>CM068766.1:7217449-7583349 GCA_035084275.1 Hydrolagus colliei | reverse complement strand
TCATCTTGCTGGAGGCTCCTTCCTCTCAATGTAATTCAGGTTTGAAATGCGTTGACCCACATTTGGTAAATATGAACAATAATCCTTGCCTTTGATACCGCTCCTTTCATGTTGAGAGACATCCCAAAAAGCAGCTCAGGATATATATGAATACACGGGATATATTGTTAATGAAAAGTCTAGTGACTGTGTGTGTTTGTAGGCTGATCGTTGCAGCTTATTTTCACACAGCAACATCCCACAAACAGCCACGGAGTGAGAGACAGATTTTATTTTGGGTTTGTTGGTCAGACACAAGGAGAGAGAGAGAGAAACTCCCTTCTCTTTTCGGACAGCTGATGGCATGTCCTCCCCCCAGCTCTACACTGGAGCGTCAACATAGACTGTGTCATTGAGATGTGAGAGGGCCTGAGACAAGCCTGACACCTAACTACCCCTTTAAGAAAAGAGAGCGAGAGAGAGAGAGAGAGTGAGTGAATCGTCTTGTGTGTCCTTCCGGGTGTCTGCCTCATATATATCTATTTCATGTGCATTTCCTCTCCATAAAAGCCTCTCACTCTCTGGCCTGAGGACCTGTCTCCCCTAATGTCCGCTCCACACATTACAATGTCACTCAGTCCAAGACACTGCTTTTGCCTTAATATTTAATTGAAACCTGCAGAATTGTGGAAAGACCGTTCGGGCCTCGAAGTGTTTTGTTTTCAAGAACTGGGAAAAAACAGAATCCGAATGAAGGCTGAGCTCCCCACATACTACACAGTCTGGACTCTCCACTTTCTGTTTGAGAGCATTTCACACGGGAAAATAAGAACAATCCCTGCTTTGCTCCGGCAGCGTCTTTCACCTCAGGTACACGTCCCAACGAAGCTTCACAGGATTTACTGTGAGGTAGAGTGACCGAACGTTTGCAGCGAAGGCAGTCAATTTGCTGTCCCCGCAATCAGCCATGAAACAAATGACCAATTTTATTTGTGAGATTGATGGCTTACCATCCCCCGCCCCCCCCTCCCCCACTCCCCACCCCGAGGCCACCTCTCCATATGGAGCTCCTGTGGCTCAGTGGTTAGAGCACTTGTCTTGCAAGCAGGGGAGACCAACCTGTGTTCGAATCCAGGCAGGTCAGGGCGAAACCTTGGGCAAGTTTCCTTACTCCACACGCCTAATAATCCCTCAAAAAACACACAATAATAAAATTGGTCATTTCAATCCACGACTGTGTGGGGGACACTGCTGTGTGCAATTGGCTGCCGCGATTCGCCCACAAATATACAGTCAATTCACTTTACAGTATATTCTGTGAAGCGCTTTGAGACGTCGATAAGATCTGGAAAGCGCCATATCAAATGCAAGGATTATTATTATTATTATTATTATTATTATCTTCCAGGGTTATGTGACCAGCCAGTCTTCTTGTCAAAAATTAATTGTGAAGAATCTTTCTTTCACAAATCCTATGAATAAAGAGCTGAGTCTGAGACGGTGTCACTCAGGTGAAGGCTGATGTGAAGTGGATCACTTGACTCATTTTGATTTCCTGATCTAGGTAGAAGATAATAATCCTTGCATTTGATACAGCGCCTTGTCATGTTTTTGAGACGTCTCAAAGCTTCATACAATGTACTGTAAGGTAATAAAAATAATAATAATAATCCTTGCATTTGATATTGGGCTTTTCACGTCTTCTAGACGTCTCAAAGCGCTTCACAGAATATACCGGAAATATATTTGTGGGCGAAACGCGGCAGCCAATTGCGCACAGCAGTGTCCCCACAAACAAACAGTCGTGGATTGAAGTGACCAAATTATTATTATTATCACCATACTTGCCAGCAGGTAACAATGTACACACACACACACACACACTCGGATGTGTGATGGAGAGGCCTGTGCAGAGCCTCAGCCAGTCTGTCCATTGGGGAGCTACAGCTACAGCTACACAATGCGTCTCAGCCACTGTGAGTACAGCCACTCGTCCCCAGTCAACCTGGGCGATGATGTGTCGCGCACACAGTACAGTTGGCTTGGGCCTCGCACGTAACATGTTTCATGTTGTTCATGCGCATCATCTTCGAGTTCACGCGCAGCACGCTAGTGGCATTTTCACAGCGTGTTTTGACAATGGGACCTTGTCACGTGTCAGCCTGGGGACAAACTGAGCGGCTTGTCTGAAACCGTGGATGAGGTTTCACTGACTCAGGGGAGATGGAGAATGAGTCCAATCCCGCCTGGGCAGCCCTGGCTTCTGACGGGGGCAAATTCAGAACAAATAATACCAATAATAATCCTTGCATTTGATACAGCGCTTTTCGCGTCTTCTTGATGTCTCAAAGCTCTTCACCGAATATACTGTAAAGTGAATTGTCTGTATATATGTGAGCGAAATGTGGCAGCCAACTGCACACGGCAGCATCCCCACAAACAGTCGTGGATTGATATGACCAATTTATTATTGCTTTTTTGAGGGATTATCTGCGTGTGGAGTAAGGAAACTTGTCAAAGGTTTCACCCTGCCGGGAATCGAACCCCGATCTCTCGCTTGCAAGACAAACGGTCTGACTACTGAGCTACAGGACTCCACAGTAAGTATGTAAAATTCCCCCAATTTAAAAATCACGGTGTCAGAGATAGCTAAATTTGGTTCCATGTAATCTTAATAATACTTTTAACAATTACATTGAATGCCTTATATTTTAGTTATCAAAAATCAAAGCCAGTCTAAAAGTGTGATATTTGAATAGAATTTCGAGCCAAAATGAAGACAAAACACATATAAATATAAAACAATGGTCTGAATCACTCCGAACCGTATGACATGAGCTCTCTGATACCACTTTGGAGATCTTTAAAACACTGAAAAGTTTGAAATATCAGCTTAAAAAAGCGATACAAGGTCTTGGATAACATTTCCAATCAGTCATCTGGTTTCACTTCTTCCTGAAAGCAACCGCCAGCCTTCCCTTAACCCAGAGCTGAATTATCTTCCCCTTTGATGGGGAATCTGGCACGTGAGAAACGGTTCTCTTTGTAGCTGACAAGACAGTGAGTTATGTTAACATCCTCATTTCGAGCATATTGGTCAATATCAGGCTGGTCAAACACAGTGATGTCCTCGGGTCGAGTTTCTGCCTGTCCGGAGTTGATTTTGCAGCAAGTCCACAGCTCAGTGGGATATCAGCCATGGAATAAACCACAAAGCCTTGATACTGAGCCGTGCTCTCTGTACTTGGGCCCACACCAGATTTCAAAACGTGGTTTGCATACAGGCAAGATTGCTCAGATCCAGGTTTCACCCACACTTTTTTACTGTAGTTAGCTTAGGGAGCAAGGTACTCGAGAGCCGTTACTTGTAGCTGCTATTTTGATGTTTTTGGGGAATTTCCCAAAGCATGATACTAATGAAATAAGTTTATTTTTAGGTATATTTTGTTGTCAGTTTCAGAATGGTCTCACTGATCATTGTGAGTGGCTATACTTGCCTTACAAGCGTGAGACCTGTGTTCAAATCCAGGCAGGTCAGGGCGAAACCTTGCGCAAGTTTCCTTACTTCACACACACACACACACACACACACACACACACACGCGCCTAATAATATTCCCTAAAAAAAAACACAATAATAAAATTGGTCATTTCAATCCACGACTGTTTGTGGGAGACACTGCTGCGCGCAATTGGCTGCTGCATTTCGCCCACAAATATATACAAACAGTGTATTCTGTGAAGCGCTTTGAGACATGAAAAGCACTATATCAAATGCAATGATTATTATTATTATTATTATTCTTGTGTAAAGGGAAGCAATAGGTTCCATTAGGACCATCCATTAACAGCATAATACTCTCTCCAATGTGTTTAGAGAGTTTCTCCCGCTTTTCTTCCTCCGAGATTGAGGGAGACACTGCTTCAGTGAGCGAGCAGTAAACTTATGGGATACCAATGAGGGAGACAGATGGTGGCAGCAGAAAATGTTGTTTGTTTCACGAACAAGTTAGATAGATTTCTGCTGGAAAATAATAACTGCGGATACAGTATATAGTTTGGGACAATATGTGAAGCGGCTGCCAGGATAGTGGAAGTTGCAATAGATGACCTTACTTTCACCAGCAAAGGTTTTATGAAGATGGGAGAAGCTGGATTCTTAACAGCCGCAGTATTGGGATATTTTGCCTTAGCTAGAGCACAGTCATTGTTGGAAAGTTTTAAGAAACAAATAAATGAAAGCAGAAGTTTGCTGTTGGTAGATCTCACTCGTGTGGAAATGCATTTTCTGTGTAAACTTCTGGGCTGTTTTGAGGGTGTGTTTTTTTAGTCATTTTGAAGGGTCGTTTCAAGAGGGTTGCAATGGGTGTGCACGGAGGGGGTGGAGGGAGAAGACAAAACAAAACACACGTCGTGGCAAGGGTTAGTAAAATGAGCATCGCAATAATAGTCTAATACTGCAACATGAGAGTGCGAAAGAAATCCCTGTAAGAAATGAACCTAAACGTAGTAAGTTTCATCTTTCAAATCTTTTTTGGAGTCCAGTCTGGTAGCTCTGTGGTTAAGAGCGCTCGCCTTGCACTTGAAACACCTGGGTTTGATTCCAGACAGAGCGAAACCTGAAGCAAATTTCCTTACTCCAACACGCCTGATAATAATCCCTCAAAAGATGATCGCTCGTTTCAATCCACGGCTGTTTGTGGGGACGCTGCCGTGCGCAATTGGCTGCCGCGTTTCACCCACAGAATATACAGTCAATTCACTTTGCAGTACATTCTGTAAAAGCGCTTTGAGACGTTTAGAAGACGTGGAAAGCGCTTTATGAAAGGACTATTATTATGTTCTGATGTTCTTTCCAGACGAGAGAGTGAGGGAGAGACGGGAACACATTGTACAAAAACCCTCCAATATTTATTAACTATAAAAAGGCTGAGATATAAGAAAATAGGCAACGCAGCACACACTATCACAAGGGCTCAGTAAGGCTAAACTGAAGGCAGGAACTGACAGGAACCTGCTTAATTTCCCCCCCAAAAATATAGTAGTTTCATTTTGCAGTATATTCTCTGAAGCACTTTTGAGGCAGACAGACTGAGTGCAAAGGTCTAACACCAACTGACACCCAGAGTAAGACTGAGAGACGTCACGAGCGTCTCTCAGAACCTTGAGGGAGGGAGAGAGCGAGAGAGAGAAAAGGAGAGAGAGAGAGAGGGAGGGGGTCGGGGTGGCGGAGAGGGAGAGAGAGAGAGGGCGAGAAAGGGAGAGAGGAAGGGGGAAGAGAAAGAGAGGGAGTGGCGGACTTACACATACACCTACTGAATCACCCGGTGAAGGTGCATTGTTACAGGGTGACAGTCAGCCGGGCAACAATCTATTCACAGCAGAAGCAAATTTTATTGGACCTTCATGTTTAGGAGGAAAAGGCAAGGAAAGTATCTGTCAGTCACTCCACCCGGGTTCAGATACTCTTAAGCAGATGATGGGTTTCCAAACCCAGTTGACCAAAACAACCCACAGCGAATGGAAGCTTTCACCTCAGTGTGCGTGAGAAAGAGAGAGAATGTGTGTGAGTGTTTATTATATACATACACACACACACACACACACATAGACTTCAGCTCTGGCCCTTTCTCAGAAACTCTGTACCCACAGACAGAGTCAGAGCCAGTGCTGCAGATACCTCAGCCTCCGTCTATTCATGTAACAGTAATGCTGTTCTTTTTCATATTTAAAATAAAACACACAATCTGTAGTCCCAGGAATGTTAATCAGATGTAATACAATCCAGTTTCTATAGTAATTCAAGAGGCCGTATATATAGAAACTGCAGAATGTTTGTCGAGTAAAGAATAAGAAACCTCTTTTCACTTTCCCTCCCTCCCTCCCTCCCTCCCTCCCTCCCTCCCTCCCTCCCTCCCTCCCTCCCTCCCTCCCTCCCTCCCTCCCTCCCTCCCTCCCTCCCTCCCTCCCTCCCTCCACGTCTCCCACTGCAAGGTTCTCACTTGAAGCTTTCTAGAAAATGCTGAGCTCAGAGAAGGAGATCGAACTCAAAACATTCATTAGTGGTATAGCAGCCACTATAGTGGCCGGCATCAGGTTGGGGTCAGGGGTCGAGAGTCAGGAGGGTGGACTCGCAATCAGAGGGCTGGGCTTTGGGGTAAGGAGGCTGGGGTCACAGGTTAGGAAGGGGTAGGAAGGGATCAGGGGTAGGAAGTCCGGAGGCTGGAATTGGGGTCAGGAAGCTAGGGTCAGGGATCAGGAGGTTGGGCTTGGAGATCAGGGGGTTCAGTCTTAATCCTCGCTGTACTCAGTGGGGTACTGTCCGGGACCCTCAGGGCTGTTTTGGGCATTGGGACTGTAGTTGTCCACAGGGACGCTGCTCTGGGGACAGTATTTGGGATCGTAGACCTGACGCCCAAGCCCCATGTTGAGGCCGCTCTGATTGGCTCCTTTGTTGGTTCCCATCTGCAGGGAGGTGGTGCTGTGGTCACAGCTCTCTAACCCCAGCTTCTTGTCGTAAACCCCTCGGCGGGTCCCTGGTGCGCTCATCCCCGTCTGTGAGAAATCACAACAAAGCGTTACCCCAGGGGTCAGCCAATTCAGCACAGCCCAACTCAACCCCAACCCCAATCTAACCCAACCCCAGCCCAGCTCAACCCCAACCCAAACCCAACCCCAACCCAAACCAAACCCTGCCCAACCCAAACCCAGCCCAGCTCAACCCAAACCAGCCCTAACGCAGCCCAACCTAGCCCAGCTCAGTCACTCACACTACTCTGGTTTCAAATGTATGCTGACCTTTGCTCAAACCCCTTGCTAAACCCGAATATATCTCTTCGCTTCCACGTCACTCAACATCACCAGGCGCTCACCCTTCAAAAGCAGCTCATTGTGTGAAGCATTTTCTGCGATCAGGCGCAGTCTCAAATACAGACCTTGCCTAGAGTCATCAACTCCTCTGACCATGTGTGTGACTAGGTGTCTATGAGCGGTGCATTCTCCCCTCCACCCATACACACTCCCCCTCACCCCCACCCTGTTGCACACCTGACTGGCTCCCTTGTTACTGCCCATCTGTAGCCCGATTGTGCTGCTGTCCATGGGTACACCAATGTTTAGCTTCTGTTCGTAGAGGTTCCTCTTGGCTCCGTACGGGATCATCCCCGACTGACTGGCACAGCGATTAGTACCCATCTGCGTGTGTGAGAGCAACGTCAGCAAACCAGGAGCAGAGAGAGAGAAAGAGAGAGAGAGAGAGACAGAGAGAGACGGAGAGAGGAAACAGAGACACACACACACAAACAGGGAGGTAGAGAGAGGAAGAGAGAGAGGGAGAGACACACACAAACAGGGAGCGAGAGAGAGGAAGAGAGAGGGAGAGACGGAATGAGAGAGAGGGAGACACAGGGAGGAAAAGAGAGAGACAGAGAGCGGGGGAAGAGAAAAAGAGACAGGAGGAGAGATGGACAGGGAGGGAGGGAGAGAGAGAGAGAAAGAGAGAGACAGAGAAAGAGAGCCTGTGGAAGAGGGAGGGATAGAGTGAGGAAGAAGCAGGGAAAGAAAGAAATCGAGAGAATGGAAGAGAGAGAAGCAGAGAAGAAGAGGTTGGGGAGAGGCGGGGTGGGGTGTGGGAGTTACAATCAAGCCGGTACCTGGAGGCCAATGATGGTGCTCCCGGCTCTCAACGTCTTCTCATCAAACGAGCGTTGCTGTTTGACTGCGTACTTCACCCCGATGGTGACCCCGGAATCCACCCCATTGGTTTTGGCCTGGTGACGGACAGTGAGGAGTCAGCCTGACCTCTCATCCCCTCTCTCCTCACCTCTGCCACTCCCTCTCGCCCACCCGCCTGGCCCCTCCCTCTTCCTACCCCCCGCCAGCCTAACCCTCACCCTCAGCCCCCACCAACCCCTCACTCTGACCCCCCTCTGGCCCCTTCTTACTGCGGGCAAAGCCTCGGCTCCTGGTAACAGGCTGTACCAGGGGGTGGACAGGATGTGGGTTTGACACCTGCCGGAGGCTTCTAAATCTCAACTCATCTCATGAGTTGTTTGGCAGCCGGGCGTGCGACTCACACAGGAACCCATCACCAGGCTCCAGATTATCCAAACCACACTGAGTTCCATGCATGTTACTGACATTACATAAGGAAATTCCTGTATCTGGAATGCCAACAATGCCATAACAAATTCCTGAGAGTATTAGGTCCAAGTTGGCAAGAGCCGAGGCTTGGTGGGAGGGAGCCCTGAGTGTACGTCGAGGTAACTGCTGGAATCTAACCAGCTAAACCACATAGCCTGCCATTGAGAGCTCTAGCTGGCAAGATTTCTCAATGCTTGTTTTCAGCTCGGGCCATCCTATCCATTAAAGGCTTTGGTTTGCAGGGTTAACAAGAGCTGATGTGGGAGGATTCCCTGCCCTGTGTGATGATCCTGTGCTGTTGCCCTTGATTACCGTGGAAACGCCTGGCTCAGGAATCGGGAACTGGAGACCACCGTAGAGTGTGGACCCCATTCTGAAATTCACACACTCTGAGGTGACACTCATGGCTGATTATTTCACCTCGGAGCCGATTCAGTTGGACCCTACTTTCCCCCCCTTCGCAGGAACCCTCTCCAGTTGGTCATCTGTCTACATGTAAGTTGCCCCTTTCCTCTGGTGACGCATTGGGCTACGGAGAGTCTCACTCACCATGCTAGCCAACGCCAGCAACGTAGTCTGGACCTGGGTCATGTTCACATTCTCAAACAGGTCGTTGGCCTCAAATATATCGTACGGTTTGATACCGTATTTCTGGATCGCCCTGATGAAGTTGGTCAGATTCTCCAGCTGTTTGTAACACAGAGAGGAACACAGGTTAATGAGAATAATAATAATGAGAATAATAATCCTTGCATTTGGTAGTCTTCTAGTCTTCTCAAAGTGCTTCACAGACTATACTGTAAAGTGAATTGACTGTATAAATGAAGATCAGCCACTATTTTGTTGAATGGCGGAGCAGCCTCGAGGGCTGAATGGCCTACTGCTGCTCCTTACTCTTATGTTCTTATATTTGTGGGCGAAACACGGCAGCCAATTGCACACAGCAGCGTCCCACAAACAGTCGTGGATTGAAATTACTAAATTTGTTTTGGGGGGATTATTATCAGGCTGGTGGAGTAAGGAAACTTGCCTAAGGTTTCGCGCTGCCTGGAATCGAACCCATCTCTCCCACTTATTAAGCGACTGCTCTAACCACTGAGCCACAGGACTCCACAAAGACTTGCCTCTTTGACTTGGGACACTCTTCCTCCCCCACTTGCCCCAAACACCAGCTTGAGTGAAAAACCTTTAACTGCCCAGGGTTTGGGGAACGTACTTCCAATGTGAAAGGCATCGTGTAAATGTTTTTTGTTGAGAGCCCACCCCTACAGAAGCCACAATGAGTTGGTCACCTGGTGCCAGTTTAATTTGGATTGGTTGATTTTCTTCACGGAGCCAGGCTGCAGTTTGTTGATCAGTCTGTCAAGCGGAGAGAAAAGGCTGTGGTCAGACACGCGAGGTAGATATCCGTACATAGAGCAGTCAACAGCTGGAGTAGCAGGAGGTGTGTTTCAGGCCAGGGCATCTTGTATATGAAACAGCTCAAAGCTGTAACAAGACACACACTAGGTAGTAAAGGTCAGGTGGGCCAAAGGGCCTTCTTCATCTAAACCTCGACTGTAAACAAGTCTGTCCAATGCAAAACCAATGAAAACACAGTTACTGACCAAGGCTACCCGTGGGACATCCTACCGCTTTCTCAAACCCAATAATTATTATTATTTTGATCCTAATCCTTGCATTTAATATAAGCCTCATCACATCTTTGAGCTATTTCGAAGCGTTTCACAGGATTGAAACAAGGGCTTTTTCCCGTTTGGCTCCTGTTAACCCGGGAAGTCACAGACCTAATGGGTAGAGTGTGGTCCCCACCAGGACAAACAGTGGGAAGCTTGCCAGGTACTGTTCGAAATGGCAATGTGTGGTTGGAGCTAGTTAGACTCCAGCAGACTCTGAGGTCCCCATGGATCTTGCCAACCCAATACTCTCCAGAATTAGGTAAGCAAGAATATAAAACATACACTTTACAGTATATTCTGTGAAGCGCTTTGAGACGTCGATAAGATGTAAAAAGCTCTATATCAGATGCAATCTTATTATTATCATTATTATCCCCATATCCCTTAATCCTTCTATCCATGAGAAATCTATCAATTTCAGACCCAGGTGGAGAAGTGACAATAAGTACCAGGCTTCACTCCCACTCTCACCCGTCTCCACTGGCTCCCCATCCCCCAGAGAATCGAATTCAAGATCCTCGTTCTCACTTTCAAGGCCATTCACAGCCTTGCCCCCACCTATCTCTCTGACCTACTGTCTCTCTATCAGTGCCCGCACCCTCTGTTCAGCAGACTCAGGCCTGCTCCGCGTCCACCGCCCTAACCACCCAACCATCGGTGGCCGGGCTTTCAGACTCTCTGCCCCCACACTGTGGAACTCCATCCCGCAGCCCCTCTGCCTCGCTTCCTCCCTTTCCTCCTTCAAGGCCAATCTCAAGACCTTCCTCTTCAACCACGCCTTCGGCTGCCCCACTAACTCTTCCCCCTCTCCCCCTTTCCTTCCCCCTACTCTGACCCTCCCCCCGCCACCCCCACTCGGGCTCTGACCTGACTGTTCAGTGCTTTGGGACGTCCGCCCGTCGGGAAAGGCGCTATATAAGTGCAATTTTGTTGTTGTTGTAAGTACGATCACAAAGGAAGTTATTTAGGAGGGATTTGAAAGTGGGTTGGGAGGGGACAAGGCGGAAGGATTGGTCAAAATGAGGTATTGATGTCACCGGGACAATGGGCTGATGGCTTCTTGCAGAATCTTTCTTGGAATCTATCGTTACACAGAATATCAGTGTGTAAACACGCCACATACAATAATCCCATTCCACGCCTCTCGGCTGAACACAGACTGGTTCCAGAACCGGTCTGGAGCTGAAACCTGGCCCGTGATGATGGGGGCGGGGGGGAGCTGACACACTGTGAGGGACAGGAAGAGGCACCTGCACATGTCAGGACCCCTCCAACTGCATCACTGCCAGCCACAGGAGAGGGACAGCAAGACAGAGAGAGAGACAGACACAGAGAGAGAGACAGAGATAGACACAGAGAGAGAGAGACTAATTAATGCAATGATTAATGCAGTATTTTCCTGTTTACCTAACAGTAAGTTGGAACCTGGTTGTTAGTTGATTGGCGGATCGCTTTCCAGGAGGGGAAAAATCCCTTCAATAACTAATATATAATTAAAAAAATTTGGGTCAGTCAATCCACGCCGTGTTAGTGGGACGTTACTGTGTGCAATTGGCTGCCGCGTTTCATCCACAAAATGTACAGCCACTGCACTGCTCACACTCTGTGAAGCACTTTGAGACATCTTGAAGACGTGATAAGGTGCTGTGTCAAATAATAATAATAATCTGTGCATTTGATATACGCTTCTCACATCTTCTAGACGTCTCAAATACGAGTATTATTATTACTAGCGCAGGTAGAACCCGCTTATTGTCGTAATTTGGTTCTTGAAAAGTGCAACTTTAAGTGAAACGACGTTAAGCGAATACATTTTTCCCATAAGAATGAACGTAAAAAGTGGAGTTAGGTTCTTTTGGATATTTTTCGTCAAACTTTTCGAAAAAAAATTATACTGTAGTCGCTCCCTGACTGCCTGCCCGGCTCGCTCACTCTCTGCCAGCTGCCTCTCTCTCTCTCCCTCTCTCTCTCTCTCTCCCAGGTCCTCACGCCCTCGTGCCCCCTTTCCACCCGCTGGCAAACAGCGTAATAGCGAACGTCGCAACGTTAAATGACTATTTGTTCCCAATATGTCGGCAACGTAATGATGAAAAAACGTTAACCGAGGTGACGTTAAGCGGGGTCCACCTGTAGTATTATCAGTGTGACTAATCCGGGAGAGGTCATACTCACTCGCACAGAATGTTTCCATTCTGCAGACTCTTCTGGAAGTTGTCTCCAATCTTCAGCCCGGTCATGCTCTCGATCCAGGCTCGCAGCTCCTCCTCCTTCTGTGTATCATATTTCTGAGCGATCTATGGACAGAGAGAGAGAAAGCGTCAGGAGGCGGCATTCAGTGCGACAACCCAACTCAACCCAACTGCTGTGTGTTAGGCTGGGAGAGTGTGTGTGAAGGTCACTACATAAATGCAAGTTGTTGTTGTTCTTAGAAGGGAATAAATAAAGCCAGTACTCCAGCCAACAGAGACAGTCCCAGGATTCACACACAAGGAAGCCAGTAACACTGCTCCCTGTCTCCTCACAGTATCACTCAGAGCAACATTCCCCTGCATTCAAGGGGACGGGGGGGAACTGTTTCCAGTTACTGTAAGGATTCCCCATTCAAAAGGAATCCAGTTACACATTCCCATCAGAGAGAACGTAGAAAGGAAGATAGGAGTCCATTCAGCCCATCAAATCACATCCGTTAACCATCCCCTCCTCACCCCCGACTGTGCTTCAGTCAGTCACCACTGGAATTCATAGAAGCAAGTCCAAAAGTTGTGAGTTCGATCCCCACATCAGACTTTCTGAGTCTAGGCTGACACTCAAAGGCAGCCCTGGGTGGTGTTCATTGGCGGAGATGCTGTCCTTATAGTCATTATAAACCAAGGCCCAGCCTACCTGTTTAGGTGGACATTAAAGATCCATGGCATTTTACAACACTAAAAGTAGTTTCTTTCTCCGGTTCTCCTGGCTCCTAACAGCCAAGTTAGGGTTAGGCCATTCATTCCATGACTGTTTGTGATACATTGCTCTGCATTAAATTGGCTGCTGCGTTGCCCACAAAAAAAGTCACTACAATTGACAGGAATTTCCTATGAATGTTTTAACGTGAGAGACCCTGTGTGGAATGGAAGGTTAATATTATTACCTGAAGGGAGAGAGGGTTCAACCCTCTCTGTCTGTGTGTGGGCCTCTATGTGTATTTGTGGGCGCGCATGTACGTGTATCTCTGTCTTTCTCTCTGTGTTGGAGGCTCGCTCCCTCCCACTCTGCTTGTTGTTGGCGTGGATCCAGGCCTTGCTGAAACCCTCTGTAACCAGCTTCCTCTTTCAGTAGTGAAGTTTCTCTCTGACTGTCAAAACACTTCACATTGTTGATCAGTCACATAAATGTCCTGTTTATAGCTGCCTGGCCAGCTCGGCCTGATCACTGCGCACTCAGTGAATCCCAGTGCTCAGGGACGCCACACCCTGCCTGAGGGGCGGCGTATCAACGCAAGCCGTTGTTGTTGCTGAATCCTTCACACAATGAGGTTAGGGCTTCGGGGAGAGGAGAGGAGAATGGGAGGCTGGTGGCTGTGTTCACAATGAGCTGTGCCATACACATCAGCTGCTCACAAACAAGCTGAACATCAGCCCTGCAGTCACACTGCCCTGCACCCCCCCCCCCCCACCCCAACCCAACCCACCTGTCACACACTGAGCTCAGGAGAAGCGATGATCTGTCCAATCAGGTCGACGGCCAAGAACCTGCCTGATGTCACGCTGACACTCAAACAATACACAGCCTCAACACCCAGCACAGCTTTGGGCCGTCTTCCACATGTCAAAGGCGCAAAATAACATCAACAAGAGTTGTTGTTTAATGAGATGCAGATGGTTTGTTTATTCCCAGGGACATGGAGAATAAACTGTAGCTCCCATTCCCCCTCCTCCCCACTTTGGCTATTAACGAAAGCCCCCCCAACCCCCCCACCCCCCAAGAGGGCCTGGATTAATCAGCCTTGGGTTTAGACCTCGAGGACATCTAGGTCGCTGACACATCACAAGCTGTCCTGTAAAGGTTCTCCCACCACACTGAACGCAGATGTCCTCCAGATAGCTGATGAGGAATCAATAAGGCTTGGGGTGACAGCTGCTTGGAAGGCGAGTTCAAACCTCCACCGTGTTTGACAACAGAATGTCGGAATCGAGCCAGCCCTCTGTGGTGGTCTCAGCCGTCAAATTCCTGAGCCAGGCGGGTCCGCAGTATTCCAGGGCACTGCTGATAACAGCACAGTCCAGCCTGGCTCATCGGCAGGACCTGGAAGGCCAGAGCAGTCACTAGGGGCAGTCAGCTCCTGTTAACCCTGCAGCCAAAGCCCGAATGGGTAGGGTGGTCCAGGGGGAAAACTTGCCAGAGAGTGCGGCAGTGCTCTCAATGGCAATGGTTTTCGCTGGTTAGAATCCAACAGTTTCCCCAACGCTGGGGTCCACAAGCCTCGGCTCTTGCCAACCTGTGACTAATACTCCCTGGAATTAGGTAAGCACGATGCTTCTCTCCAGGGACATGTTCTCATGTGTAAGCAGGGATGCATTAACTGTCTGGTCTGGATGTTCTTAAAGCAAGTGATAGGTTTCTGGATGAGTCAGACATCCGGCTATTCAAAAAGATCAGACGCAAAGTGGGGTGATCTCACCACTGTGCTCTCATTAAATATCTTCAGAAAGTTACAAAGAGAGAGAGAGAGAGAAAGCCACACATGGTCCAGATCGTGCGTGAATCAGGAAGTGAATGTGACAGAAATTTCTGTTGGATCTTTCTTTTAAAAAGGAACAAACATAATATGTGGAAATAAATCAGATCAGGAGGTGGAGCTCGGGCTGGGGCTGTGCTGTGTTGGTGCCCAGTGGGGTTGGGGTTGAGGGTCAGGGCTGGGGTGGAGTTGCGGAGGGAGCTCGGGCTGGGTTGGGAGCTTGCGGCTGAGGTTTCGGGGCTGAGGGTCGGGGCTGGTGGTTGGGGCACGGTGTCAGGGCCAGGGCGGGAGGCCGGGTCGGCGAGAGTGGAGGCCCCAATGGAGGCCCCAAATTCCACCTAATCTTAGCCTGTGTGATCGATTACTCTCAAAATGTCAGATTGCCCAGGATTGTGGAATTATGTGTGTGTACATGCGTGCGCCTGTGTATGTGAGGATGTGTGTGTGTGTCAGCGTATGTTTGTGAGTCTGTGTGTACGAGTTTGTGTGTGTGCGGATGTGTGTGTGTGTCAGCGTATGCTTGTGAGTTTGTGTGTCTGTGTGTGTGGAGTCGCTGTCTGTGATCTCCTGGGAAAAATGGATACTCGAGTCAATGAAACTGTAAACTGAGAGATTACTCAGCACTTTCAGCTAAAGGGGAGGAGATAAAGGAGAGATTGAGGATCCTCAGGTTTATTCCAAGTATTGGCAGGGTTTGGGGGGGGTGGGGGTGGAGAGAATCGGAGGCCAAATACACAAACAAGCCTGTGCAGGAACACTAGCTCAACTCAACCAGCAGCCTGCTCACCGCAGCATCAATTGTCACTGTATTTCCTGCTCTACTGCTAATCCCTCAAACTAGTGTGTGTGTGTGTACCCCTCACTCACCCTCCCCATCCCCACCCCTCCTCGCGCACATCCTTTGTTGATGAGCTCAGGACTGTACGCACACAGCAGCCACTCCCCTCCCCGCCAAATGAAACACACCATTTGTGCCTCTCGCACACCTGAGATTTACTTATAGCTCGACCCTGACATCATCTCCCCACCTCACCTCAACTCTCCACGAGTACACAATCTCCCCCCCCCCCCACACCCACACCCACCCCCACCGACCACAGTTTCCGCCACCAGCACAGTTTCCTTTTAACAAGAATATTATAGAACAATCAGCAAAGCCAATCAAGAAAGCCAAACAATCACTCAAGACATTTTTTTCCAAACCAAACAGAAATCAACCCAACACACTTCTGTGTTCTTCTTTGCCTGAAAAAGACACTCTCTCCCCTGCCAATTGACTGCCGTGTTCGTCCGCTATACTTTATGCTAACCCAAATCAGACCCAAATCACTACAATCCTGTGAAATGCTTTGAGACATCTCAACGTCGTCGAGTCACTGCATAGAACTATGAAAATTTCTATTAATCCTTGCATTTGATATAGATGTCTCAAAGCACTTCTCAGAATATACATGAAGGTAAATTTACCGCAGCAGCCAATTACTCACAGCAGTGTCCCAATTTATTATATATTTTTGGAAGGAATTACTGTATTACCCCTAGAAAAGCGATCTGCCAATCAACTAACAACCGGGTTCCTACTTACTGCTAGATAAACAGAGGGGTGTGGAGTAAGGAAAC
Source organism: Hydrolagus colliei (assembly GCA_035084275.1). NCBI lineage: Eukaryota > Metazoa > Chordata > Chondrichthyes > Chimaeriformes > Chimaeridae > Hydrolagus > Hydrolagus colliei. The sequence continues at coordinate 7,567,209 of CM068766.1, read as the reverse complement.
GTGGCTAATGTTTCTCTCTCCCCTCCGAGCCACAGGATTGATCTCAGTTGTGGCTGAAACTTCTGCCAATTCTCCACATAGTTGAGGTATTGGAGAGGGACTGTTAGCGCAAGGCTGGGGCATATGTTGCTCTGTATTAATATTCCTTGCACTTGATACAGCACTTTCACACTTTGTTAAAAATGTCTCAACAAGATTTTCTGTGAAGTGTAGTGACTGTGTATTTTGGAACTGAGTGCAGCACTCAATTTGCACACAGCACCCAATCCCATTAACAGCCATGAAACGAATAACCAATTTTATCTTGGACCAGGACACCTGGGATGGTGGGTGGGGGGGAATTATTTTCAAATAGCCATGAGATCTTTAATGTCCACCTGAACAGTCCTTGGTTTCAGGTTTCATCTGAAGGACAAATTATCCAGAAAAGGAGAAAATCCACACAGCGCCCCCTACCTCAAAGCAGTAGAAAGGACTCCAATATTCCTTTAGGAATTATGTCATCCCTGCCAATGATGTCATCCCTGCCAATGATGTCATCCTTGCCAATAATGTCATCCATACCAATGTCATTCCTGCCAATTATACCATCCAAACCAGTGATGTCACCTCTACCAACAATGTCATCCCTGGCAATGGTGTCATCCCTGCCAATTATGTATTCCAAGCCAATAAGGTCATTCTTACCAACGATCTCATCCCTACCAACCCACTCTGCCTTTCCCCATCTCCGCAACATTTCCCGACTCCGCCACTAACTCACCCCCACAGCCGATGAAAGCCTCATCCACACCTTCATTACATCCTGGCTCGATTATGCAAATGCCTTGCTGGTCGGACTTCCCAATTCCTCCCCTCACAGGCTGCAGATAATCCAGAACTCTACTAACGATGTCATCCCTATCAATTATATCATCTCTACCAATGATGTCATCCAATGATGTAATGTCTGGGAAGTATATCCAATATTTTACAGAGGAAAAGATAATAATGGCCACCGGTGAACCTTGACCATTGCCAAGCTTTGTTTTGCGTCAGATGGGAGGAGGTAATAATAATAATTGCATTTCATATAGAGCTTTACACGTCTTCCAGACGTCTCAAAGCCGCCTCACAGAATATACTGTAACGAGAACTGACTGTATATTTGTGGGCAAAATGCTGCAGCCAATTGAGCACAGCAGTGTCTCACAAACAGTCACGGATTAAGTGACTAAATTCTTATTGGGAGGAGAAAAAAGGATGAAGTGAGGAGAGAAAGGGATGAGAAAGTGGGGGAGAGAGAAAAGGATAAGCAGAAAGAGATGTCAATATTCACAAGCACATACCAGCAGATCACATATAGCAACTGATCCCCTCACCTTACCTCACCCAGCCATCCCAATATCCAGAGTCTGTGCCTTACTCCTTAATTACCCCTCAAGAACAGAGGAATTTATAAATTGCTTCAATACATAATAATTTATAATCCTGACAATTAATATAATGCCTTTTCATCTTAAAGTGCTTTTCAGGATTCACTCGTATAGTGACTGTATTTTGTGGTTACATACGATATCTCACAAACAACCACAAAGTGAATGAACATTTGTTTCTGGGAGAATTATTGGCCAGGACATTGGGAGAGAGAAACTAACTTCTCTTTTTTGAAGTTTTCTGTTGAATTAAAAAAAAGAATTTCCTAATGTATTTTCACATCACTGGCTGCGAAAGTGTATACAACTGAACTGACGCGAGTGACTGAATCTTAGCCAAACTCCATGTGAACACATCTACATATCACCAGGACTGCTGCAGACTGCTCCCAACACAGAAACTGGAAGATTATTGCAGTGAAGGTATTTTTACTCCCTTTTTCTTACAGTAGAGATGACCGAGATATATTTGGCAGGAAATCCACAGGATCTTTAACATCCGCCTGGTTTCATAGTCATAGAATTATACAGCACGGAAGGAGGCCATTCGGCCCATTGTGCCTGTGCTGGCTCTTTGAAAAGAGCTGTCCAAATCAATCCCACTCCCCCACGCTCTCCCCTTAGCCCTGCAAACCTGTCCTCCCCCAAATAATGACCCACTTCTCTCTTAAAACTTGTTATTGAATCGGCTTCCACCCCCTTTCAGGCAACGCATTGCAGAATACAAAAACTTGTTGCGTGAAAAAATCTTTCTCCTCACCTCTGATCTGTTTCGTTTAACAACTATTTTAAATCAAGTGTCTTTGGGTTACTGACCCACTCACCAATGGAAATCGTTTCTCCTTGTTCACCCTATCGAATCCTCTGATAGTTTTGAAATCTTTTATTAAAGTCTCATCGTAACCTTTCTCTGCTCCAAGGAGAATAATCCTAGCTTCGCCAGCCTCTCCTGAAGTCCCTCATTCCTGGTAAATCTCCTCTGCCTGGTCGCCAAGGCAAAGGAGATTTACCAGGACTGAGGGACTGGAGTTTCCTTACTCCACATGCCTTCCTAGGTCCGGGTCTCAAGTCCGGGTCCCTTATGTCTCACCCAAATGGCACACAAATGGATAACATTCCCACCCGAGTCCGGAGTTACTCCCTCAGACCTCCCCCCGCATTCGGGAACTTCTGGAAATGAGATTTTACTTCTGGTGAAGTTCTGAGTCGCTTCGAAAACATAGAGAACTGGCCGCAAAGTCGAAAATTTGCAGTTTGGGGCCAAATTCAGAAATTCCTGGTTCTAATAAAAGGGGATGTGGAGACTGGGGAAGTGGTCCTCTGCATAACACACACACTGTGTATACTGTATGTAGCAGTGAGGGGAGGGGAGAGGTGCAGATGGAGATGGTAGATAGGGGGAGAGAGATAAAGAGAAAATGTCCATCAGTTAAACAAATCACAAGCAATGGAACAACTTTAAACACACACACAACTTTACACCTTATTGTTAAACTATAGTGCAGAGTTTGGGTAAGTGAGTGAGAAAGTTAGGGGGGAATTGAAAAGGCTTATAAAGTAAGAGAAGAGAGACAGAGTTTCACAGGAAGGTTATAAAACTCTCTCTCTGTACATACCTTATTAGTGATTTCAGCGGTCAGGCCAAACCTGGGTCCCTTGTTAAACTGTGTGTGGCTATTGGACATCTTGTGTGTGTGTGTGTGTGTGCAGCCTGTGCTATGCTGTGGGGGCAGTGGATGAGAGAGAGAGAGAGTGTGGATCTGCCTGTGCAAAGTGTATATCTACAGACAGCAAGTACTTCTTCACTTTGAACGCAAGCAGCAGAAAGTCCCGGGTTCCTTTTGATGAGTTTCTCTCTCTCTCTCTGCGGTGAAGTTTGAGGCGCCTCCTGGTTGGCCCCGGCTTATCTCCATATAAGGGCAAAATCTGACAAATTCCAGGAATGGGTGGCGTTTGTGTATCCTGGATTGTGATCCCTGTCTGTGTTCCCAGCCCCAGCCCAACACACAGCCCCGGGAACACAGCCCCAGCCCAACACACAGCCCCGGGAACACAGCCCCAGCCCAACACACAGCCCCGGGAACACAGCCCCAGCCCAACACACAGCCCCGGGAACACAGCCCCAGCCCAACACACAGCCCCGGGAACACAGCCCCAGCCCAACACACAGCCCCGGGAACACAGCCCCAGCCCAACACACAGCCCCGGGAACACAGCCCCAGCCCAACACACAGCCCCGGGAACACAGCCCCAGCCCAACACACAGCCCCGGGAACACAGCCCCAGCCCAACACACAGCCCCGGGAACACAGCCCCAGCCCAACACACAGCCCCGGGAACACAGCCCCAGCCCAACACACAGTCCAGCGCACAGCCTGGAGCCCATCCCCAGCCCAACACACAGTCCAGCGCACAGCCCGGAGCCAATCCCCAGCCCAACACACAGCCCGGGAACACAGCCTGACTCAGATCACCAACGTCATCCCCGATAACTTCGCCCACACCTCATACAGTTCGACCCAACACAGCGGGAGACTGGAGCCAAGTGGAGCTGGGATTCAGACACCTTCTCCTATTCTTACATAATAATATTACTACTAATAATAATCCTTGCGTTTGATATAGCGCTTTTCACATCTTCTCGACGTCTCAAAGCGCTTCACGGAATATACTGTAAAGTGAATTGACTGTGTATTTGTGGGCGAAACACGGCAGCCGATTGCGCACAGCAGCGTCCCACAAACAGTTGTCGATTGAGTTACCAAATGATTTTTTTTCTTGAGGCATCATTATCAGGTGTGTGGCGTAAGGAAACTTGTCCAGGGTTTCATCCTGCCCGGAATTACATTTGTATAGGGCATCCTATACAAATGGGGAGGGCATTGGGAGGGCATCCCGTGTTTCAGTCCCGTGCTGGGGTCAGGATCAGGGAGGGTGGAGGGAAGGGAGGGTGGAGGGAAGGGAGGGTGGGTTGGATGGGACCACCAAAGAGGAGAATCTTGAGGCAGGACTTGAGAGGGTTGGGGTGGGGGGGGGTGAGGTGGAGAGATTGCAGGATGGAATTCCAGAGGTTGGGGGCAGAGTGGCTGAAGGCTCGCTCGCCAATGGTGGGGCGGGTAGATCGGGGGCATGGAACAGAGCGGAGTCTACTGTGGAGTGAAGGGGGTAGGCAGGTTGGTAGGGGGTTAGGAGATCACAGAGGCAGGGTGGAGCGAGGCCATGGAGGGCTTCAATGATGAGGACCAGGATCTTGAATCCTCTGGGTGATTGGAGAGCCAATAGATAGGGGGGAGATAGGGTCACGGAGCTTGGTGTGGGAGAGGACACGGGACACAGAGTTCTAGATGATTTGCAGCCTATGGAGGGAGAAGTTGGGAAGGCCGACAAGTTGGTGAAATGGAACCTGGATGTGATGAAGGCATGAATGAGAGTTTCAGCAGCCTAAGGGGTGAGGCAGTGGCGGAGTCGGGCAATGTTGCAGAGGTGAGGGAAGGCAGAACGGGTCATGGCTTGGATGTGGGGGAGAAAAGACAGTTGAGGATCAAATAAAACACCTAGATTGCTGACTGATTGGTGGATCGTGTGAAGGGAGTGGATCGTGTGAAGGGAGTGGATCATGTGAAGGGATCAACTGGGAGTATTAGTTACTTGAAAAAAATCTGTTTGAAATTTTGACTTAAAATTTTTTGATTATAATTTGGTCACTCATAAGAACATAAGAACATAAGAATTAGGAGCAGGAGTAGGCCATTCGGCCCTTCGAGCCTGCTCCGCCATTCAACACGATCATGGCTGATCTTCTCACCTAACTTTGATTACCTGCCCTAACCCCATATCCCCTAATCCCTCTATTTTTCAAAAATCTATCAGTCTCAGCCTTGAAAATGTTCAAGGACTGAGCATCTACAGCCTTCTGGGGTAGTGAATTCCATAAATTCACTACTGAGTGAAGAAATGTTTCCTCAACTCTGTTCTAAAAGGCTGACCCTTAATTTTAAGACTGTGACCCCTGGTTATAGATTCTCCTACCAGGGGAAACAGTCCCTCAGTGTCTACTTTATCTAGCCCTTTAAGAATCTTATATGTTTCAATAAGATCCCCACTAATTCTTCATTGCTTTGCCCACAAAATACACAGTCAGTTCACTTTACAGTATATTTGCAGTATATTCTGTAAGGCACTTTGAGAAGTCTAAAAGACATGATAAGGAGCAATATGAAATACAAGGATTATTATTTTGGGGGGACTATGTCCCAAAACTCTGGATCGCTCTCCCCCAGTCCCTCCGACTTGACCCCTCTTTCCCCTTTTGCAAGTCCCGACAAAAACCTTAGTTTTTGTCTTTGCTTACAGTCACCTTCCCCCCACTACATCTCCTCCCCCCCCCACCCGGGGAGAGGATGCTCTAGATTGTCGGAGGTCCCGCGATCCACAATATCACAGCTGTTTGTTGCGTGAACATGGCTGCTGTGTTTGTTTACAAATATACAGTCACTAAACACTTGAAGCAATTCGAGATGTTTTGATATCTTAGGCATTGTGTAAAAAGCCTTAACCGCAAATGTAACGACAACTTCTTTTTGTGGAGTTGAATCTCGTAACACAAGGATTGCTGCTTTTGCCTCACAAGTGAGAGGACATCAGGTGAGATGCCTGGGCAGAGGGCGAAACATTAAGTAGGTTTTCGTACCCCACATACCTCTGTAAGTGGATTGGTGGATCACTTTCAATCAATCAAAACTTACATTTATATAGCACCTTTCACGTTGAGAGGACGTCCCAAGGCGCTGTACAGTCAGGTAGGGACAAGAGCAGGTGGGGAGGGGTCGGGCCAGGATGAAGAAGAGTAAGAAAATTGACTGTATATTTGTGGGTAAAACGCGGCAGCCAAATTGGGCACGGCAGTGTCCACAATGGTGGATTTAAATGACCAATTTTATTATTGTGTTTTTTTGGGATGGATTATTATTAGTCGTGTGGAGTATGGAAACTTGCCCAAGGTTTTGCCCTGACTTGCCTTGATCCGAATACAGGTCTCACGCTGGTAAGGTAAGTATCTGTGAAGCGCTTTGAGGTGTCTCAAAAAGGTGATAAGGAGCTCTATCAAATGCAAGGATTATTTACATTTGTACAGGATATCATTACAATGCCTAATAAGTCTTAAAGGAATGATGAATTTTATTTTAGATAATAGGGCAGACATTACAACATTTTGGTCACCCTGTACAACACTGTCCAATGTAGCGTCTCAATGCGTTCTCCTCTGCAAACGATGGAATTCTGGTAGCCGTGTGTGTGTGTGTGCGTGAGCTGAACCAATGTCAGTGTAAACACAGCCTGGCTGGGTGTGTGTGGGGATGGGAGCACAGTGCTGATGGAATTTTACATCTCTGTTTTGCAGGATTTCTTGACAGGCGAGTATGTGCTAATTTGGGACTCTTTTTCTGTTTCTGATTGTTTTGGGAATGTTTGGCCATTTCCAGGTTCATTTCGCAATGTCTTTGGTAAAGGGATGGTGCGTGCCTGAACCCCAACAGCTCACCTGGTGGCCAGGTAAGGAGGGCAGGGGAAGTGCACCCCAACAAGACCCAATGCGTGATGTGAGGGCGGGAGAGGGGAAGGGGGGGGGGGGGGGGGGCGGGAGGGAGGGAGGGGGGGGCGGGAGGGAGGTAGGGGGGGGCGGGAGGGAGGGAGGGGGGGGCAGGAGGGAGGGGGTAGGAATTGGGAAGGGCTTATTATAATAATAATCATTGCATTTGACATAATTCGATCAAGGCACCACTGAGCGAGGGAAGAGAAGTACCTGTCAGGGTTTGTGTTCTGGATGATTATTCAGAGGTCACTTGTGGGGAGTTGTCAGTGTTATGTCTTGTGAGGGCTTGTCATTGCTGCGCTCAGCAAACGTCTGCTTGGCAACAGCACAAACACTTTGCTCAGATATGGGAGGGACACCACACATGATATCATGTGTAAAATTCCTATTATCTGAACCTAAAAAAAGAATTCCATTTGAAAGCCCTGGTCACACATAAATACCCTCGTGGGGGTCTGTGTGAATTGTTGGCTTGTTATAATGCAATTTCCCCCGTTTTAAAGACCTCACAGAAATTGCTATTTTTGGCCAGGGGCCTAAGATAGATCTCACTCTGTAAATTAATGGCAACAGAAGGTTTGTGCAGGTAAATCAGCCATCCGGACTAACTAGTCTGTGACAAACACATTTATACCGTATCTAGGTTTCCACCCTTATTCGTCATGTCAGGACTTTGAACTCAGTCCAAGTCCCTGGCTCCTGCTCCAGTGCAATGATGGGGGGAGGGGAGGGAGCGATGCATTGTAGGAGATGCCAACTATAAACCAGGGTCCCTTCTGCCTGTTCAGGTGGACCTTAAAGATCCAGTGACTCTGTTTGAGTGGAGAAGGGAGTTTCTCTCTCTCAGCATTCTGGGCAACAACCCCCACCACCACCACCAGAAAACAAAGTCACATTTCACAGCTGTTTGTGGGACGTTGCTGTTTGTGGGACGTTGCTGTGCACAAGTATGTTGCCACATTTTCCTGCAAACACACAGTCACTTCATTTCACAGTAAATCCTATGAAATGGGTTGAGACATGTTAAGGCACTGTACTAAATGCTAGGATTATTATGATTCCTGTTCCGTGTCTAAGGGGAGATGTGCTCTGGTTCTGCTGCACGGCTCCTTCGCTGACCTGGTGATTTTCAGTGACGTTTCTGTTTTAACTGTCACCTCTGCTGTGAGTTCTCACTGACAGCTCCACATGATGTGCTTTTGGTGGGCAAGTATCAGACTGAAATGAAGCAGGTGTATTTTTCCATCATTATTTATTTCAAACACTTTCCCTCACTTCCTTCAAGACCCAACACAAGGCATTCCTCTTCGACCGCCCTCCATCAGCCTCATTCCTTACGCCTATCTTGGGTATGGAATACTGTCTGTCCAGCGCCTTGGGACGTCCTCCCAATGTGAAAGGTGCTATACAAATGTAATTTTGTTGTTGTTGTAAATGTCTGTGTATTCCTGTTGGTGAGATCATCTGCAGACATGGGGTCAACTTACATATGTACACGGATGACACCCAACTCTTATGTTTCTGCCTCCATCCTTGACTCCAGGACCACTGCTGTCCTGACAGACTGCCTAACCGACATCGAGTCCTGGATGAGAGCTAACTTTCTACAGTTGAAAGTGAACAAGACCGAGGTGCCCCTGATTGGCTCGCGCCAGCGCCTTCACACCTCTAGGCATTGACAGCATCAACCTCCACTTCACATCATCAAGTCAGTCAGGAACCTTGGTGTCTTGTGTGATCCTTGACTGTCTTTCCTCCCCACATCCAAGCCATGACCCACACTGTCTTCTCTCACCTCTGCAATATTGCTCGACTCCACCACTATCCTAGTCCTCAGGTCACTGTAACTCTTGTTTGTGCCTTCATCACATCCAGCCTCAGCTATGCCAACCTACTGCTTGTCGACCTCCCCCATCATCCAGAACTCTGCAGCCCTTGTCCCCTCCCGCACCAGGCTCCGCAAACCTATCAACCCCACTCTCACCTGACTCCACTGGCTCCCCATCACTCAGAGGATTCAACTCAAGATCCTGGTCCTCACCTTCAATTCCCTCCATGGCCTTGCCAACCCTACCTCTGCAACCTCCTAACCCCCTACCAACCTATCCGTTCTCGGTGGGCTCCAGCCGCTCCATCCCCCAACCTTTCGCAATCCCTCCACCTCGCCCCCTCCCTGGCCTCCCTCAAGACCCTCCTCTTTGACTGTGCCATCAGTCACCGCCCCTTCCCTCCACCCTCACTGATCCCAACCTCAGCTCAGGTCCGAAATACTGACTGTTCAGTGTTTTGGGACGTCCTCCCGATGTGAAAGGCGCGATACAAATGTTGTTGTTATAAAGGGGATAGCTCAGGTTTTGAGATTTGTAAAACAGAGGAAACAGACGGGAGTATCTCTGGTTGAAGTGCAACAACCTGGGTGATAGTTTGGCTCTTTTAATAATAACGCCTAATAATAATTCCTCAAAAAAATAATAAATTGGTCATTTCAATCCACAACTGTTTGTGGGACGCTGCTGTGCGTAATTGCCTGCTTCGTTTCGCCCACATATATACAGTCAATTCACTTTACAATATATTTTGTGAAGCGCTTTGAGACGTCTAGAAGACGTAAAAAGCACAATATCAAATGGAAGGATTATTATTATTATATTACACTGAGCCAAACATGCCACCTTTGTTTATCATGACTTCTGGTTTACATATTCTCCTCGCTTCCCCTCTCTCCTCCGCTCTCTCTCTTCTGTTCCCAATCTGTACCCCTCTATTGCCCTCCGTTCCCCTCTTTCCTCTGTGCTGTTCTCTCCCCTGGTCCCCTCTATCTCTAGAGGAGATAGGAGTAGAGGAGAGAGGTGTACCCCGTACTCCTGTCTCCTCTACTTCCCTCTCTTCCCTTCTCTCCCCAGATCCCCTCTTTCCCTTTCTTTCTCTTCTCTGTTCTCCTCTCTTCTGTTGTCCTTTCCTGTGCCTTGGGACATCCTCCTGACGTGAAAGGCGCTGTACAAGTGTAATTGTGTTGTTGTTGTTCCTCTCTCTGATTCCCCTTTCCTCTGTTCCCCCCTTTCCTCCGTTCCCAATCTGTACCCCTCTATTCCTTCTCCTGACAGCTCCTGTACTCTGATACTTGGAGGAAACAGCAGGCTTTGACGGCTTTAATGTAAACAGGCTGATGGCACGCAGTACTGTATTGTGTAATCCCCACAATTCGCTGTCTGGTAGCAATCAGAGAGCATCCCATGAATACCAGAAACATTCCTGACAGTGAATATGCATGTGTTCTGAGTATTTACTGAGGATAATGTGACAATGATCTCTGCCTTATGTTGCTTCAAACTGCTTCACAGGATTTTTACGATAAAGTGTGCACTTTGTCAACAAAGGCAGTAGGCAATTTGCACACACCAGTGTCCCACAAACAGCCACACAGTGAACGGTCAATTTTATCTTGGGGATTGTTGGCCAGGACAGTGCAAGAAAATTCTTTCTCTTTTTGAATAATGTCATGGGATGTTTCACAAACAGGCAGATAGGGCCTCAATTTAATGTCTTGTATGACAGCATCTCCAACAATGCAGCGCTCGCCCAACACCACACTAGAGCGACGGCCTAGACTGTGAGCTCAAAGTCCTGACGTGGGGCTTGAATCAACAGAATTCTAAGTCATCGGTGAGGTCGCAACTGACTGAGCCATGCTGGCAATAGCAATGGTTACATTGATATCGCGCCTTATCACATCATTGAGATATCTCAAAGTGTTTCACAGATTATACTGTAAAGTGTATTGACTATATTTTACTATGCAAATGTAATTTTGTATTAATAATAATACTCCTTGCAAGAGTACAAAAGTCAGGAAGTTCTGACTAAATTCGATAAAACTTTGGTTAGGCCTCAGCTAGAGTACTGTGTATCAATTCTGGTCACCACACTTTAGGAAGGATGTTAAGGCATTGGAAAGGGTGCAGAGGAGATTTACTAGGATGGTACCATGAATGAGGCCTTCAGCTATGAGGAAAGGCTAGAGAGGCTCTGTTCCAATTCTCATTGGAACAGAGAAGTTTGAGAGGAGACCTAATCAAGGTTTTTAAGATCATGAGGGGATTCGACAGAGTAGATAGGGAAAAACTTTCCACTGGTGGGCGTATCAGTGACTCGTGGTCACAGATTTAAAATAGTTTCAAAAAGAAGCAGAGGGGAGGTGAGGAGAAATATTTTCACTCAGTGAGTTGTTCAAATCTAGAATGCATTGCCTGAAAAGCTGGTGAATTTGATAACAACTTTTAAAAGAGAGGTAGACATTTATTTGGGGAGGACGGGTTTGCGAGGTTATGGGGAGAGCTGGGGAGTGGGATTAAATTGCTCTTTTTAAAGAGCCGGCAAAGACTCGATGGGCCGAATGGCCTCCTTTTGTGCCGTAAGATTCTATGATTCTATGATTTGATATAACGCCTTATCGCGGTCTTCTAGACGTCTCAAAGCGCTTCACAGAATGTACTGCAAAGTGAATTGACTGTATATTTTGTGGGCAAAACGTGGCAGCAAATTGCACACAGCAGTGTCCCACAAACAGTCGTGGATTGAAATGACCAATATATTATTTTGTTTTGATGAATTATTATTAGGCGTATGGAGTAAGGGAACTTGCCCAAGGTTTTGCTCTGCCTGGATTTGAACACTGGTCTCTCACTTGTAAGGTGAGTGCTCTAACCACTGAGTTATAAGACTGTATTGCATTTTGTTTGCAAAAATCAACAGCCAATTGCGCACAGTAATTTAGTCACTCGTGGATTGAGTGACCAACTTACTATTTATGTTTTCGGATTTTCAGGATCCTCCAATTTTTAGGATCCTCCAATCCACACACAACCAAGATCCTACTTACTGCTCGGTAAACAGAGGCGTGTGGAGTAAGGAAACTTGCCCAGTATTTCGCTCTGCTCGGGATTGGAACTTGGGTCCTCTCATTTGAGAGGCGAGTAGTGAAACATGCTTAACGTTTTACGCTTAGGCACCTAGTATTGCATAATACTGCCCCATATCTCCTACTCTGGCTCTCTTCTGTCCCATCGCATTCTGTGTTGCCTCTCAATAAATTGTCCAAGGCAGCAGGTATAACGCATCAATAAATACTAAAATGTGTTATATAAATACAAAATTCATAAAAACAACAACAATTGACAGCCATATCTTTCCAAAGAGGCTGTGTTCATGGAATCATAGAATCTAACAGAAGGAGGCTACTCGGCCCATTGAGCCTGTGCCGGGTCTTTGAAAGAACTCCCAACTAGACCTACTCCTCCGCTCTTACCTCATGGCCCTGCAAATTGTCCCTTATAAAGTACATATCCAATTCTCTATCGTAAGCTGCAGTGTTATGCTATATTTGAATTGTATCCTCCATCCACCTTCCCACACCTCGCTCATTCTCTCCTCCAATTCCAACTGCGAGGAAATGCTGGACTTGGAATCCAACATCAAAGGGATCTGTTCATCCCTCTACCTCGTCCACCACTATGCCCTCATTACCTCTCCCTCATGACCCACCCTGAACCACCCCCCCATACACCTTTGACCCTATCTCCCCCTCCTCCCTCACTGCCATCATCTCCAAAATGGAGCCCACCAACTGCTCCCTTGATCCTATTCCCATCTTTCTGACACCTTCCAGCTCCTCTCCTAACTGAAATCATCAACCTCGCCTTATCCACTGGCACTGTTCCCAACCCCCTGAAAACAGCAGTAATCACCCTCATCCTGAAAAAACCTTCCTTGGACCCATCTGTACACTCCAGCTATCACCCCATCTCCAACTTTCCATTCCTCTTCAAGGCCCTGGAACAACAACAACAAAATTACACTTGTACAGCACCTTTCATGTCAGCAGGACATTGTGATAGCGCCATCTAGTGACCAGTGTATATAAATGTAAATAAACCACATGATGTGTGCAGTCGTTTTCCAGAACATCGGAGCGTGAATGTGTGTGATACTTGTAGTCCCAAATATATCACAAATTGGCGACGAGAGATTGGGATGGTGGATTCCCTAGCTATTTCTGTTTGTAGGACAAGGACTCTACAAAGTGTGGAGAGGTGTGTGAAGACTTTTCGTTTTGATTGAGAGCTACAAATCCAGTAAAGTTTGCGTTCACGTGTGGTGGGACTGATACTAAAAAAATCCAAAAATGACGACTCCCATAGCATACATCGGACGATTGGGTGAGTTTCAACAAAGCCGGGAAACGTTTAGTGCTTACATTGAGCGGTTGGAGATGTTCTTTGCTGCCAATAATATTGTTGAAATTGAAGCTTCTGAAGATAACGCTGAAAGTGTAAATACAGCAGTGCAAGAAAGAATGAGAGCAATCTTTCTGACAGAAGTGGGTCCCGATGTGTACGAAACAGTGAAGAATTTGTTAATCCCAGCTAAGCCTAAGGACACAACAATGAAGGACATCCTTGAAAAGCTTACAGAACACTGTGACCCAAAGCCATTAGAGATTGCAGAAAGTTACCGATTCGGTACCTGGTGTCAATTACCAGAAGAAAACATTGGCAGTTTTATCGTAGCGTTGAAAAAGCTGTTGATACACTGCAATTTTAGAGATTTCCAGGACCGTGTGTTATGAGATAGGTTTGTGTGCGGACTGAAGAGCGACCGTATCCAAAGCAAATTAATGACAATTTCACAGCTAACATTTGATTTAGCATGTAAACCTGCCTTGTCTATGGACATGGCTGGGAGAGATTCAACAGAAGTTCGAACAAGCTATTGCCTAACAGTGGGGGAGGTAAACAAGCTGCAGGTGTGCAAACCGAAATTCAAAACACCCATGAGTCGACCTCTAGGGAAGAGTAGCTGGAATAATGCAAAGTCATGCTATCGATGTCTGGGTTCTCATCCAGCACAACCTTGCCCTTTCACGAAAGCAGAGTGTTATTCGTGCCATAAGACCGGGCATCTTGCGAAGGCTTGTTTCAAGACCAAGAGGACGAATGCGGTCAGGAAAGGACATCATACAGTTGAGCGACACCAGGAGGGCGAGGACTCTGAGGAGCTAGTGGAGATCAACACGATCTACAATACAAAAGCGTCCAGTAGTAAGTCGCATGGCATCAAGGTCCAAGTAACATTGGATGGAGTCCCAGTAATCATGGAAGTTGATACTGGAGCAGCAGTCAGTGTGGTGTCTGAAAAACTGTACCGAGAAAAGCTGAACAAGAATAAGCTACAAACAGCAAGGGTCGAGCTGCGTAGCTATGGACAGCAAGGGTCGAGCTGCGTAGCTAAGAGAACATTATCAGTAAAGTACAACAAAGTAATTGGGCTACTCCCATTGTTGTAGTTGCAAAATCTGACGGTAGTATCAGAATCTGTGGGGACTGCAAGGTAACAGTGAATCGCATTCTTGAGTGTAGTCTACCTGACACGTTACCAAATGTAGAAGATTTGTTCAACACATTGGTAGGTGGTAAAGTATTTTCTAAAATGGACTTGTCAAATGCCTATTTACAGTTAGAGTTAGATGAGAAGTCAAAAGGCGTACTTGACTATCAACACTCATATGGGCCTGTATCAATACAATAGCCTACCATTTGGCGTTGCGTCAATCCCAGGAATTTTCCAAGGGATCATGACTCAGATTCTAGAGGGAATCGATGGGTAATATGCTACCTTGATGACATACTCATCTCTGCACCAACTAGGCAGGTTCATGATGAAAGGCTACACATGGTGTTACAAAGGTTAGAGAATCACCAAGTACGTGTCAAGGCTCACAAATGTGAGATGTTTAAAGAGTCTGTAGAGTACCTAGGGCACAAGGTAGACAAAGATGGGTTGCACCCAACCCAGAGTAAGGTTGAGGCGATCAGGAAGGCGCCCATTCCCAGAAACACATCTGAGCTACGATCATTCTTGGGATTGTTGAATTATTATGGAAAATTCATTCCAAATTTGGCAACCTTTATACATCCCTTGAATGAGCTTTTGAAGAAAGATGTACCATGGAAATGGACACGTGAATGTGACCAGACTTTCAAGTCGTGTAAAAAGCAGCTGGTAGATGGTACAATACTGGTACACTATGATGTCACCAAGACAATCAAGCATGTGTTGCCTCCCCATACGGGGTTGGTGCGGTTATCTCTCATGTGTTAGAAACAGGAGAAGAGAGACCGATAGCTTTCGCTTCTAGAACACTGAGTAGTAGTGAGAAAAACTACGCCCAGATAGAGAGAGAAGCTTTGGCCTTGATTTTTGTAGTTAGGAGATTCCACAAATACTTGTATGGTTGCAAGTTCATCATTGAAACAGACCATAAACCTTTGACAACCATCTTAAATCCAAAGTCACAAAGTCTACTCTAGCAGCAGCCAGAATGCAAAGATGGTCGTTGATCTTGTCAGCATACCAGTATGACATACAATATCGTAGGTCAGCAGACCATGGTAATGCCGATGCAATGTCAAGGTTACCCTTAGCATCAGAAATTAAACCCAACAGGGGAGATGTGTTCTATTTTTCCCATATTGAAGAGCTTCCAGTCACATCAAGTGACATCAGCAAGGCAACTCGTAGGGACAGGGTTTTATCCAAGGTGCATGACTATATTGTCCATGGGTGACCTAGTCACATAACTGAGACAGAAGAAATTAGGCCATACTTTGTTAGGAGACATGAATTGTCAAA
Organism: Hydrolagus colliei; assembly: GCA_035084275.1. Taxonomy (NCBI): domain Eukaryota; kingdom Metazoa; phylum Chordata; class Chondrichthyes; order Chimaeriformes; family Chimaeridae; genus Hydrolagus; species Hydrolagus colliei. The sequence goes on along the minus strand of CM068766.1, from coordinate 7,551,513 downwards.
TGACCAAGGATATGTCATGTGGGGAGTGGTAATCCCTGAAAGGTACAGAGTACAGTTGTTAGGTGATCTTCATGATCAACACCTAGGGATGTGTCTGACCAAGAGTCTCGCTAGAAGCTACCTATGGTGGCCAGGGTTGGATAAAGATATTGAAAACACAGTAAAACAGTGTAGGGTATGTGAATTGGTTGGAAGAAGTCCACTACCAGTGCCACTAAAGTCATGGAAATGGCCAGCCAGAGTGTGGCAAAGGTTACACATAGATTTTGCAGATCTAAATGGATAGCATTTGTTCATTGTGATAGATGGTCATTCCAAGTGGGTTGAGATGTTTCCGATGAACACAACCAGATCTAGCAAAACTTTGGATATTTTGAGAGGGTTGTTTGCTTCATATGGATTTCCAGGGGAAATCGTGTCTGACAACGGACCACACAGTTCTGTTCAGAAGAGTTCGCGCAAGGCATGAAAAAGAATGGTGTGAAGCACACTAGATACCATCCAGCTTCGAATGGTGCTGCAGAGCACACAGTGCATCTTGTCAAACACGCGCTAGTTAAGCAAATGCTAGATGCAAACCCAAGGAAAAGTAAATTATCATTGCCTCACAAACTAGCCAACTTTCTGATAACGTATCGTAATATAGGGCAAAATGTTGGGCAAGTTTCCTTACTACACACGCCTGTTTACCTAACAACAAGTAGGAACCAAGCTGTTAGTCGATTGAGGATCGCTTTCCGTGGATATTAATCCCTTCAAAAAAAAATACAGTACATTGGCCATTCAATCCACAACTGTTTCTGGGACACTGCTGTGCACAACTGACTGCTGTGTTGCTTCCACAAAATACACAGTCATAGAATCATAGAATCTTATGGCACAAAAGGAGGCCATTCAGCCTATCGAGTCTGTGCCAGTCAATTCCCTTTGCACTATATTCTACGGAGCGCTTTGAGACGTCTAGAAAACCTGAAAAGTCACCATGTCAAATGCAAGGATTATTATTATTAAACTCTGACATACCTGGAGCTCCTCCTACTGGATACTTACATCACTGTAAGTGTGTAGCTCCTGTGTAGCTCAGTGGTTCGAGCACTCGCCCTTACAAGCGTGATACCTGTGTTTCGAATCCAGGCAGGTCAGGGCGAAACCTTGGGCAAGTTTACTTACTCCACACGCCTAATAATAATCCATTCACAAACATATCTAGAATAAATTGGTCATTTTCAATCCACGACTGTTTGTGGAACAATGCTATGCGCAATTGGCTGCTGCGTTTTGCCTACAAATATACAGCCAATTCACTTTACAGTATATTCTGTGAAGCGCTTTGAGATGCCTAGAAGACGTGAAAAGGGCCATATCAAATGCTAGGGTGATTATTATCATTATTATCACAAAAAGTAAATTAACTTAGCATTTTCAAGGAATCATAGCAATCTCAGCACAGATGGACACCCATGTCTGGTGACGGATGTTTACAACAGCTAACTATTAAGACCCACTTCCCTGTGTTGTCTTCCGTACCCTTTAATTCATGAAAAAATATGTTCAATTGCATGACTCCCTTTGCCTCGAGTGTCAACAGGATCTTTAAGAGGGTCATCCCACACCCGATTTGTGGTGACTTTCTCTGGGGCCAAATCTGCATTGTCTTGAGTTCACTAATAAACGGAACAAGAAGAACATTCTAAAACAGAGACATTCATCAGAGAGACACAGATGTCAGTCCATCATGCTTCTTCAGTAACTGCCAGCAGCAGCAACTGTGGGGAGTTCAATTTTATTTGCATGTGTCTCTCCAGATTTGAATAACAAATTTGGGGTAAATGTAACTGTAACATCAGACAGACCAGGGACAACGCGGAACGTCAGGTTAACATGTCGTGCAAATGACCCAGTAAAGTCTCCGTACCTCTGACAATTCATCCCTACCTTCTTCTTTCACTGAATCCCCTCCGAGACAGTACTCGTGTGTGAGGTGCAAAATAAATGCAAGTTGCTGTTGCTCTCTCTCCACACTTCCCCAATCAATCAGCAGTGGCTCTTGCCCCAGGGCTTGGAGGAGCCCTTTGTATATATATATGTGTCTGTCTGTGTGTGTGTGTATGTGTGTGTCGCTGGTTGGGTATTCAGCCTCTCTGCCCTTGCACTTTGGAACTCCATTCCGCAGTCCCTTCGTCTCGCTCCCTCTCACCTCCTTCAAGGCTCATCTTAAAACACTCCTGTTTGACTGTGCCTTTGATTACCCTCCTTCTCCCCCTGCCATCCACCCTCCCCGATCCTGACCCCTAGCTCAGTTTCCGAAACACCTTGGGACGTCCTCCCAATGTGAAAGGCGTCATACAAACATAATTTTGTTGTGTGTGTGTGTGTGTGTGTCTGTCTGTGTTTTCTTTGTCAGTATGGGTCTATTTTTCCTTCCGTGTCTTTCACTCTGTTTTTCTGTGTCGGTATGTTCCTTTGTCTCTCCATCTATGTGTGTACTTCTGCTTGTCGATCTCCCCAAATCCTGCCTCCATAGATCATCCAGAACTCTGCAGTTCATGTCCTCTCTCGCACCATGACCCTATCAACCCCATCCTCACCCAAATGGCTTTCCATCAAGATCCTGCTCCTCACCTTCAAATCTCTCCATGACCTTGTTCGACCTCCTAACTGCCTACCGAGCTGCCCGCTCTCTCCGCTCAGCAGGCACCGGCCTGCTTCACATCCCCAGTCTCGCCTGCCCCACTATTGGCGGGTGGGCCTTCAGTCGCTCTGTCCCCACCTTCTGGAATTCTATCCCGCAGTCTGTCCCCCTCATACCCTCCTTTGCCTCCTTTAAGACCCATCTCAAGATGGGGCAAGACAGAGGGATTGTGGGATGGAGTTCCAGAGGGTGGGGCAGAGGTCATGGAGGGCTTTGAAGGTGAGACCAGGATCTTGAACTGTGTGATGGGAAGTCAGTGGAGTTGGGCGAGTATGGGGGTGATCGGGTGATGGAGTCTAGTGCGGGAGAGGGTATAGGCTGCAGAGTTCTGGTTTATCTGTAGCCTGTGGAGGGAGGAGTTGGGGAGACCGACATGCAAGGAGTTTGCATAGTTAACCCTGGTTGTTAGGTTTGCATGTATGAGAGTTTTGGTGGCCTGCAGTGGTGAAGCCAGGCAATGTTGTGAGTCGAACAACAACAACAACAACAAATTACATTTATAGAGCGCCTTTCAAGTCGGGAGGATGTCCCAAGGCGCTGCACAGGAGGCGTGTGACCCGAGCTGAGAGGGGAGTGTTTGGGAAGGGGTGAAACACGAAGGGGAGGTCGAGAAATTCGGGGTGGAACAAAAGGCACGATCGAAGAGGAAAGTCTTCAAACCGGCCTTGAAGGAGGAAAGGGACGAAACGAGACGGAGGGATTGAGGGATGGCATTCCATAGGGTGGGAGCGGAGAAACTGAAGGCCCGTCCACCGATGGTGGGGCGGTTTGGGCGGGGGGCTTGGAGCAGGCCAAGTCCTGTTGAACGGAGGGTCCGGGTGGGCTTGTAGGGGGAAAGTAGATTGGTTAAATAGGGCGGGGCAAGGCCATGTAAGGCCTTGAAGGTGAGGACGAGGATCTTGAACTCGATCCTCTGTAGAATGGGGAGCCAATGGAGACAGGCGAGGGTGGGGGTTATGTGGTCGCGGAGGCGGGTGCGGGATAATACATGGGCTGCAGAGTTTGGGATGACCTGCAGCCTGTGAATGGAGGAACTGGGGAGGCCGACGAGGAGAGAGTTTCCGTAATCCAGCCGTGAGGTGATGTACGCGTGCACGAGTGTTTCGGCAGCGCGGGGGGTGAGATAATTGCGGAGTCTGTCAATGTTGCGCAGGTGGAAATAAGCGGTGCCGGTCAAGGCGCGGATGTGGGGGAGGAAAGAAAGTTTTTGATCGAACATGATGCCGAGGTTCCTGATTGGCTTTGTGAGGTGGAGAGTACAGCCTTGGATGTTGAGGCTGGCAGCGCCCGATGTGCGGAGGCGCTGGCTTGAGCCAATCAGGAGGGCCTCGGTCTTACTCACGTTCAATTGCAAGAAGTTGTCCCTCGTCCAGGTCTCGATGTCGGACAGACATGCTGTCAGAACATTGATGGTCTGGGGGTTGAGGGATGAGGCAGAAAGGTACAGCTGGGTGTCATCCACATACATGTGGAAATTTAGCCCATGTTGCGGATGACGTCGCCCAGAGGGAGCGTGTAAAGGGTGAAAAGGAGGGGGCCTAAAACAGAGCCCTGAGGGACGCCGTGAGAAACTGTGCGGGGGTTTGAAGAAAAAACACGGGGGTTTGAAGAACAAGACGCCAAAGACATGTGAGAAGTACATTCAAGGCCAGAATCAACTCTATCTTTCTGCCTCTACCCTTGACTCCAGGACTACTACTCTCTTGACAGACTGTCTGTCAGACGTCAAGTCCTGGATGAGAGCTAACTTTCTACAGTTGAATGTCAACAAGACTGAGGCCCTACTGATTGGCTCGCGTCAGCACCTTCACCTATCAGGTGCTGGCAGCATCAACCTCCATAGTTGCTCATTCAACCTCAACCTCAGCAAGCCAGTCAGGAACCTATGTGTCTTGTTCGACCCTCAACTGTCTTTCCTCCCTCACATCTAAGCAATGACTCGCTCTGCCTTTCCCAATCTCCGCAGCATTGCTGACTCCGCCATTACCTCACCCCCAAAGCCGCTGAATCCCTCATCCACGCCTTCTTTACATCCTGGCTCGATTATACAAATGCTTTGCTGGTAGGCCTTCACAATTCCTCCCTCTACAGGCTGCAGATAATCCAGAACTCTGCGGCCCGTGTCCTCTACCTTTTCAAACTCTGTGATCCCATCTCCCCAATCCTTGCCCGACTCCATCGGCTCCCCATCATCCAGAGGATCCATTTCAAGATCCTGGTCCTCACATTTAAAGCCCAACCTCGCCCCACCCTACATCCGTGACCTCCCTTACCAACCTGCCCGCCCCCACCACTCTGGCCTGCTCCATGTCCCCGACCCACCCGCCCAACCATTGGCGGGTGAGCCTTCAACCACTCTGCCCCCAACCCCTGGGACTCCATCCCGCAGGCCCTTCACCTCGACCCCTCCCTGGCCTCCTTAAAGTCTCGCCTCAAAATTCTTCTCTTCAATGGAATCATCGGCAACTCCTAATCCACCCCTTCCCTCCCCCCACCCCCCCCCACCCTCAGGTCTGAAGCAGTAACTGTCCTCCTGACATGAAATTATACAAGTGTAGTTTGTTGTTGTTGTGTCTATGTATCCATCTGTCTGTGTGAGTCTATCTGTGTGTCTGTCTGTGGGTGTGACTGTCTGTAAGTGTCTATTTGTGTGTATCTGTATGTGTAGGTACTGTATAGTGTGTGTGTGTGGGGGCCTGTGTGTGGGTGGCTGTGTGTGTGTGGGGGGGGGACTGTGTGTGTGAGTATGGGCTGTGTGTGTGGGGGGGGAGGGGCCTGTGTGTTTGTTGGTGGGGCTGTGATTGTGGGGGGGGGAGGGGCCTGTGTATTTGTTGGGGGGGCTGTGTGTGGGGGTGAGGGGCCTGTGTGTTTGTTGGGGGGGCTGTGTGTGTGTGGGAGGGGTCTGTGTGTGGGAGGAGGGGCCGGTGTGTGGGGGGGAGGGGCCGGTGTGTGGGGGGAGGGGCCTGTGTGTGGGGGGGGTTCTGTGTGTGTGTGGGGGGGTCTGTGTGTGTTTGGGGGGGGCTGTGTGTGTGGGGGGAGGGGCCTGTGTGTTTGTTGAGGGGGCTGTGTGTGTGGGGGGAGGGGCCGGTGTGTGGGGGGAGGGGCCGGTGTGTGGGGGGAGGGGCCGGTGTGTGGGGGGAGGGGCCTGTGTGTGCGTGTGGGGGGGGAGGGGCCGGTGTGTGGGGGGAGGGGCCTGTGTGTGTGTGGGTGCTGTGTGTGGGGGGGGGGAGGGGCCTGTGTGTGGGGGGGGGATCTGTGTGTGTGTGTGTGGGCGGGGGGGGGGCTGTGTGTGTGGGGGGAGGGGCCTGTGTGTTTGTTGGGGGTGCTGTGTGTGTGTATGTATTTGAGTGTGTGTGGGGGGTGGGGTAGTGAGAGGCAGGTTTATGAATGGTGCTCGCGCTGTGATTTGTGGCGTCGGGTGGCGTGCGGCTGACGTCAGGACGCTGAGTGCGTGGCAGCTGAGCACCGCGGGGGGAGGGGGAGGGACAACAACAACAGCCACCGTCAGCCTGACCCTGGCGTGGAGTCAGTCACTGAGAGAGCGGGAGCGGGAGAGCCGGGGTGTGGAGCGGTGACAGGAGCCTCGGGCCCGGGCTACTGAGGTGACTGTGAGCTCGGGGCTGTACCCCGGGCCTTCCCCTTGACCCTCACTCAGCTCCCCGCCATGGGGCCCAGTCAGGCGCCCACCACCGACACCGCCTGACTGACTCCCTCCCTCCCTGACCCCCTCCCTCAGCCCTTCCCTTCCTCCCTCCCTCACTCACTGACCCCCTCCCTCCCTGACTGACCCCCTCCCTCCCTGACTGACCCCCTCCCTCCCTCCCTCACTCACTGACCCCCTCCCTCACTCACTGACCCCCTCCCTCCCTCCCTCACTCACTGACCCCCTCCCTCCCTGACTGACAGCGGCCCCGGTGAGGGGTGGAGGAGGCCGGCCGGCCCGCGGCGGGGGATTGGGGTGGGGGTGGGTGGTGCTGAAGTGACGGGAAGATGGAGACCGCGGCTGAGGAGGCGCCCGGAGGCGGGGACTCTCCACAGACAATCGCCGGCGGCGACACCAGCCCCGAGGCCGGCAGCCAGGCCAGGCCACACACTGACCGTGTCCCTGAGGAAGAGGGGTCAGTAGCCAACCTGGAGCTCACACACCTGACTGAAGGACACCATCTGACCCCCGCTGACCCCCCGGAGGGGAGCCATTCTCAGCCCGAAAGCAATTTGATTGACTTCACAGGCCCCCAGTTGGAGGGCGCGGGCACAGAGGGTGGGATAGAGGGAGCTTCCAACCCAGGGGTACCGGGGGACGAGGATCATTCCCAGATTAAAGTGCTTCTGGCTCAACTCCGCAGCTTTGACGGGAGCCAAACGGCTTTGGGGAATGAGGCAGAATTGGCATTCCATCCAGCGTTGGATGATCTGAAGGTGGGAAGTAGTGAGTTCCTATCGGGCAGCAGGAACGATGCAGAGGGAGAACTTGCGGACAGATTACAGTCTAATACAATAATCTGCCAGGATGTGTTAGATCACAATCCTTTAAGAACCTTCGTGGGTGTAAGACCGGCTTCCTTGGGGGGAGATGAAAGACAAGATGCTGTGGTCGATCAGGGATGCGAGTCAAACCAAACGAGCCATATCAATTTGATATCTTGGGGAAATAATGACCATTTGTTAAGCGATTCACACACTGACTACCCGACTCCCGAGTGCAATAACGAATCAGGAGAAATGGATGGAAGACCTGGGCTTTTAATACCGGAAGGAGTTTGTAGTTGGACAGAAACTGCCTCTGAATGTGTCCCTTCTCAAGATGAGCATATCGCTGTGGATTCACCCAAGGGCAAGGTAGCTCTTGAATTCAATGTAGATGGCTACACAACAACTGAAGACTCTTCACTTGATGACCAGCTGCCACGTAGGCAGACATCACTGAGTAAAGACTGGAAAAAGGAGGGACAGGCCTTGTCGTTGGCTGTTAAAGAGTTAAAAGAGGAAGTTGAGAGCATTAGCAAGTCCTTTCTGTCTGATGATACAGTTGAAGATGCTGCGATGGCAAGTCAGGGTTTGTGCCCAGAAGAGGGTCACAAGGAGACTGCGCTTGATGGAGAAGTAAGTGAAACAACATGTGAGAAGCTGGCCCTTTTACTTTTGTATTCAAGGCTCACTCAATCAATATAATAGAAAAATTACATTTATCAAGTGCCTTTCATTTGGGGAGGACAAACCAAGTTGCTGGACATGAGTGGGGGGTGGTGGAGTGGTGGTTTGGAATCACGGAGGGTGAAGAATATGAAAGAAGCCTCACTCTCTCCATTCTCCTTCACTCCTGTTACAATGGCCGCACTGGAGTATACATGTGAATTCCTGGACTATGCTGCATGTGGAGTACTGTAGCGTAGCGGTTAGAGACTCGCTTCACAAGTCAGAGGACCCAGATTAAAAACTTCCTAACTCCTTTTGTTTACCTAGCAGTAACTTGGAAACAGGTTGTTAGTCGTTTGGCGGATGGCTTTTCTGGGGATAATAATCCCTTCAAAAATAATAATTTGTTTGCTCAATCCACGACTGTTTGTGGGACACTGCTGTGCACAATTGGCTGCCATATTTCACTGTAAAATATGCAGTCAATTCACTTTGCAGTATATTCTGTGAAAACATTTTGAGATGTCTCGATGATGTGGCACATCAAATGCAGGATTATCATCAGCTGATCTCAACCACGGCAGTAGTAGTGGCTACAGTTGGCTTTAAGCCTCTGAATTTAGGAGGCGCAGAACAGCTAGGGCCAACAATGACATATTTCTCCGATACAAGTGTCTTGATAGCAATCGGGTGTTGTAACCCCTCCCAAGTCCAAAGGAGCTGAAGTCAATCGTAGCATGAACTCAGCAACGACCAAAGATCAAAGTGGAACTTCCCTAATCTGTGTGTCTCAGCTGATCACTGAATAATTATTGTTAGACTCACAAGTATTATTATAATAATCTGAATAATGCTTGCATTTGATATGGTGTCTTATCACGTCGTTTAAACGTCTCCAAACACTTTACAGAATACTGTACAGGTGTCCCTCAAACTCAAAACCCCTCGTTAAGTGAAAATTGCGTTAAGCTGGCGGGGAGGAGGTCCCTACTGTGTTTCCGTTTATGAACAAATTTGTTTCCATAAAGCTTTGTGCCTTGCCTAGCACTAACATTTACAGTGTATCAGCGACGGCATAAGGTAGGTAGCACTATTATTGAAGGCAGGGCGAGAGAGTTAAAGAGAAAGAGACTGAGACAGAGAGGGACAGAGAGACTGTGAATGAGATTGTGACAGCCAGAGACTCAAACAGAGAGAGAGAAAGAGACCCAGAGAGAGAGAGATACAGAGAGGGATGGAGAGAGAGAAAGAGAGAGCGCGACCCAGACAGACAGAGGGAAAGAGACACGGACAGAGAGAGGGAAAGAGACACGGAGAGAGAGAGAGAGACAGAGAGGGAAAGAGACACGGAGAAAGAGAGAGAGAGACAGAGAGAGAGGAAAAGAGACACGGAGAGACAGAGAGAGGGAAAGAGACACGGAGAGAGAGAGAGACAGAGAGGGAAAGAGACACGGAGAAAGAGAGGAGACAGACAGCCAGAGCGTCCTACCGCTCCTCCCATACTGCAGGGCTTTCTCTTGGATTAGGTGACGCTGAAGTAAGTGTGTGTATGTGCGCTTGTGTCACGGAGGCTGCCGGGAGACAAGAAGCGCGCGAGATTTAAACTTTCGTTATAGCGAGCACAGCCTTCACTAAGCACATAGGGGGTGCAAATAGAAACCCTCGTTATAGTGAAGTTTCGTTAACAGGGCGTTCGGTAAGCGGGGGCTACCTGTATATTGTAAAGTGAATTGACTATATTTGTGAGTGAATGAGCGCACTGTGTCATCAGTTAATGTCATCACCTAAAATCAGATTAGTTTTAAAATGTTTGTTTTAGGGTATTAAAACCCTTCATTTTTCTTTCAGGAAAAGAAGAATTTATGTTACCCTGCCTTTAAGGAAGGTAAGCTGGTTCGACTTCGATGACATACACATTTGCATTGTATGTGCAGTTGGTGCAGAGTGTAAATCAGTATCAGGTTTCTCGGAGAACGTATTTGGCCGCTGTCACTAAAGCTAGGAACTTGCTGCATGAGAAGCCAGGGACATAAGCTCATGTGTTGTCACTTAGCTGTGCAACAGATTTACTAATTGCGCTAGTGTAGTGCTGAACTGATTGCCACAAGCAACAGCTTCATTGTCAAGTGATTCCAACATTAAATCATTCAAATATTGTGGGTTTTATTTCAGATAGCGGAGTTCCGACATGCGCAGGATATACGCGCCATGCTTATGAGTATCCAAACCAGATTGAGCACCCTATATATGTGGGTACACATAGAAATTTCCCATCTGTTCTGGGATGAAGTGCTCACTCTCTCTCCCCATAGAGGTGCATCTAACTACCTAATTGTGGATTGAATTGGGCATAGCTTGGCAGGAGGTGAGGCGTAAGGACCCCCCGAGTGTCACTGGTTTATCATTGTATAACTACAGGTTTGGGCCCCAGATGGAGAGCAAATACCATACCATGAACTGTTTGTGAACCTTTTGCTGGGAGGTACATCTCACGAAGCAAATAAATGAGAGCATTGCCACCATGCTTTTACCCTCAGCTCAGATCCTTATCCACATTGTATTGTGTTCGCAATTTTTCCTTGCATTTGATATAATGCTTTTCACGTCTTCGAGATGTCTCAAAGTGCTTCACAGAATGTACTGTACAGTGAATTGACTGTATTTTTGTGAGCAAAATGTACCAGCCAATTGCGCACAGCAGTGTCCCATAAACTTTATTTTTCTCGAGGGATTATTATCAGTTGTGTGGAATAATTAAACTTGCCCAAGGTATTGTCCAGCCGGACTCCCCTCCACCACAATCCATAAAATCCAACTCATACAAAACTCTGCTATACCCACATTCTCATAAGCACCAAACTTCGCTCCCCCATTACGCCAGCCCTTGCCAGACTTCACTGGCTCTCTGTCCCGATTTCAAGATCCTCACCCTTCTTTCAAATCCCTCCACCCCCCTACCTCTCTGACCTCTCTCCTCAAACCAGCACCCGTCGCCTTCGCTCCACCGGGTCTGGCCTCCTCCTTGTTCCCCGAATCCTCTGCTCCACCATCGACGGCCATGCCTTCAGCCACTACCCCCCGAGGCTCTGGAATCGACTTCCTCATTCCCTTTGCCTCTCCCCCTCTCTTCCCAGTTTCAGGTCTCAGCTAAAGACCTTTCTCTTCGACCGTGCCTTCGGTCACCTTTCTCCCCCTGTCCCTGGCTTGCCCCTGGGATCCATTATTGTGAAGCGCTCTGAGATGTCGTCTGGCGTGGAGGGCGCTATATAAATCGAAATTGTTGAATCGAATGGAAAGGGAGGTGATTGGCTGTAATAGCTGTGCCCAAACCTCCTTTCATTGTGTGTGCTTGTGTACGTGCTTGCATATGTGTGTGGGTAGGGGCATGCTTGCTCGTGTGTGTGTGAGTGAGGGAGAGAGTGAGAAGAGGTTCATGGATAACGCTGTCTGATTTCCCTCCTTCTCAAACCAGAGATGGAAGTGCTGAGGCCACTTATAGCCCAGCTACTGTCACGGCTGAGATCAGTTAATCCATCGATGACAGCGTTTGAACCTGTGTCTTTCTGGTTTGCATTGTCTGGTGCAGTGGCTTTACTCCTTAATTGGGAAAATGATTTCTGAAGAGTGGCTCAAACAAGTAATAAGCACAAATAAATATTGTTCTCCTTTTCTGTTCCCTTCTGAAGTCTCTGGACCCTGTGAGTCGGAGGATCTCCTGGATGGAATCTTATTCGCAGCGAATTACCTTGGGTCAACTCAGCTGTTCTCTGAGAAAAACCCATCGACCAGCGTGCGAATGGCACAAGCACAGGAGGCAGTGGGCAGGATAAAGGTGATTGATGTTGTGTTACTGAAAAATATGGACCTGTTGCCTGTGTTTTCTGGCCAGTCAGTGTGATTTCTGGTTCCAGGAATACTTCAACCTTTGTCACTAAGTCATTGTGCTGTCAATATTTATTTAAGTATTGCTACATACACCTGACTCGAAGTTTTGGACAACTAATCAATTGTTTCACTTGGAATTTACTATATTGTAATAATAATTTTTTTTTAAATGTAGTCATAGAAATTGAAGTACAGAAGTGGGGCATTTGGCACATTCAGCGAAATACTGATGTCAGCTCCTTCATGGGACCTAACTATTATTACATCACTAATTCCATGCCCTTGCCCTTTTCATATTTTTCTTCAAATATTTATCCAATTAGTTTTTATATGTTGTATTGGCCTTAGCTTCAACAACAACAACAACAAAATGACATTTGTGTAGAGCATTTCATGTCAGAAGGTGGTGGACAGTCATTGTTTCAGATTGGGGTGGAGCTCCAGCTGGTGGAGGGAAGGGGTAGGGGTTGATCACTGATGACATGGTTGAGTAGGAGGGTCTTGAGGCGACTTGAAGGAACGTTGGAAGGGGGTGAGGCAGAGGGACTGCGGGATGGCATTCCCAAGGTTGGGGCCAGAGTGGCTGAAGGCTCACCGGCTGACGGTGGGGTGGGTGAATCGTAGCATGTGGAGCACGCTGGAGCCTGCTGAGCGGAGGAGATGGGCAGGTTGTTGGTAGAGGGTTAGGAGGTCGCAGAGGTACGTGGGGCAAGGCTGTGGAGGGCTTTGAAGATGAGGCGCAGGATCTTGAATCCTCTGGGTGATGGGATCCTGTGGAGTCAGGTGAGGATAGTGAATGATAGGTTAGCAGAGGTCAAGGGCTGCAGAGTTCAGTAGTAAATGGTGGCAAAACATTCTCGGCTCTTAATAATTCTCCATGTGAAAAACAAATCTCTTTCCCCCCCCATCCTCCCCTCCCCCCCAACCACTCCGACATTTACATTCTGAGCTTACATCTGAGTTAAACTACAATATAGTTACAAGTAAACAACAACAAAATTACATTTGTTTAACGCCCTTCACGTCGGGACGTCATCCCAAGACGCTAAATGTGAGGTAACCCTGCTGTGTTTTTCTTGTTCTTGTTCAGGCACCAGAAGGAGAATCACAGCCCATGACGCAAGTGGATCTCTTTATTTCCACGCAACGAATTAAAGTGTTGAATGCAGATTCTCAGGTAAAGGGAGCCTGTTGTGCAAGGCAAATCAAGAGGCTTAATTAAAGTGTTTGGGTGGATTGTTTTTCATTGGTAACTAATCCCTCCAAAAGTAATACAGTAAAAGCCCGTTTATCCGGCACCCTCCGGGGGGTCGACTAATTGACTGTGCTGGATAATCGGGCGGCAAGTTGCCGAAAACCCAACACAAAAAATTTTACTTATTTTAAAACATACTGTATTAATAAAAGTCTAAATAGTAACAGAATATTGTATGGATACTTATCAATAAAGCATTCCAGCATGATCGGTTAAAAACCTAGCGTTCGTAAGTTTAATAAGTGCGTATGCACATGCATGCGCAAAGTCCTGGGTGGCTACAGTATGAGATCTGTTTGCTGGAATGGGGAATTGCTGCGGGAGGGGGTCGAGCAACCCGGTTGATCGGGTCACGGATAAATGGGCATTTACTATAGTAACAATTTGGTCACTCAATGTGCGACTGTTTATGGACAGTGCTGTGCACAGTGACTGCCGCATTTTGCCCACAAAATATACAGTCAATTAATTTTACAGTATTTTTTGTGAAGCGTTTTGAGTTGTCTCACAACATGATAAGGCTATATCAAATGGAAGGGTTATTATTATAAGGCATGTTTAACACGAACAAGTAGCATATGGATTTATTTAACTGAAGAACTTTACTAGCTGACTGCATAGAGGTGACTCGATGTCTGACATACAATCAATGGCGTTGTCTGTAGGAAGCCCTGATGGATCACTCTCTGCAGACCATCTCGTACATTGCTGATATTGGAACTACCATCGTTCTGATGGCCCGTCGCCGAATACCACGCAAAACCCCAGCCCCGGAAAACTCCAGCCCGTCTCTTGAAAAGCGAGAGTATAAGATGATTTGTCATGTCTTTGAGTCTGCGGATGTGAGTGTTCTTTTCAGGAGGAGATGGCTTCTCTAACCTCTGGTGGGGGTGGTGGGCAATGCATTCACTATACACCTGCTTGGGTGCAGAAATGAATAGCCGCTGAGTGTAGGGGCCAAGTGAATGGCTGGCAGGTTACAGGCTACTTTCACTCCACGGCTGTTTGTGGGACATTGCTATCCGCAAATTGTCCTCATATTCTCCAAAAAATACATTGCCACTACACTTTACAATACCTTGTTTGAAGTGCTTTGAGATGTTCTCCCAACATGAACTGTACTCTTATCATATGTAAGGAATTTAAATACATTTTCCTTCGCCTCGCCCCATCCCTCGCCTCCTTTAAAGCCTGCCTCAAGACCTTCCTCTTTGACTGCCTTTGACCACACTCCCATCCCCACTCCCCCTAACCTCCAATCCTCTTAATGCCAACCCTCAGCTCAGGTACAAACCCTTAATTGCCCAGTGCCTAAAGATATCCTTCCGACATGGAAGGCATTATATAAATATAATTTTGCGTTATGACAAATTGATTTAAAAAAGGATGTTTTCAGCCTGGCGCAGTTGGTAGCACTTGCGCCTCTTGAGTCAGAAGGTTGTGGGTTCCAGTCCACATCGCCCTGTCTCTAGTTGTTATTTCCCAAAGTAGATCAGTGTCTGCCTGACAGTAATTACTGTATAAAAATTTTTGGAAACCTCATAGATTAGGTCATTGACCACATTGGCTCCTCAGGACGTGATTGACCGAGTCCTTTTGAGTCTTTAGCATCGCATCTCGGTTTATTTTCTTCAGGGCAATGTTTGCCTCTGTCGTTACTCTTCACTGTCTAGCGCCTTAGGACATCCTCCCGAGGTGAAAGGTGCTAAAATAACTTGTTATTGTTGCTCGTAGGCATCGCTCATTGCACAGGCGATCGGCCAGGCTTTCAGCGTTGCTTATCAACAGTTCCTAAATGCCAACGGCATCAACCCAGGTGATCTGAGCCCCACGGAATACAACGATTTACTCGACACGGATTTCTACAACGGAGACCTAGTCCACTTCTCCAAGTCGGAGAACTCCAAGGAGGTGAGCAGCCGCTGCAGTTTGAGTAATAGATGATTTAACTTGTCTTTTACCAGCTATTACCCCCTCCTTTCTCCCCCCACCCCCCCTTCCTCCCTGACTTTACCCTATCCCACCTTTCCCTCCCTCTCTCCCTTTACCCTCTTTTCCCCATTTCTCCCCATGCCTAATTTCCGCAACTGTTTGTGGGTCACTGCTGTGCGCAATTTGGCTGCTGCGTTTCACCCACAAATATACAGTCAATTCTCCTAACCTGCTTCACCCTCCCCGACCCCCCCCCCTCCCCGCTTCTGTCCCTACTTGACTACAAGACCTTGGGACGTCCTCTCAATGTGAAAGCCGCTATATAAATGTAAGTTTTGATTGATTGGTTTTAATTACATTTATCTACAAATGTACTTGACTGGATCATGAATTTACAGTTAAATACAATGTAATGTTGCCGAATTATTTTCAGTGACTTGGTCTGGACTATACATTTGAATAACCCAGAGCTTTGCCTTTGGCAAAGCGCCTTTTACCCGAGGAGGCTGTACCGTTGCAATACGAAAGCTCTTTAGCTTTTTTTGCATTGCACAGATAGTTCCCAGGCACGTGCCAGTTTATCCTCTTTAATATCCCTGTGTCCAACTCACCAATTTAGCTTCAATGTTGTTTCAGCGTTCTTCTAATTTTTAAGCTTCCAAAAATCTTAAGGGCTACCATTTTTACCATTCCTCGTAATCACTTTTTTAGAAAAAAGTCACTCAATCCACAACTACTTGTGCTGCTTGTGCTGCTGTGCACAATTGGCTGCTGCATTTCACGCACAACATATGTGGCTAATCACTTTACAATATATTCTGTGAAGCACTTTGAGATATCTCAATGAAATGACGAGGCGCTATATCAAATGCAAGTATTATTATTAGTGCTCTGATTCCACTATTGGACACAGATGACTAAGCTGACATCGCTGCCTCAGCATCCCTGGGTTGGGGAAGGCAACATCAGCTTTGGTTGGTATCTCCCTGTAGTTTGAGCCCTGCTGGAGAAGTGTGGGAATGTTGGATGAGGGGAAGATCTGGCTTGACTATGAGGCCCTCAATGATCTACCGGAATGTGGACACTCACT
This sequence comes from Hydrolagus colliei, assembly GCA_035084275.1. Taxonomy (NCBI): domain Eukaryota; kingdom Metazoa; phylum Chordata; class Chondrichthyes; order Chimaeriformes; family Chimaeridae; genus Hydrolagus; species Hydrolagus colliei. The sequence goes on along the minus strand of CM068766.1, from coordinate 7,535,523 downwards.
GTCAATGCTAATATGTGAAGAAAGGCCAATTGTGCCTTTTGATGCCTGCATGGGGGATACTAAGGAGATTGTGGAATGCACCAATCAGAAACATTAGGAGCGGAGGCAACAAAATTGGTAGCATGGGGGAAAAACATCTATACATCAGTTTTGAAAAATAAACCTTAAACTGGGCGGGTGAGCTAATCCTGCATTGGTTGTAACTGGTTATATTCTCTGCCCAGGTCCACATCGAAAAGGGCAAAGGAGAGATCCTGGGCATCGTGATTGTGGAGTCAGGCTGGGGCTCCATTCTCCCTACTGTGGTGATAGCCAACCTGATGCATGGAGGGTGTGCGGAGAGATCGGGGGAGCTGAACATCGGTGATCAGATCATTTCTGTCAACGGGACCAGCTTAGTGGGACTCCCTCTCGCTACTGGCCAGGGTATAATCAAGGTATGGGTTTCAGCTGCTCTGCAGTGCCTAGTATTCAGATTAACCTGTTTTACTGAAGACTAAAGGGAATGGGTTATTGTAGGTTACTAGGTTCAAGGACTGTGTTAATGTCAGGTAGTGTTACACTGTGAGCTCAACACCTAAAGTACTGGATTTGTTTTGGTCAGCTGGGTGTCTGAGACATGTCAAAATCCATCACCGTGCTTCTGAATATATATAAACCGGACTGAGAGCTCTATGTAGGCCACATACACATTGAAATTCCCATGTTTGGAATGGAATGCACATTCTCTCCCTGGAGGGACGCTACCTGCTGATTATCCTAATTCCAGAGAGAATTAGGCATAGAGAAAAATGGACAAATGAGAATAAAATGAAATGAGCCAAATGAGGATTTGGGTTTGATTTCCTGCAGGGCAAAATGTTGGCAAGTTTCCTTACTCCACAGGCCACTGTTTACTTAGCAGTCTACTTAGCAGAGTAACTGGAACCCGGTTAGTCGATTAGTGCAGATCACTTTCCCCAGGGTAATAATCCCTTTAAAAAATAATAATAATAATTTGGTCCTCAGTCGACAGTTTGTGGGACACTGCTGTGCACAATTGGCTGCTGCGTTTAACCCCCAAATTATATTCAACTCACTTTTTAGTATATTTGGAGTCCTGTAGCTCAGTGGTTAGAGCTCTCGCCTTGCAAGTGAGAGACCTGGGTTTGTTTCCAGTCAATTCACTTTCCAGTATATTCTGTGAAGCGCTTTGAGATGTCTAGATGTGAAAAGTGCTATATCAAATGCAAGGATTATTTATTATCATTCTGTGAAGCATTTTGAGACGTCTCAAAGATGTGATAAGGTGATATATCAAATACAGTAGAAGCCTGTTTATCCGGCACCCACGGGACCTGGCCAATGCCGGTTAAAGCGCCAGCCGGATATTCGCACTACAAAACCCACGACAAAAAAATTGAAGTTCTTTTAATACACACCAGACTAAATAATGACAGATGGTGGCGGAGTATTGTTCGGTGCTTGTTGTTGGGACTGCTCTCTTTCGTTTCTCACGTTTACTGATTGGGGTTTGCAATCCAGCGATTCTTTTTTGGGTGGGGGGGCACCAGGCCTGTGAGGGAGGCGGCAGCGCGATTTTAAAGTGGCGCGACTTTACTAGCTGCAAGCCAAAGCCCTAGACTAGCAGCAAACCCAAATACTGCACCTGCGCGACAATATGGGTTATCGGCTAGCGTTATCGGCTTGCCGCTAGTATGACTTTAAAGTCATATGCGCTGTGTTTTTTTTCACCCACTTGGCGTGCTCCATTTTGGGAGGGGTCGCTGGACTGTGGACCTCAGTCCACAGCATCTACCAGCGGGGGTGGGAGGCGCAGGAGAGTGGTTTTGACGGTGAGTGCCAATATAATATGTTATGTTATTATTTATGCATTTACAAATGCTCCACTGTTATTGTTCTGGATAAGTTCCGGTTTATCAAATGGGGACTTTTTTTTTGGCATGTCGGATAATCAGTAGTGCCGGTTCATCGAGTCACGGATAAACGGGCTTCTACTGTACAAGGATTATTTTACTTCCTGATATTAATGAAAATTCAGAGAAAAATTTGTCACAAAACTTGTTGGTTTTCCAGGACCTAAAGTACCAAACGGAGATAAAGCTGAATATTGTTCGATGTCCTCCAGTCACCACTGCCATTATCAAACGACCTGACGTACACCATCAGCTCGGGTTCAGTGTGCAAGATGGTATAGTAAGTCAAAACCTTATTTTTGTTCAACATGTTTTTTTGCTCCAGCCTGCTCCCGGTACCCCGACCCACCAGCCCCACCCTCAGCGGGGAAGTCTCAACCACTCTGCTCCCTTTGGAATTCCATCTCACAATCCCTCCGCCTCGCCCCCTCCCGAGGCTCCTTTATGTCTCGCGTCAAGACTCTCCTTTGACTGTGCTTGCCATCAGTCACCCCCACTTCCCTGCTCGATCCTGACCCCAGCTCGGGTCCAAAATACTGACTGTCCAGCGCCTTGGTACGCCCTCCTCATGTGAAAGGCGCTTATACAAATGTAGTTTTGTCGTTGTTTCTCAAAAGCAGATGTTATCCTTTTGAACATTTTTAGAACTGCTTTGTCTGCCAAGTATGTTTCTTTCTTGTTAAAATTTCCTGTAAAAAAAAATTATTGACTCTTGTCTGGAATGTGCCTAGTGTAGACTGGATTGGAACTGGCTATGATTTTTTTTCCTCCTCCCCCCAAACTCCCCTATTGAGTAGGTTGCATTCTTGCCCTAGTCACTTGAGTGAACTACAAGGTGGTGGCTGGTGACTATGGCATCTTAACCCAGGAGGACAATAAAACCGAATTTGTTTTGTTGATGGAAAATATCTGTAATATATAGGAGTGTATTGTAGCTAAACACCCAATGCCTTCCCAACCCAGATCTACAGCCTTATGAGAGGTGGGATTGCAGAGCGAGGTGGCATCAGAGTCGGACATCGGATCATTGAAATCAATGGGCAAAGTGTCGTCGCTACTCCACACGAGAAGATTGTCCATCGATTATCAAATGCTATTGGAGAGGTAAGTCAGGCAGGTAGCAAAGGGCTCCACCAGGTGGCTGAGTGGGTAATGGGCCTGCTTCTGATCACCTGAACTGTCAGGGAATATCTATGATGAACCTTAGTGTTGGACAGACAACTGTGTGGTATAAAGTACGAGATTCCCAAGAGGATTTGTCATGAGTGAAGCCTACATGTACGTGTCTGGTCTCGAGCTGATTCTCTGGAAATCCTCTTGGATTCTGACTTCCGCAAATCTAGATTGTGGTGGAAGGAGGTTCTCAGTTGGAGAACGGTGTTTGAAATTTTTATGTTAAATGTAAGAAATAATATTAGTCATAAAAGCTGAATGAAAGCTCCATCAGAAAAGCATACTATCATATTGACACGCTTAATACTATTACTCAAGCGAGAGACACTCCCTTAGATTATAGTTAGAACCACTCCTGCCACGTCTTCTCATTGGAGTCCTGTAGCTGAGTGGTTAGAGCACTCGTCTCGCAAGAGAGAGACCTGGGTTTGATTTCCAGCAGGGCGATACCTTGGGCAAGTCTTTCTCCGCACACCTGATAGTAATCCCTCAAGAAAAACAAACAATAATAAATTGGTCACTTCAATCCCTGACTTTTTGCGAGACTGCTGTGCGCAATTGGCTGCTGCGTTTTGCTCACAAACAGTCAATTCACCTTACAGTATATTCTGAAGCCCTTTGAGATGTCTAGAAGATGCGAAAAGCATCTTTTCAAATGCGAGGATTATTATTAATCAGCAGAGTTCCAAAGAACGACAATTTCTGGTGATTTGCCTTATCCACTATTTACAAATTCTTTTGCCAAGGCTTGTAAAATAGTAACATTGGATTGTGCAAGGTAGATAATGACCACTTTGATTTTAAATGCAATTCTACAGTTCTCTCATAATCCTCGATTGATTTCTATGCCTAATAGCAGTCTGATATCCCTGCTGCTGAGTGTGCTTTACACAATCTGCTTCCCTCGGCAGCCTGATCCCCCTATTCAGCATCCTCTTTATAATGGACATGAACAATCTGAGCATATCGTGCTGCCGAGCTTAAACCGGTGACCGTTTAGTGCAGATAGACGTTTGTCCATTTAAAGCTAATGTTACGGTTCATTTATTGCAATATTCAGGAGGATTTCTAGTATGAGTATTCCCAGCTTCTATAGCCTCTTTTCACAACTGGAGTCAGCGAGAGACCTGGGTTTCAGGCCTAGCAGGGTGAACCCTTCGGCAAGTTTCCTTACTCCGCACGCCTGGCACTTACGTCTCAAGAAAAAAATAATTGGTCATTTTAATCCACGACTGTTTGGGTCACCGCTGAGTGCAATTAGCTGTTGCATTTCACCTACAAATATACACTCTAATTCACTTCACAGTATATTCTGTGAAGCGCATTGAGATGTCTAGAAGATGTGAAAAGCATTATATCAAATGCAAGGATTATTATTGTACAAAATTGATCTTAAGATATGGAATAGCTTCAAGGCTGATCAGCAATCTGTTCTTGGAATTATCCAGGGCTTGGGACGTCTTTCTGATCTGAAGGACGCTATAAAAGCGTTGTTTGTTTTTGTTGTTATTGTTTTATTTCTGGTTACAATATGGACAGGCTGCATTTTGTAGTTGTCTGTAGTTTGCAGGAACCGACTGTCACTGAGTGTTTTTCCTCTACTAGATACACATAAAGACTATGCCAGCTGCAACCTACAGATTGCTGACTGGACAAGAGCAGCCGATATACATATAAAGGAAGGACCATCCCTTCATGTCAGGTCAGCAATATACCAGCTTTTGGGGCTGTGATACTGCACCTGAGAATATTCCCTGATGTCACTCAACGTATTCTGCTTCTGAGATGCCGCTCGTCACAGCTCACTCTACACTGCGCAGCTGTGCTCAATGCAGCCTCTGGACTGAGGCTTACAGCAGGAGCCACCATCGATCTCTTTATCTTCCACAATGGATGAATGCATGGGGGAGGAGAACACAGGGAAGTGTGAGCAGTCTCGCTAGGGGAGGCACTGCTCGAGGAGACGATGAACTGCAATGGCTGCTTCAGGGAGGACACCAGCCAGCCACAGCTTTATTACCAGCACAGACCATTCCGCACACATTGCCAGCATAATGGAGCCTGCTTTCAGAATGGCACTGTTTTTTTTTATATAGTGAAGTATATCTGCACCAGATAAATAGTTTTGATAGCACAGCTTGACTGGCATCTTTAACAAAATGATTTAAAAGTACCAACACACTTAGCAAAGAGGGCTGAGGGTGGTGAAGTTCATGTAATAAGACACAGACCAAATAAAAAGACTTAGCCCCAGTGAGTGTTTGATCAAGCACAATAGGCTGGAAAAAGACATAGTAATTACAGAGACTTTGAAGATGAGGCCTTTACTCAGTATTCCTGAACCAGACTCCTGGCTCAGCAGGGCGGACTGGGAAAGCACTTCACATTCACTCAATCTTCCCACAGTGTGTCCATAATAAGATCAAACACAGTTTACAAGTTTGTAACCACAATATTGCACAGCTTTATGTTTGAAACTCCTCCGTGTGAGATCTTTCTATCAAGCAGCTGAATGTGCTGTTTGCTTATTCACCCCGAAACCCGGATGGTGGACAGCCTGGGAAGTGGATTCCGTGGTGCCTTTTGCAAGATAAAATTATAAAGTTGAATCAGGAGAGTTACTATCTAAATTAGAGTTCATGATTAGTTTTGTTATGCACCAGTGGTGACTGGATTTTAATCTTACTGGATATCAGTTAGTGGCTAAATTAATTATCTTCCTCTACGGCTCTTAAATTGCTTGTAATAAACATCTGAGATGTACAGAGTTTGTTGATCTCAGCAAAAGGCAGAGGATGACAATATGACAATTACCCTGAATGGTCCTGCTCGAGGGACAAAATGTGCAAGGAGTCCAGGCCATGGCTGCTTTGGATTAGGCACCTTTGCCCCTTGCTGGGAATGCATGTGTCAGGCGCAGTTTAGGTGAGAGCAGGTTTGGAGTTGGGTTGTTGTAGGCTTACTGCTTCCAATACTGGCCTCACACATGAATGCGTCATGGGTGAAGCCAACATAGGCAGCAGTAGTGCTAGCCCAAGGTACCTGAGGATGGGTAACAACCTATGTGGAACCATTTCCCAGCAAGAGCCAGCAGCTTCAGGAGAGGGTTGGAAGGACTAGGATTGTTGATTATTATCATCTCAGATTGACCAGGCTACCAGCATTAGCCAGTGTTCCAATGAAAGAAATGCTGATATTTTCCCCAAAGAAGCTGCAGTTGTTTAATGAAACACATACAGTCTTCAGTTATTCATGTGCCAATGTTATTCAGCTGCAGCTGAGTTTATAGATCAATAAATGCTAAGTTTCACCAAGCAGACCCAGTTTATGGTGACGCTGTGATGGCAACACCAAGGATCAGCTTCAGAAACATCGGACTCTTTATTGAACGCTGGAATCTATTGACACAGAATCCGTGCTGCTTTTGCAAAGCAGTGGAATGTCAGGAAGAAAACCCAAATGCTTTTAATGCTCCTTGAAATGCCTCATTCACAGATAGTTGCCTTAGTTATTTGGTGCTTCCCACAGCAACACTGCAGCCACTCTTGTGTTTGCTTTGGGTGCTTTATAAGAATGCTGTGACCCTAGCACTCTTGTGCACACAGCAGCATTGATGCGCACGGTCTAACCCTGCTTATTAACGGTAGGGGAAAACACTTTCATTGATCTCAAATCTTACCTCAAGAGCGCGATCCTTGTTTCTTTAAGGAATTATGTGTAAAAATGCAAGGACTGTTTTATTTAATAGTGGGTGCAGATTTCAAATTCCACCCTCAGTGTTTTAATCACAAAAGCTTCCTTCCACAGACCAGCTTGGCCACAAGTGCTTCCAAAGGAACATTGTGTTATTGCTTGAACAGTCAGGCATTGACCATAGGGAACCTGCACTAGGCAGGCGTGAGTTTGTTTAATGGATGTAGAATCAAGTAGAGATGAGCCACTGCACGCTGCTGAATTAGGCTTTATATTGACAATGACTGAAGCTCGTGTAAGCTGCACTGTTTTCTTAATAAAAAGAGGAAACTGCAGTTGTCAAAGTGTTCTTTGTATTTCACTGAATTCAAGCTGCTGGTAAACAATCTCTTTGTTTTATAAGGTAAAGTGTGTGGGGGGAATACTGCTGTATCAGCTTATCAAGCTTGTCCCATCTACAGATCAATATAAACTGTTCTACCATGGACCACCCTTTCCAGATCCTGACATAAGCACTGCATCGTGTAGGCCAAGGCCAGCCCCAGGCTCCTCTTCTTCATCACCAACCAGCTCCTCCGCCCACTCTCCTACATCTCGCCGATCCTCACCTCCACTGCCAACTGTGAGGCAATTCTGGACTTTCAAATCCAAAGACAAGGAGATCTGCTCAGCTGCCTCTGCCCTTCCGTCTACTACCACTCCCCATCTCCCCCTGGTCACTACCAAATCTGTCTCCCACTCCTTTCTCATCAACCACTAAAATTCGCATGAACCTGACCACCTGCTCCTTTAACTCCATCCATATCCCTCTTGTTAACTCCCAGTTCCATCTCCTTGCCTCTCTATTCACAGATTCATAAACCTTTCCCTGTCCACTGGCACCATTCCTATCCTTTCAAAAACAGCCGTTATCATTCCCATCCTTAAAAAACCTACCCTGGACCCATTCCTGCTCAAATTATGCCACCAACCACCTTTTCCTCTCCCAAGATCCTGGAAAGATTTGACGCTTCCCAGCTTTGATCCTTCCTCTCCTGCTACTTCATTCACACATCCCACCAATCGGGTTTCCATGACAGCATGGAAACAGGTGTCAAATCGACAAATGCATTCTTTCCATCTGTGACCTTCAGTTTGTACCTCTCACTTCATTTCCACAAGTGGTTTCTCCTCCAGCCCCGCACATCTCGAGATGTTCCCTCAGTCCTTTGTCCTCCCTCTTGGTGACATGATTCGCAGACATGTTCCCATGTACGCAGATGACACCCTGCTTTATCTCTCGGCCTCCACCCTTGACTCCGGGACCTTGATAGACTGTCAAACATCAAGTCCTGGACGAGAGCCATCTTTCTTCAGTTGAACATCAACTAGACTGAGACCCTCCTGATTGGCTCCCGTCAGCTCCTCCACACGTCAGGTGCTAACAGCACCACTGTCTATTGACACACACCGTCTCACTGAGCTAGTCCCCGACCTTGACGTCTTGTTCGACCCTCAACTTTCATTTCTACCCCACATCTGTGCCATGACTTGCTCTGCCTTCCCTCACTTCCGCAACACTGTCTGGCACCGCTGTCAGCCAAAACTCTTATACATTTATTCATAACATTCAGACTTCGCAAACTACCTCTTGTTGTCCTTCCCAACACCTCCCACCACAGGCTGCAAATCATCCAGAACTCTGCAGCCCATATCCTCTCCCGCACCAGCTCTGTGACCATATCACGGGTCCACTTCATCTGACTCCATTCCCAACTGCACCGGCTTCCCCTCAAACAGGATATAATTCAAGATCCTGGTCCTCACCTTCAAAGCTGTCCATGGCCTCGTTTCCTCCTACCTCTGGCATCTCCCAACTCTCTACCATCCTGACCTGGTTTGATTACGGCAACTCTTTCCTTGTTGGCCTCGCTAACTCTTCCCTCTCCAAGCTGCAGATCATCCAAAACGCTGCAGCTCATGTCCTCTCCCGCACCAAGCTCCGTGACCCCATCACCCCCACCCTCGTCCAGCTCCACTGGATCAAATTCAAATTCCTTGTCCTTCCACAGCCTTGCCCCTCCTACTTCTTTGATCTGCTGACCCCCTATCAACCTGTCCGCTCCCTCCATTCAACAAGCTGCAGCCTGCTCCATGTCTCCGCCTGACCCGCCCTACTATCGGTGGTTTGGCTATCAGCCTCTGCCCTCACGCTTTGGAATTCCATCGCACAATCCCTTTGCCTTATTCCCTCCCCTACCTCCTTTAAGACCAGTCTCAAGACCCTCCTCTTTGACTGTGCCTTCAGCTGTCCTCCTTCCTCTCTGCCTCCCCCAACCAGCCTCGTGTCTTGACATCTGATTGTCCAGCGCCTTGTGACATCCGCCCGACGTGAAAAGCATTCTACAAATGTAATTTTGTTGTTGTTGTTGCCTGCTCCCTCTACTTGAGCTCCAGCCTGCTTCACATCCCCCACCTCGCCCGCCCCACCGTTGGCAGGTGGGCGTTCAACCATTCTACCCCCACCCACTGGAACTCCATCCTGCAGTCTCTCCACATCTTCGCATCCCCTACCTCCTTCAAGACCACCCCAAGGCCCTCGTCTTTGACCGTTCTTTCGAATAACCTCCTTCCTTCACCCTCCCCCACCCAATCCCCAATGTAATGTTGTGGCATCAACATTCGAATAAAAGTTGCAAAACTGTCCATCCCCAGCTACTATTTAATCCTGACTTGCTTTCCACCAATGCATGAGCAATTGGCGTAACAAGAGAGGATTGATTGTCGGTTCAGCAAATCAATATTTTACAAGTTATTTTCTAAAAATGCACAGTATTTTATTGAAATACATTGACAATCTTGCAAATCACTTGGTATATAGTTATGGTTGAACGCAGTAACTGTTTACCAAAAGAAACTACCACCATTCTTACTCCCCAGCTGGAGTACCACATCACCCTTCCAGTTTATATTACATAATGTGTTTCACCCACAAAATACAGTCAATTAACTTCACAGTATATTCTGTGAAGCACTTCGAGATATCTAGAAAATGTGAAAAGCACAATAAAAAAAACAAGCATTATTATTTTAATAAGATGTTGCTTATTTATGTATTAAAAATACAACCCTCTCCCTGCCTGAGATGGTTCATTAACAAAATTGACTTTTCAATTTATGCGTCCTGTTTAACCTGAGCAGTGCAGCTCTGAGCTGCTGTGCACACCTGTGATATCCAAATACTTGCCCACATAGTGGGTAACGGGTGGTCAGTATTTGGAAGTCATTTTGAAAGGAGTTGCTGACTGTATTGTTTTTTTTGCTTTCGGAACGTGAGCTGAAGTAGCGCGGAAAGAGTGAGAGAGAGAGAGAGAGAGAGAGAGAGAGGGAAGGAGAGAAAGTTACGAAGAGCTTGACAAAGGCCCACTGATAATTGGTAAACAGCCAAGCTAAATTGTGTTGGTTTTGAGTAGTCTTGGAAAGTTTAATCTTCTGATCTATGCCTTGAGTTAGAGTTTCTGGGTCTGTGTTAGTCACCGGTAATGATGTGCCTCAATCAATTCACCTGCCACCGTCAGAAATTGAGAAGACGCGAGTTCCTGTAAAGAATTGATATTTACTCTCCAGATGTGAGCTCATTGGAACCAGATGTTTACATTCCTGGAATGTGCAAAGAATCTTATCCCGCTAAAGTCTTCCATTCACCAAAACAGACAACCACAAGAGATTTACACCTGAGATACTTTGCCATGTAGAATGATATTGATTCCCTTATTTTGAATTATAACCACATTTGGCTGGTGGTTGGAGATGATGGTGAGAGGTTCTGTGTTTTGCCACCTGACACGGGTTGCTTTCACAGTTCAGTCGCTGGCCCATTCCAGTCATCTTCGTCCGAGCTGTAGTTGCTTCTCCCACGGCTGTGATGTGTCCTGTGGTCCGATTTGTCAGATCTTTTAAGAGATTGAATAATAACAATAAAGTAATCCTGCGTTTGATGCCTTATCATGTCCTCGAGACGTCTCAAAGCGCTCCGCAGAATATACATCCAACTGATATATTTAGGACCAATGATCGATGCTATGCTCTTGGATCTCCCCCAGTCCCTCCACATTCTGCTACAAACACTGGCCTACAGTCCCGCAGGAACCGGCCAACTTCCTCTAACTTGATTTCACGCCTGAGCTTCACTAGCGAGTGCGGAAACACACAATGCATACCCCCTAGCAACGGGAGGGTGACTGACTAGTCATCAGTAAGTACATAACAAACCCTGTGTGGATTCTTCAGCAGCAGAGAATTAGCTCCCATAACCTTGGGTATTGTTAGCATTTTATATTTGATTTTGGAAGGTCTTTAATCGTATGAGGGTTGAGCTGGGTGCGGGACAAGGAACATGCCACTCATCCACTTCCCTCATTGGAGAAGCGAGTTCTCATTTGTGGCTTCACTGGTTTCCGTAAAGTCAAAATTAGGGAACAGTGTCAGGGTGTTTACTGAATTTGATCACTAGTGCCTTGAGCAAGCTGGATCAAAATAGTGACATAATGTGTACACGAGAGCACTCACCGTGGATTCCTGTACTGTCCCCGTGGCTGTACCTGTGAAAAGAAACCATAATGGATCAGAGTCAACCGAGGTACATAGAGGAAGGTCAAAAGGTGTCAGCCTGGCGCGTTGATGGCACTCGAGCTTCTGAGTCAGAAGGTTGTGGGTTCAAGCTCCAGGTCGGGTATTGGAATCACCAAAATCTTGCATACATAGCGTCCCTCACGCAGGGTAGCATCCCGCTTAAATCATTGACTATCCTGGCCAACAATCCTCTAAATAAAGTGCGTCACTCACTTACTATTCTATAATAATCCTTACATTTCATTTAACGTCTTTGAGACGTTTCAAACCACTTCACAGAATATACTGTAAAGTGAATTGACAATATTTTGGGGCAAAAAACAGCAGTGACCAACAAAGAGTCTTGAATTAAGTGACCAAATTATTATTAATTTTTAAAGGAATTATTACTCCCGGAAAAGTGATCCGCCAATCGACTAACAACCGGCTTACTCCCTTACTTACAAGGTAAACATGGGCATATGGAGCAAGGAAACTTGCCCCATGTTTTGCCCTGCTGGGAATCGAACCCAGGTCTCCAGCTTGCGAAGCAAATGCTCTAATCACTGAACTACAGGACTCCAACCGCGTAATTGGCTGCCGCGTTTCACCCGCAAAATACACTGTCAATCGCCTTTACAATGTATCCAGTGCAGTAAATCATCTCAACAACTTGGTAAGGCGCTATAGCAAATGCAAGGATTATAAAGTGCAATGGAAAAGACTCCAAAGGTATTTTGTGATGACAGTTCTTCTTCAGATTTGGGGGAATAATTAGCAACATGATTTCCACAAAGATTTCTGATTCTCCACTTGCTGTACTGAGTGAGACTGATGTAAGGACAATTCTCCTTTGTCTTCTTTCTCTGTCTTCTTTGTCTCCTTTGTCTTCCTTGCCCTGCCCCCCTCTCTAATTTATCCTCAAAAATCTCTCCCTCCAAACATGCCCCAGTTCTGGCGAAGGGTCGTGGACCCAAAACGTTGACTCTTTTTCCTTTCTCCATGGATGCTGCCTGACCTGCTGAGTTTCCCCAGCAACTTCTGTTTTTGTTTCAGATTCCCAGCATCTGTAGTGTTTTGTGTTTTGTTTTTTGCTGATGTGTAGTATAACTGGCAACAGTTATTGCACAATAGCGCCTCTCATGCGGGGTAGAATCCCAGACACGTCATCACTTATACAAGATGGGGGAAATGTACTGGGTTTAGCTCTGTGCTGAGTTAGCCAATCTGTCAGTCTGGTTAGGGTTAAACCCTTACTTACCTGTGCCAGCAAGTCTTCTGCTGAAGCCCGGGTGTGGGGGACGGGGTTGTGGGGGGCTTCATTCCGCACAGGCTCAGAGGACCTGGAGATGGCGGGTTCGTCCATGTAATCGTCAAGCTCGTTGTCGGTGTAGGCACCGCCCTCGGCGTCCGTGTCCTCATAATCGCTGGTCACTCGACTCTCGTCGCAGCTCAGGTAATCCATACTGACGCTGGGCTTCAATATCTCCAGCTCCTCACTCCCTCCGTCCTCGGTCTGAGAGCAAACAACATCAGGAGAGTCTTAGAAAAGTGCTCACAACACGCACTTGAGGCACAGAATGAGATCAGGCCATTAAACTCACCTCCACCCCCACCCAAAATACACAATACGATTCATCATCCACATTACTGCAGAACCTTGTTGATGTAGGTGAGCGTGAAAGGCGCTCTATAAATGTAATTTTGTTGTTGTTGTTGCCATTAAAGCAGTCACTACACTTCAAAATAACTCGTATGAGGTTTTTTTGAGTGTATTTCATTGCATATGCGGCTGTCCTAAAGGCAAACTTTCATTAAATCAAAATACGACTTCTACTGATTTGCTCATCTCATCAAAATGGAATAGTCGCTGAACGGAAACAAGGTTTTCATAGAATCTTACAGCAAAGAAGGAGGCCATTCAGCCCATTGTGTCTGCGATGGCTCTTTGAAAGAGCTATTGACTACTCCTGCTCCCTCCACTCTTACCCCAAAGCTCTGCACATTTTTGTTTTTACATACCTATCCAATTTCCTTTTCAAAGATTTATGAAAGAAGTTTTATTAAAGAAGAAAAATACCTTTTCTTCAGAGAACCAGACGGGGTGCGATTGCTGTTCCTTGATCACTGAGGCTAGATTTGAGAACCAATTTCCAGGAGCAGAGTTGAGGTTTATTGTGGCTGTTGGTGGTGGTGGGGGGGGAGAAGGAGAAAAAAAAAATCCATGAGATAGAATCTCTTTCAGACATTGATATGAGGATATGATCCAAAGCAGAAAATAAATCAGCTTCTGATTACTATCTGCTGGTGACAGCCCAGCCAGCCCTGCTCGTCAGCAGGACTCAAAGGGAAATCGGGACAGGGATTCCTCCCTCTCGCATTTATACACTGCAACTAACCAGGGCAGCATCCCAGAGCGGTTAGCTTTGTGTGACCTTCCAAGTCAAAGTCCTGAGAGGTAGGGTTGGTCCTAGCAGGACAAAGCAGTGGGATGATTACAAGACAGTGATCTAGATACCAGATAGGTTGGTTAGAATCCAGCACACTCTGCGGTCCCCAAGCCTTGGACTTCCTGCACCTAATACTCTATGGGATTAGATAAGCAAACGTGCAAAGCATTCCAGGGCAATTTCCGTGTATAGTGGTTACACTTGTGGAACTCATTTGAGAGTTTCCAAGTCACATGAGCGAGCTCACTTGTAATGTCCCCACTGACAGCCCTGCTAACTTCACCAACCTGCTCCCTCCCTCCGATCGACGGGCAATGGCCTGCTCCACAACCCCCTCCCTGCTGCTCCACTATAAGCGATCAGGCCTTCAGCCTCTCTGCCTCCACCCTCTGGAACACCATCACAGAGTCCCTCCACCTCGTCCCCTCTCTTGCCTCCTTCAAGAAGTGTTGCAAGACCATTCGATCTTGCCTCTGGTCATCTTCCCTCCACCCCGCCCTGATCTTAACCCATAACTTGGGAGCAAACTCCTCATTGTCCAGCACCTTGGGACATCCTCCTGATCTCATTGAATTCAAGATCCTCACCTTCACTTTCAAGACTCTGGAACTCCATCCCACAATCCCTTTGCCTCGCTTCCTCCCTTGCCTCCTTCCAGACCGGTCTCAAGACCCTTCTTTTCAATTGTGCCTTCTGCCGCCCTCCCACCTCTCCTTCCCTCTCCTCCCCCGTGCTCAGGTCCCGACCGCTGACTGTTCAGCGCCTTGGGACGGCCTCCCGATGTGAAAGGCGCTCTATAAATGTCATTTTGTTGTTGTTTTTATAAATGCAATTTGTTGTTCTTGTTGTCTGCCCTAACACAATAAAACAGTGTATGAACATAATAGATTCTGTATCAAACGAAGGATTATTATTGCTACTTGGGAGACAGTACAACGTTTGCAGGTGGAACTGCACTCCAGTCCGCAGGAGAGGGACTCAGTGAAAGGGAGAACATTGGCCAAGGGATTAAAGAGACGTCTGGTAGTTTTACCTGTGAAGAGGTGAGACCAGTGTTTTCTGAGTTTCACTGCCTGATTGTAGAGTCTCTTGGAACTTTTCTTGGACTCGGGGCACAGGCGCTGACGGACAGCTTTCACCTCCTGACGGTTCTCTGGGTTGAAGAAAACCACAATGGGGTACCACTTGACGTAATTGAGTCGTTCGATGGCTGGTGGTGTGATGTCCAGCAAGCCATGTTTGTCCTGTAGAGGAGACAGGCGTTACATTCCTCACTTCCTGTAACTCAAGAGAAATCTCAAACTTTTTTCTTTTATTATTGATTGGGGCCTCGTCAGCTGATCTCAGTCTGAGACAGCACAAAACAACAACAACAACTTTGATTTATATGGCGCCCTCCACACCGGACAGTGTCTCAGAGCACTTTACAATAACGGATCCCGGGACCGAGCCAGCGGCAGGGGTAGAAAGGTGACCAAAGGCTCAGTCAAAGAGAAAGGTCTTTAGCTGTGACCTGAAACTGGGAAGAGAGGGGGCGAGGCGAAGGGAGTGAGGAAGGGAGTTCCAGAGCCTTGGGGAGTAGTGGCTGAAGGCACGGCCGCCGAGGCTGGAGCAGAAGATTTAGGGGACATGGAGGAGGCCAGATCCAGTGGAGGGAAGGCAACGGGTGCTGCTTTGAGGAGAGAGGAGGTGGGAGAGGTAGAGGAGTGCAGAGGAATGGAGGGATTTGAATAAGAGGGTGAGGATCTTGAAATCGATGCTCTCTGGCATAGGGAGCCAGTGAAGTCTGGCAAAGACTGGGGTAATGGGGGTGTGAAGTTTGGTGCGGGTGAGAATGCAGGCGGGAGAGTTTTGAATGAGTTGGATTTTATGGATTATGGTGGAGGGGAGACCGGCGAGGAGGGCGATCCGTCAATTACCGCAAAGGTAATTGTGAATTTGTTAATCCCAACAGGATAGAGTTCAAAATCCTCACTTCAAAGCCCTCCACAGCGCTTCTCCCTGCCCCTCCCTCTGTGACCCGCTAACTCCATAAAGACTTGTTCATTTCCTTCTCCGTGTCCCCTGTCTGGCCTGCCCCACCATCTGTGTGGTCAGGCCTTCAGCCTCTCTACCCCAAACCTTCGGAATTCCATTCCCACAGTCCATTTGCCTCAATCTCTCCCTTGCCTCCTTCAAGTTCCATCTCAAGACCCTCCTCTTTGACCTTGCCTTCCATCACCCTCCTACCCCCATCCTCCCCACCCTACAATCCTCCTAATTCGAATCCACAGCTCGGGTCCAAATTCCTGACTGTCCAGTATTTTAGGATGAACTCCAGGCGTGAAAGGTACTGTACGATTGTGATTTGTTGCCGTTGTTGGTGTTACTCCCCGAGTGCGCGGGTGTTGGACAAGGACAGAGTTGGGCCTGGCTCTCAACGCGCTATTGCCAACACTCAATGATCAAACAGGGAGAATGGTCATTTTGGAGCTGTATCCCTGCACCAGCTCACACATTCAAGAGAGGAACGGAGACAATAGAGAAAGGAAACTTAAATTGCATCTCATCACGGAACAGTTCACAGCGGAGAAAACCTTCAGAGAAGATGAAGGAATATGTAAAACTGCTCCAACCTGAAGCAGCTCACCTTCTGAGATATGAACCTGACCGTCTCCAGCTTAATAATAGACGATGAGAAGTCCGCGTCAGGGTTTCTCCGTACAGTTTCTGGAAACGACACATCTCAGCGTTAGAGATATTGGTGCGGTATTACACTCCATCTCAGGCAAACAGTCTCTGAGTAAATAGTCACCACGTAAAGGTTCCAGACACCAGGGGGAGCAATTAAGTAGGAAAATCACACAGAACCTTTTCTTTCAAAACACAAGGATAACAGAAGTTAACAGGGAGATGATCGAAGCCGGTACTGGTTGACTCTGTTAACAAGGTGCCTTACTGGAGCTGTGGACATACACTGACTGGATCTGTGATATACAATTGTAGGCATAGCCAGTTGCACACATTAATGTCCCACAAACAGCCTTGAAGTGATTGACCAATTTTCCTGGGGGAGGGTGGCTGGGGGTTGTTGGTAAGGACATCAGGAGAGAGAAACTCTTTCCTCTTTTTGAATAGTGTAGTGCGATCTTTAACATCCACTTGAACAGTTTAACATCTCATCCCAAGTATGGCACCACCAGCAGTACAGTATACTCCAGGGCTCAGAGGTGAGAGCGCTTTCGACTGAGCCAGGCTGACCCATTAAAAACAGACACCTGGTGTGAATGTGGATGATGGGATCAAGATCAACAGAATGGTCACTGGACTAAACCCATGTTCCTGTTTCAAAATTTCTAACAACAAAAAAAAAGCAAATAAACAACAACAAAATTGCACTTATATAGCGCCTTTCACATCGGGAGGACGTCCCAAAGCACTGAACAGTCAGGTCGGGACCCTAGCGGGCGGGAGGGACAGGGTATGGGGAAGGGGAGGGAGAGGGGGAAGAGTTAGTGGGGCAGCTGAAGGCGCGGTCGAAGGGGAAGGTCTTGAGACTGGCCTTGAAGGAGGAAAGGGAGGAGGTGAGGCAGAGGGGTTGCGGGATGGAGTTCCACAGTGTGGGAGCAGAGAGGCTGACAGCCTGGCCACCGATGGTTGGGGGGGTTAGGGCGGTGGACACGGAGCAGGCCGGAGTCTGCTGAGCGGAGGGTGTGGGCGGCTGATAGGGAGACAGTAGGTCAGAGAGATAGGCGAGGGCAAGGGCGTGAATGGTCTTGAAAGTGAGGACAAGGATCTTGAATTCGATCCTCTGGGGGATGGGGAGCCAGTGGAGACGGGTGAGGGTGGGAGTGATGTGGTCGCGAAGCCTGGAATGGGAGAGGACACGAGCTGCAGAGTTCTGAATGATCTGCAGCCTGTGAAAGGAGGAGCTGGGGAGGCCGACGAGGAGAGAGTTTCCGTAGTCGAGCCTGGAAGTGATAAAGGCGTGAGGGATGAGAGTTTCGGCGGCGTGGGGGGGTGAGGTAGTGGCGAAGTCTGGAAATATTGCGGAGGTGATGGAAGGCTGTGCCGGTCATGGAGCGGATGTGGGGGAGGAAGGATAGCATGGGGTCGAACAAGACGCTCAGATTCCTGACTGACTTCGAGAGGTGGAGAGAGAAGCCTTGAACGCTGATGTTGTCAGCGCCTGAGGTGCAGAAGCGCTAACGTGAGCCAATCAGGAGGGCCTCCGTCTTGTTGACGTTGATCTGTAGGAAATTTGCCCTCGTCCAGGACTCACTGCCGGACAGACATGCATTCAGAACGCCAGTAGTCCTGGAATCGAGTGTTGACGTGGATAGGTAGAGTTGGGTATCATCCACATACATTATGAAATTTGCCCCATGTCTGCGAATGATGTCGCCCAGGGGGAGAGTGTAGAGGGTGAAGAGCAGAGGGCCAAGGACAGAGCCCTGGGGAACGCCGCATGTGACTGTGCGGGGGCTGGAGGAGAAGCCATTGGAGGAGACAAAGTGAAGGCGGTGGGAGAGATAGGACCAGAACCATTCGAGGACAGAACTTTGCAGGTTGAGGAGGGAGGCGACATGGTGGAGGAGGACAGCATGGTCCACGGTATAAACTCAGAATCACAGAATATTTCAGGGCGTTTGGAAGTGCTGCCCATTCAGTCCCACTCCCCCAGCTCTTGCACCCCATAACCGAGCAATTGTTTTTTGTTTCAAGTAAAATTCCCTTTTGAAAGTTAATCTTGATGATTTGCTCCATCACCACCCTCTCAGGCAGTGCTTTCCAGACAGTAACAAATCGCTGCATTAAAAACAAATGATTTCCTGATCTCCCCTCTGGTTCTGTGGCCAACTTTAACCCTGAGGGATACTCACGTGCGAGCTCAAACTGAATGGGAAGGTCGTCGGCCAGGGTCTGGGTAGCGATGTCTGAAACTGGTCCGAGAATAACTACCGGCCGTTTAAAACTGGCTGTAAATAGAACGGCAGCAATCAACAACAATATTGTAGTTCTAATAATAAAAACAATAATCCTGGCATTTGATACAGCACTTTTCATGTCTTCTAGACGTCACAAAGCGCTTCACAGAATTTACTGTAAAGTGAATGGGTATTTGTGGGCGAAACGCTGCAGCCAATTGCGCACAGCAGTGTCCCACAAACAGTCGTGGATTGAAATGACCGATTTTATTTTTGTGGTTTTTTTAATGGCGGGATTATTATTAGGCGTGTGGAGTAAGGAAACTTGCCCAAAATATCGCTCTATAGCGCCTTTCACATTGTGACAACATCCCAAGAGTCAACGTGAGCACAGTTGAAAACTTGCAAACTTGGAACATATATACTGTAATTTTGTTCTTGTAGTATATAGGAACAGGAGTAGCCTTTTCAGTCCTGAGAGCCTGCTCCACTAGTCTATAAGATCAGTTTTTTTTAAAAAAATCGGTGGAAATAATTAATAAAAGGCTCATTTAATAGATGACCTGACAGCTTTAAAATAAAAAGCACACATGAAGGATTAACCGAAATTGTTCTATATTTCCCCTACATGATAGAGCCATAACACAAAACCATTTTACCAATTTTATCAAGTAACGGTGAGGGTTGAGGACCTGATCTGACATTGATGCACTATGGTGGCTGCTCCTCTGAACTTTCCTTCCATCATCAAAAATCCCCATTCCTCTCACATCCCCCCACATCTTCACTGTGTCAAAATCAAATCTACAATTCCTGCTCACTCTTTCCCAGGATCACAAGACTCTGAACTCCTTCACTCACTCAAACCTCAATGTTTTTAAAATCAGAAGGAATCTCAAAAACTTGCGCCTACACAGCACCCTCCGTACAGGATAGCTTCTCACAGCGTTTGTTTGCTTTTTAAAATATATAAACACAACGATCTCATGGTCGTTTGGTGAAGACCTTTCACTGATTTTGGACTTTCTAAGGCTCAGCCCTAACCATCTGTCCTGCTGTTCCTTTTCACAGTATCTTTGCTCAGTGTCTACAGCATTGTGGTTAGACTCACAGACATTGAATGAGTCAGAGAGAGGTTTGATGGAGCTTTGAAAGGTTTTTGTTAATATTCTTTGATAAAGGATCATTGCCTGGATCACAATCTGTGCTACTTTACTTGCCGTCGGGTTAATGTGTGAAAATCCACAACATTTTTTGTATCTAACAATATAAGAATTTGTTGGCAAAAGAAATCCAAGGTCAACCTAGTTCGCCTTCCATCATCCTGGCAGTGTCTTGTCCCAAACTGTATACTGTATCCCCCACCAGATATTATTTTCTAGCAGAAATCTATCTCATTTATTCTTGGGAAAAACAACATTTTCTACTTCCACCGTTGTCTCTCCGGGGAGCCTGTTCCACATGTTTACTACTCATTTGCTAAAAGTAGTGTTTCCATCAGCTCAGTGTGTAGGAATCCTATCCGTGGGGTGTACCTTCTCTCAGAGCCACGTGTTCGTACGGAGGGAATCTACTTTGGATGGTGAGGTTTGAAAGATCGTCTCTGCTCTTGCGCAGGTTTTTCTTGGCGCCCCTCAGCCCACGCATCTTCCAGAACTCCGCCCTCGGTCCCGTCGAGGAGCTGGAGGAGGGCATTTTCTGAGTCATCTCCACCCTGGCAATTTGCTCCGCTCTGTGGGGAGATCAGCAACACGGCATCACCGAGGGTGACCAGGACACAGGATAAGGCCTTGGTTTTCTTACAATAAATAACAATGGTTGCATTTGATATAGCGCATTGTCACATCGTCTAGACATTGATAAAATCCTGATAAGGCGGCACACGAGCTGCTTCCCCAAAATGTCCCTGTCCCCAACCTTCCACTACTCCCGATCAACCCTCCTCTCCCTCCGACTACCCCAACTCCTATCCGCCTCGCCCACCCACCTGGCCTCCTTCAAGTCCCACCTCAAGACCATCCTCTTCGACAGCCCCATTGGCTATTTCAAATCCCTCCCTTTCCCTCCACCCTCCCTGTCCCCAGCTCGGGTCTAAAACAATGACTGTCCAGCGCCTTGGGATGTCCTCCTGATGTGAAAGGCGCTATACAAGTGTCATTTTGTTGTTGTTGACTGTTATTATTCTCTACTTTATCTCATAGGTGAACATGGCAACAACCAGGTTGCGCACAGCTACGTTCCATAAACAGCCACGCAAGTGAGTGAGCGACCAATATTATTTGGGGGATTGTTGACCAAGAACCCAAGAGAGAGAGATTCTCTTCCCTTTTTGGAAAAAAAAGTGCCACAGAATCTGTAACATCCACCTGAACAGGCAGCAAGACCTGAGTTTTAAGCTTTTAATTAAAAAAAATAAACACAAGCTTCTCTGACTCAGAGGCAAGAATGCTACCAACTGAGCCAGGCTGACGCTCCAAACCACCTCCCATTCAGGGAACAGCAGAACATCTGGCAATTCCAAAACCTGAGTTTGCCTGGATCCAAATGTAGCAAACCTCAGTGGTACCAAATGAACATGTATAAAGGCCATGTTCTACATTCTGATGGAGGAACTGCGATGGAAATGGGAACAATCTGGTTTGTGGGCAATTTTTAATATTTTTTTTAAAAAAAAGTATTTGTTGTAAATCTCTGAGTTATTCAGGAAACTTAGACTTCAATTCATCCTATTGAAACACAACAAGCAAGATGAAAGAAATTGGCTTCTTACGAAATACTTCATAGAATCACAGAACCTTTCAGCACAGAAGGAGGCCATTCAGCCCATCGTGCCTGTGCTGGCTCTTTGAAGAGAGCTGTCCAATCAATCCCACTTCATGAACCTGAGTGAGTGAGTGAGTGAGTGAGGTTCACTAATTACAATCTCTCAGACCCATTGGCCCATGTCCTCCCTAAGTTCTCTGACCTGCTCTTGTTGGGGATGGTGCCTCTGTCCTGTTCCTTCAGGTCGTGTCCGACCCTCACGGCGAGCCAAGTTCCCAGTTTGCCCTTGTACATGGTGTCCACCACCCGGAAAACCTCTCCCCGCAAAATGGTCAACCCACGCTGCTCACTGGCCTCATGGTCAAAATGCGCTCGAACATGGAAGGAATCTCCTACGTTGGACTGCATCATCTTCTTATAAACTGGAAGGAGAAGGCGTGGAATTATCCTGGCGTTTATAAGCAGCTCCGTAATACAATTGAGGAAGTAAACACAGAAACGGATTTATCTAATAGCTTTACACAGCGAGTTACCGACTGGAATGGATTACCTGAATGGATGGTGGATATTGAGTTGGTAATAGCTTTCAAAAGGGAATTGGATAGGAACCTCAAAAGGAAAAAAATTGCAGGGCTAATGGGGTAAAAGTGGGACTAGTTGGGTAACTCTTTCAAAGAACCCACAGGCATGATGGGCTGAATGACCTCCTTGTTTGCTGTAATATTATATAAGGTGGCAAGACAAGAGTGTGTTGGTTCGGTATTGTGAAGGGCAATTTTGGAAATGGGCAAAAAAAAATTGTTTACATACACAGGAATCAACTGTTACAACACATTATCAGACAGGGTGGTCAAGGCCATGAGACATGTTAAGGGACAGCTTGATGAGATAATGGAAAAAGGATGTAGATTATGGAAGAATGAGATCAGGGGACTACAGTTGTACTCAGTTTCCTAAGGTTGGTGGTGGGGAAGGACCACAGGGAATAAAACCTAGTCAGGGTCCATTTTCCTCATCGCTATCACTGCTCAAGGTCTCCTTCTGGAATGGCTGTTGGGGCAGCACATACGCTTGCTGTCCTGCCAACATAACCATCTGAGATCACACATGAAGAACCGTGGCTTGGGTGAGATCATGTGGCTCTGAGAGAAGGTACAGACCACAGATAGGAACTAGGCTGTTCAGCTATGAACTGAAGACCAGGCAATGGTCAGTGCTACCATAGAGAAGAGAAAACAATGACACAATATAGAGCAGCTCTACTCACTGTCCTGTTTGCTCTGAGCCAGAATTTCCATTTGTTCACCTTTCGGTACCTCCAGCAGGAAAAGAACGGCGTCCTCACGCGTGAGATTTTGAAAACTGACGTTGTTCACCTGTTTGATAAAGAAGAACGATGGTCAGCATGTGGGCTGGGGCGAGTGTGTGGGCTGGGCCGCGTGTGGGGGCTGGGGGGCGCGTGTAGGGGGTTGGGGCGCGTGTGGGCTGGGGTGTGTGTGGGGGTGTGGCGTGTCTGGGTTGGAGTGCATGGGGGCGTGTGTGTGGAGGGGGGAAGGATAGCTCAGCCTTCCTGTGTGATTATTGGGGACCCAGCAACATGAACCCGTCATCAGCTGCCACTGGCTCAAGTCAGAGAGAGGCTGGAGGTTAAGGAAGAACTTGTATTTTATAGCTCCTGCTCACATCACACCTCAGAACACCTGAGGGAATGAACACCTCAGTCAAGTGTAGAGACAGTCTATGTGGGAGCCATTGATATGAGCAAACTGTCAAACAGCCAATGTGGTGGAATGTTGCCAGGACTTTGGGGGGAAAAAATATTTTCCAGTAATAATAATAATAATCCTTGCATTTGATATGCATTTGAAGATGCCCCAAAGCGCTTCACAGAATATATTGTAAAGTGAATTGATTGAATATATTTGTGGGTGAATCGCGGCAGCCAATTGCGCACAGCGGTGTCCCACACACAGTCGTGGATTGAAATGACCAATTGTCTTTGAAGCCCACCCAAACAGGAAACAACAACAACAAAATTACGTTTATAGAGCGGCTTTCACATCCGGAGGACGTCCCAAGCCACTGAACAGTCAGGTTGGGACCCGAGGAGTGGGAGAGGGACAGAGTAGGGGGGAAGAGTTAGGAGGGGAGGGAGAGAGTTGGGAGGGCAGCAGAAGGCAGAATCTTATACAGGGTCAATGGATGCCTGGTATGATTCTCCAATTTCATAGTTGACTGTTAATCCTGTTGAGATTGTGGATTTGATTTCCTGGCTGTGCTGAGATGAAGGCAGCAGTTAGGAGTTACTTTTGGCCTCAGACGAGGAGAAAAATCTGCTAATGTTCCTGTCCCTGATCACTGCTCCTGTTGGAGACTACAAACGCATACACAACGCAGCACTACCCCAGCACTTCATCAGAATGTCAGCCTAGGCTATGAGCTGAAGAGGCCCAACATGGGGGCTTGAACCCACAGCCTTCCTGCTCAGAGGTGAGAGTGCTACTAACTGAGCCTGGCTGACATTAGGTTGAAAGATGGTCAAGTGTTTCCAAACACTCATTAGTGTAGGCTCTCCCATGATGAAGTTTGTGAGGGTCATATCATGGAACAGTGGAGTCCTGTGGCTCAATGGTTAGAGTACTCGCCTCGCAAGCAGGAGACCTGGGTTTGATTCCCTACTGGGCAAACTGTTAGGCAAGTTTCCTTATCACACACACTTCTGTTTACCTAGTTGAAGGCAGCAGTTAGGAGGAAATAGGAACCCATTTGCTGGTCAATTAGCCAAATGGTCGCTTTTTTTGGGGGTAATAATCCCTTTAAAAAAATTGGTTGCTTCAATCCATGACCATTTGTGGGACACTGCTGTGCTCAATTGCTTCACATTTCGCCCACAAAATACAATCAATTCACTTTAATAAATAATAATCCTTGCATTTGATGTAGCTCTTATTCTGCAAAGCGCTTTAAGATGTCTTCAAGATGTGATCAGGCACTACTGCAAAGATTAGTATTATTATTAGCCACAACACAGGATGGGGAGTGAAGGAAATTAATCCAGGAAAAGTACTATAAATTACATTGTATAGATTGAGGAATTTGAACTCGGGTTTCATTACCTTAAGAATCTGATCTCCTTGCTGGATGCCTTGCTTCCCTGCGCGGCTTCCATCCTGAACTCCTGATACAAATATCCCCACATCATTGCCCCCTGCCAGCTGGAGGCCAACACTGTCATCCTTGGTAAACCTCACCACCTTCATGTCAGGGCTGTAGCTAAATAGCAAAGCATTACATTACTGCAAAAGGCAAAAAATACTGTGGACGCAGGAAATCTGAAACACAAACAGTAGTTGCTGGTTTGTATAGACGCTGCCTGACCTGCTGTGTATTCCCAGTGACTTCTGTTTGCTTTACATTATTGTTACTGGTTAAAATGAGACATCGGCAATGGTTTCAACTCCTGAATTATCTTATTAAAAATTGGCGAATGGTTGTCTGGTGGTCTAATTGGTAAAGATGTCGAAGTGCGACAGACCATACAGACAGCGGGGAGGGGGGTGGCGGCCACAAGTTCAAATCCTGTTTGCTCTGACTTAACCTAATTACAACAGAACAGGATTTCAGCTGGTGGGGGAGCGAGGGTGGGGGAGGTTTCTGCTCCTAATTGCTACCCATGGAATTAGACTGCAAGGGGCCACTTGTAGATAACAATAACTAACAAATTGCATCAATACTATGCCGTTCCCATCAGGAGGCTGTTCCAAGAAGTCGACCAATGATCAGACTGGGGGTGGACGGCAAGGGGGTGATGGAGGAGGGAAGATGACCGAAGGCACAGTCAAAAAGGAAGGTCTTGACACCGTCTTTGAACAACAACATTACATTTGCAGAGCACCTTTCACATCAGGAGAATATCCCAAGGCACTGAACAGTCAGGGATCAGGATCCAAGCATGGGGGGGCAGGGTTGGGATGAGGGAGGCCAAAGAGGTAGGAGGGTGGCTGATATTGAAGGAGGCAAAGGAGTGGGACATGGTGGAGGAGCTCTGGGATGGAGTTCCAGAGGGTGGGTGGAGAAAGACTGAAGGCCCGACTGCTGATAGTAAAATGGGCAGGGCGGGGGACACGGAGCAGGCTGGAGATAGCAGGGTGGACGGAATGGACAAGTGTATGATGGTTTAATAGGTGGCAGAGGTAAGGAGAAGCAAGATTATGGAGGGATTTAAAGGTAAGAACGAGCATCTTGCACTCGATCCTCTGGGGGATGGGGAGCCAGTGAGGCCAGGCGAGGGTGGGGTGATCAGCTCACAAAGCTTATCAGGCACATACATGGTTAAATATCTGATCACATTCACTGTCAATGTCATTCAGCTAAGGTATACAAAAGAAAGATTTTAACCTCTACTTCCAAATCCATACGGATCACTTTCACAATAGGTATTGACTTTACTTTCTGAGTCCTTGTGAGGAAGGAACTAACCATTCATCCAGAAAATACAGTCACTACACTTTTCAGTATATATTGTGAGGCACTTTTGAGATGTCCTCCCAATACAGAAAACACTCAATCAAATTATTGTGATTATCAGATCATTATTGATCAATTAGTGTTAAAAGAAAGGTTCCAACTTACCCAGCATTATATTCATCTTTCAGTTTTGTGAATGAAGGCTTTACTGGGAGAGAATATATTGGCTCCTCATTTTCTTGAAGGTGGGAAAAGAAAATGAAATAATTCACTTTGAAAAGCTAACTCTTAAAGAACAGCAGTCTACAGGAAGATAGATCACTTTAATGTTTCATCCACAAAATACAGTCAATCCATTTTACATTGTATTCCCGACTCCATTGGCTCCCCATCCTCCAGAGGATCCAATTCAAGATGCTGGTCCTCACATTTAAAGCCCTCCACAACCTCGCCGCACCCTACATCCGTGACCTCCCCTCTGCTCAGCAGGCTCTGGCCTGCTCCACAACCCCAACCCACCCACCCCACCATTGGCAGGCGAGCCTTCAGCTACTCTGCCCCCAACCTCTGGAACTCCATCCCGCAGTCCCTCCGCCTCGCACCCTCCCTTGCTTCCTTCAAGTCTCGCCTCAAGACTCTCCTCTTCGATGAACTCATTGGCAACTCCTAATCTACCCCTTTCCTCCCCCACTCCCACCCGTCCTCAGGTCGGGTCTGAAGCAGTGACTGTCCACCGCCTTGGGATGTCCTCCTGACATGAAAGGCATTGTACAAGTTGTTGTTGTTATTCAGTGAAGTTCTTTATGAGACATCTCAACAACATGATAAGGTGCTATATCAAGGGCAAGTATTATCATTGTTATGTGTTAGAACTCATCTTTTCAGCAAGCTGTTGCAAACTGCTGGAGTGTGGCTTTCAGTCCCTCATTTCAGAGTGAAATCGGGAAGCATTTTTTGCTTCCCGATTTCAAGAGAACTGAGATACTCCCAGAGTCCTGGCCAACATTCCCCACAGATCTAAACATTGGTCATTCACTTCATTGTAGTTAGTACAGATGGACAAACTGACTGTCATGTTCCACTACAACATACAGTCCCTAGACTTCACGGTAGATCCCGTGACGTCCTTCCTCCTGACACAAAAGCCACAAAGGTGGTTATTGTTTCGCTGCACCTGATGGAGAAACTTTGCACGAGCAGATTACTAACCTGTGCGCAATTGGCTGCCGCGTTTCACCCACAAATATACAGTCAATTCACTTTACAGTATATTCTGTGAAGCGCTTTGAGACGTTGATAAGATGTGAAAAGCGCTATATCAAAATGCAAGGATTATTATCACTGATAATAATTTTGGTGAAATTTGTGCCCGTTGATGTCAGGATGTTAGTGCAAATGGAGCAAGGTCTCATTTTAGACAGTGTCAGAATCAATATTTCTTGCATTTGATATATCGTCTTATCACGTCTTTGAGATGTTTCAAAGTGCTTCACATCAAGCACTCTCAACACAGGTGAGAGGCAGGAATGAAGCTCCTTCTGTATCCCTTCAGTCTAGACTGTATTAAAGCACTGAGCCCAGACTTGCAATGTCAGACTCTAACTCACTGTACAATTACATAGGAACAGGAGTAGGCTATTCAGCCCTACCAGCCTGTTCCGCCATTTAATTAGATCATGGCTGATCTGTACCTCAACTAATCCTTTAAATTCCAATTTCCTGCTTTCTCCCCGTATCCCTTAATCTGCTCATCCAACAACAACAGCAACTAGCAATTCGATGCATGTAGATAGCGCCCCTCTCGCAGGATAGCGTCCCCGAGCGCTTCAATCCACTCGTTACTCACCGCGAAGAGGTTCAGTGGCTAGAGGCTTGTCCACAAAGTCTGGGACCACCTTGTTAGTTTTCAGACTGGATAGTAAAAGAGAATCAAGTCACTTTATAACAATAACAATCATGTCTTCTAGACGTCTTAAAGCGCTTCACAGAATATACTGTAAAGTGAACTGACTGTATATTTGTGGGCGAAACGCAGCATCCAATTGTTCAGAGCAGCATCCCACAAACAGTCGTGGATTGAAATGGTCAATTTATTATTGTTTTTTTGAGGGATTATTATTAGGCAAGGAAACTTGCCTAAGGTTTGGCCTGCCTGGAAACGTTTGGCAAAGCACAGGGTAGGCATGATGACGTATACAACATTCATGCGTTTCACAATTTGCAATTATGTGATTCAATTACTATATGAAGCCTTGATACATTATTACTGTAGTTTGCATTTCAATTTTAAGATCCTCGTAGTTTATACGATTGATTGCACAATAACCAATAACCTCATATTGGGAGGTATATCCCCAAACAAGTGTCACACATACACATGTACAAACACACACACACACACATATATACACACACACAGGCACCACACACAGGTGTGGACGTTGGTGGGCGAGGACATGATCAGGTCTGGCTGTGATGTTTGTCAATGTTGGATGGCCAGGGAACACTCACACACTCAGAGTGGTACTGAGTGAGATATCACAATCTGGTGTGGAATGGAATCCCTGCTCAGGTCAGCTCCCTTTGCGAGGGCAGGGGGAGAGTACTGGAACCAGAGAGACACCCAGTGCCTCCAATGACAGAGCAAGTTGTTAGCAAATTCCTTAGAAAGCACAAATACCGTTCATTGTCCCTTGTTGCCCTCTCAGGACTTCGCTTGACCGGCTCTCTCCTGGTCTCATTCGGAGAATCGGAGCGGTCAGGTTCCAAATCTGAAATGTCTGCATGGAAAATAATAATAATTATCCTTGCATTTGACATAGCGCCTTATCACGTTGTTGGGACGTCTCTAAGCGCTTCACAGAATATATTGTGAAGTGGAGTGACTGTGAATTTTAGGAGGTTGATTCATCATTTCAGTGCAATTTGCCATAGTGGCATTTCAGGCCGTTTTGTAGGATGAGGACCTCGAGAGCTGGGGGAACAAGCTCATGGAGAGCAGTCTAGGCTGCTGTCAGACAGGCCTACAACATCCTATCACATCCCACATTTATCAGGGAAATCAGGTTGAATTTGACTTATGGAATTCTCTACCCCAAAAGGCGATAGATGCTCAGTCCTTGAACATATTTAAGACTGAGTTTGATAGATTTCTTATGGATAAAGGGATTAAGGGATATGGGGATAAAATGGGCAGGTGGAGTGAGATTAGAAGAACAGCCGTGGAGTGAGATTAGAAGAACAGCCATGATCTTATTGAATGGCGGGGCAGGCACGAGTGGCCGAAGGGCCTACTCCTGCTCCCAGTTCTTATGTTCTTCAGGGAGTGTATGAATACAGGATACACCGTAGATTCCCATAGATTCAACCAGTGACCAGGATGAGCAATGACGTTTGCTGGAATGTGGCGGAAACAGTTGGATCTTCCATTGCCCAGTCACTCACCTTCAAGCCCAGAACTGTGGTCATCACTGTCGACTAGCTCGGGAATGTTGACCAGTAATTGCTCCTGATCTCGCAGCACCAGGAGTTTTAGTGTGCCCTCGGACTTCTCAATCAAGGTCCTCGTGTCTTCGAGGGAGATGTTCTCAGTCACTATACCATTAATCTAGATAGTAGGAGAAAATGGTCCATTAACACACCATATTCAACACTCAAGAGTATGTGGTGAATCTTGACGTTAAAGGATCAACAACAACAACAATGACGACAATTTGCATTTACAGAGCGCTCCTCACACAGGGTCACGTCACAGAGCGCTTGGCAGTGGTGGAGTCTGCGACACGCCGGTGGGAGGTGACCTCAGGCACAGTCAAAGAGGAAGGTTTTCAGGCGCTACCTGAAGAGGGGGACGGAAGGAGCAAGGCAGGGGGATAGAGGAAGAGACTTCCAGACTTTTGGGGTGTAGCAGCCGAAACCGCGGCCACCAATGGTGGAATGGAGGGTGCAAGGAACAGGCAGAAGCTGGAGCCAGTCGAGAGGAGACAGCAAGCTGTGGGGCTCCAGGTAAGAGGAAGTGTATGTAGGACACAGTGGACTTGTAGCTTGCAAAGATCAAGAGGGAATATAAAATGAACAATGGTTGCTTGCAAGAGAGAGATTGGAAGCATGAGATAACAAAAATCCGTCCATTTAATGTAGCATTTTATCACCTCTTGAAGACATCTCACAGGATTGACTGTGAACTGTAGTGGCAACAACTGTAGTCAGACCAGGCCGCCAAATTTGTGAATAGCAATGTCCTACAAACAGCGAGTGGCAAATATTATCTGGAGGATTGTTGGGCAGGAAACTGGGGGGAAAAAAAATTACCTTCACTTTTGGAATAGTGACATCTCTTTAACGCCCACCTGTTTGAAACGGGAAGAATTTCTCCTAGTGTCCTGGCCAACAATCTCCAAATAAAATTGGTCCTTCACTTCATGAAGCGAATATGCCAAATTGGCTGTTGTATTCACCCACAAAACAGTCCCTGCAATTTACAGTGGATCCTATGAAACGCTTTGAGACGACCTCACAATTTGAAAGGTGCTATAGCAAATGAAAGGATTACTTCTTTATTATTATAATAACATTAATAAGGCAGCACCTTCAACAATACAGCTCTCCCCCCAGCACCTCATTGGTGTGTCAGCCGAGGCTGTGAGTTCAAAGCCCGACGTGAGGCCACAACCGTCTGACTGAGAGGCGGAGGTATCAACTGAGCCAGGCTGACACTTGTGATGGATCACTTGTCAAATGACCCTTGCCAGCCAATGATTGGTATCCCATCAATACAGGCGAAGGCAAAGTCCATAGTGCAACCTGAAGCAATACTCAGTCGTGTGAGAGAGTTACTGATATTAAAATTGCTGAGGTATTTTTTTTCCAGGTTTGAAAAAACAAAAACGATTTTTTGTTTGTCGCTCGTACCCATCATTCAATCAGGGAAATTGTAGGTTTACAGGAAATCCTGAAGCTAAGCAGAGGAACGGTTATTTTAAT
The DNA here is from genome assembly GCA_035084275.1 of Hydrolagus colliei. Taxonomy (NCBI): domain Eukaryota; kingdom Metazoa; phylum Chordata; class Chondrichthyes; order Chimaeriformes; family Chimaeridae; genus Hydrolagus; species Hydrolagus colliei. Next base: position 7,504,581 of record CM068766.1, on the reverse strand, counting down.
AGAAATCAGGTACTTTAACTGCCTTTAAGAAAATCTTTTAATAGAAGTCAGGAACTCCAGGCAGAGTGTTAATCAAACAACCTCAAGGTGACACATCTTAATGGTTCTTTGGAAGGCAGGGCACACTCCTGCCTCTTATTGATTAGTCACTATTTGGCAGATAGAGTATTGTAAAATACAAATTACATTTATATAGCAAGTTGGGAGGATGCCTTGAAGCTCTACACAGCTGGGGGAGGGCAAAGGTAACCTAAAACACAGCCAAAGATATAGGTCTCAAAATGCAGAGGTGCTGCTCTCTCAAAAGCTGCACGGTGACAATTTTAACCAGCTGTACCATGTCTCCCCCCTTTTCAATCTCCTTGGAAAGACATGAATGTCCACGACAACAACTTCTACTTATAGAGTGCCTTGCAAGCTCGATGAATGTCTTGAAATAGGATAGGAAGCGTGGAGTAGGAGAAAGAAGGAAGAATTCAGGCTGTTTACCAAACCCACAGTCAAATAGATAGATGTTCTAAGAGGGTGATATGTTTGAATGGCGAAGAGTGTAAGAATTTGAAATAGAGTTCCAGAGAGTAAGAAGATAGTACCTCTCATCTTTGTTATCTCTAGACTAGACTTCTTAAACACACCCATTATCAGCCTCCCACTGCCTCAGAATCTCCCAATGGACTGATTTCAAAGTCCTTAAACTCAGCTATAAATCCCTCCACACTCCCGCACCTTGCCATCGACATCGCTCTTCTGCTCACCCCTGGGACTGGCTAACTAACATCTGCTGCGTATGATTAATAGTATTCAACTTCCACACTTTATAAATGAAAATTTGTAATGCATAAAGGTGAGGCCGGGAAGGAGAATAAGGCAAAAGGAGATAACGTAGAAAGATACGGCAAGACCATGAAGTGATCTGAAGGTCAGAATCTGTCACAATGAAGGTCACATTGTTAATGCAAAATCTTGATTGCACTCTAGGCAGCCAACAAAAATAACAGCATGCATGGGGACACTCCCAGAGCGCTTGACAGTGACAAGAGTCTGACAGTGAGTCAGTGGGGAGAGGTGACCAAAAGCACAATCAAAAAGGAAGGTCTTTAGACGGGATTTGAAGTGGGGAGGGAAGGGGCAAGGTGGAGAATTGAGGGAGAGAGCTCCAGAGTTTCGGGCCCTGTGGTGGCTGAAGGCACGGCCGCCAACCGTGGAGTGGAGGATACAAGCAACAAATGGCCATGGCTCGTAGTTTAAGACACCTCACGTGTGAACAGAATGGGTAAATGATGGGATTGGTCGAGCTGTGGAAATTGGACTCTGACCTTCAGTATGATGTCTCCTTCCTGCAAGACCCCATCCTTGGTCGCGAGGCCACTCGGCGACATGTGCTTGATGTAAACCTGGCTCCCCAACCTCAAGCCATATTCTGGGGGAGAAAAATAGTGCAAGACGTTAGCCTAGAAGAGTTGACGTCAAGGGTTATGACATCCTAACAACAATCAAGGTGTTATCGAGAGCCGTGGCCAGATAATTGCTGACAATCTTGTCAGCCTCAATGCCAATTATTATCTAGTGCTTGACACCAGGTTGGATACTATTAATAATACATACAGACATTTGTGCCTATTGATACTACCATGTCATTAAGATGGCTCAAATAATATATTGAACAGTGGATTGACCAAGCATTTTGCGGGGGCAAAAATTGAAATAATCACTTCAGTGGATTCAAGTATTCGGTTAAGATATCAGAGTTGCCCAGTAAAAATAAAATATTGAAGTAAAAGACAAGATATTGCAATGAAAAATTGTACCAATTGTAATGAATTTATGCCCTCCTGACGTGAAAGGTGCTGTACAACTGTAATTTTGTTGTTATTGAATTCAGGGGAGAGCTTTCAGGTTTCTCATACGGTTTGTGGATTCAACCTCTGAGGACTAATTTGGGGACTTCAATACAGTAGAAGCCCGTTTATCCGTGACCCGATTAACCGGATTGCTCGACCCCCCCACCCGGCGCAATTCACCATTCCAGCAATCGCGAGTGTGCTCAATTTACGCATGCGTGCAATGTGTGCGCACATGCACTTATTAAACTTACGAACTTGGAGGTTTTTAACCGATCAGTAAAAAATGCTTTTTTATCGATTTTTTTACCGAGTGTGCTGAAATCTTTATTGGTAAGTAGCTATACAATATTCTGTTACTATTTAGTATGTTATTAATATAGTATGTTTTAAAATAAGTGCATTTTTTGTATTGGGTTTTCGGCAACTTGCCGCCCGATTATCCGGCACGGTCAATTAGTCGACCCCTGCCGAGCGTGCCGGATAAACGGGCTTCTACTGTAATAAGTGTAGCATTTGATATGGCGCCTCATCACATCATTGAGACTTCTCAAAGCAATTCATAGGATATACTGTGAAGTGGATTGACTGTGGGAGAAACTTTGTCCTCCTAGTCTATGTTGACCATCCAATGCAGTGGGGTTGGGGGCTGTTGGAGGCGTTGCTTTTCAGATGAGGTGTTAAACTGAGGTCTGCCTGTTCGGATGTTAAAGATCCAGTGGCACTCAGCGCCTTGGGACATCCTCCCGACGTGAAAGGCCCTCTATAAATGTAATTTTATTGTTGTTGTATTCAAAACGTGAAGAGAGTTTCCCAACCCCGGTGTCCTGGCCAACAAGTTCCCAGATAAAATTGGTCACTCACTTCACAGCCATTTGTGGGACATTGCTGTGTACAAAATTGGTTGCTGTATTCACATACAAATTGCACAGTCACTATACCCTACAAGGTATCCTGTGCTTTGATAATGATAATATTATTAATAATCCTTGCATATGTTGTACTGCCTTATCACATCTTCAAGACCTTTCAAAGCGCTTCACAGAATATACTGTAAAGTGTAGTGGCTATATATTTTGTGGGCGATAAAGTAACTGAAATAAAATATTTTTACATCCCCCTAACATGAAACTCACCATGTTTAATACAAGACTATTAGTTATTATTATTTAACTATAATTGCACATTCTCAGGTGTTCAATATATTAACACGGCAGAGTGCCCTCCTCACAGTAAACACAGTGAGTACAGTACAGTGAGTTAGTTGTTGTAGGTTTGCTCAGCTTGTGCTACTCTAAAGCAACATAGTGCAAAACAACTCAGGTCCTTTTACACTACAATAGAACATTGTAATATAAAACCAACAGAGGTGTCCGTGGCATTTGCTGATACTGTACCACTCTCACACAAACCCTATTGATTTGCTCTGATTTGGGGAAGGTTAACCTCAGGTAATGAAGGCCAAAGTAGGGGTCATGAACAAGCCCAATTGCTATCAGAAGCAGCGCATTTCTGAGTGGCATGAATTCCCAGATCATGTTTCACACTCACCTTCGTTAGGATGTTGTTTAACCAGCACACTCTGAATGGGTTTGTTGAAGGTTAGGTCACTGTGGCTGTTGTTGTGGTCCCAGCCATCATGGTGCCTCCTCTTTGGGCTGTGGTCTCTGTCACCAGCGTATTCCCGGCTGGAGCTGAGGCCTGGACCGTCGCTCCTCCTGGGACTCAGGCCTCGATCGTGGCTCTTCGCTCGCCGCACGGGGCTGAGCTCTCGATCCCGGTTGGGACTGAGTTGATCATAGCTCTTGGCACGATTCTTCCGTAGATCATAACCCCGAGGGGGACTACCGTCCTGGTCATCACTCCAAGAGGGACTCCGACGTCTGTCATAACTCCTGGTGGGACTGTGGTCACGGCCATAGCTCCGTGTGGGGCTCCGGCCGCGGTCATAGCTCCCGTCACTGCTAGGCTCTCGGGAATGGTTGCGGTGGTTATAGTCAGGTCTGTGATTGGGATGGTCAGCGTAGAGGTTCTGGTTCTGAGCTCGACGCAGAGTCCTACTTGGATCATAGTCCTCATCCTCATCTGAGGCATCGTCGCTCCGCGGCTGGTTCGAGCGATAGGATGGGCTGGGATAATAGGAGTTGGTGGGTGGTTCTTGATTGAGCAATACCTTCCGAGATCTCTTCACAATCTGAAACAGAAGAGAATGTTGTCTCAACAATAACCACAACAATAACAACAAATTACACTTGTATAGAGCCTTTCATGTCAGGAGGATGTCCTTTGGTGCTGGACAGTCACTGTGTCAGACCCAACCTGGGGACATTGGGGGGAGAGAAGGGGGGGATTAGGAGTTGCCAATGGGACCATCGAGAAGGAGTTATGAGGCAGGACTTAAAGGAGGCCAGGGAGGGTGCGAAGCGGAGGGACTTCCAGAGTTCCAGAGGTTGAGAGCAGAATGGCTGAAGGCTCACCCGCCAATGGTAGGACAGATGGATCGGTGGACATGCAGCAGGCCAGAGCTTGCTGAACGGAGGGGGCGGGCAGGTTGGTAAGGGGTTGGAAGGTCGTGGACGGAGGATGGGGCAAGGTTGTGGAGAGCTTTAAATGTGAGGACCAGGGTCTTGAATTGGATCCTCTGGATGATGGGGAGCCAATGGAGTTGGGCGAGGTTGAGGGAGATGGGGTCATAGAGTTTGGAAAGGACACGGGATGCAGAGTTCTGGATTAAACAAAACCTTCCCCAAACAACCATTCTGGACAGTCTGAGAGAATCATCGAAATATAAATCACAAAAGGAGGCAATTCAGCCCATCGTGTCTGTGCCGGCTCTTTGAAAAGAGTTGTCCAAATCAATCCCACTCCCCCGCTCTCTCCCCATAAGTTTGGAAACTTGTCCATCCCACATTATCTACTTCTTTCTTAAAAGTTGTTTTAGAATCGGAGTCCACCACCCTTTCAGCCAGTGCATTCCAGATCTGAACAACTCGCTGTGTCAAACAATTTCTCCTCACCCCTCCTTTTCCTTTAACAACTATTTTAAATCAGTGTCCTCGGGTTACCCATCCACTCGCCAGTGGAAATAGTTTCTCTTTGTTCACCTGATCGAATCCCCTCATAATTTGAAAAACTTCTACTAAGTCTCCTCTTAACCTTCTCTGCTCCGAGGAGAATAATCCGAGCTTCTCTAGCCTCTCCTGATAACTGACGTCCCTCATTCCTGGTATTATCCATGTAAATCTCCTTTCACCCTCTCATTGACTTGACATCCTTCCTAAAGTGTGATGTCCAGAACTGAACACAGTATTCTAGCTGAGGCCTAACCAATGTTTTATAAAAGTTCATCATAACTTCCTGACTTTTGTATTCTATACCCCTATTTATAAAGCCCAGTATCCCGTATGCTTTTTGAACAGCTTTATCTTCCTGCCTTTCAAATATTTACATATATAAACCCCAGATCTCTCTGTTCTTTCACCCCCTTTAAGATTCCACCATGTAGCCTAGATACTCACTATATTCACAGCCTTTCCACAATTTTTCAGAGTCTGGATTGAGAAGGACGAGGTCACATTTTCCATGGGAACTCCATTCACCATAATAATCCTATCATTGACCCTGAAAAGGGAAAACAACTTGAATTACAGGATGCATCGCAGCAAAGGGCCAGGCTGTGTCTCAGCCCTTCATCTGGACATTCAACACACAAATCCATGTCGGTGGATAACAAAGCAACCGTGTGGAAAAGAGCTGTTCTCAAACAGTTCTCAAGACCTACATTTAAATAGGGTTACAATCAAAATAAGGATAATCTCTTAATGCCGGAAGGATTTCCCAAAGCACCTCACAGAATTTATTGGAGTGTGTTGACTGTGTAGGTGAACACAGCAGCTAATTTGCTCACACCAATTTCTCATAAAACAGATACGAAATGAATGACCAATTTTACCTGGGGGTTTGTTAATAATAATCCTTGCGTTTGATATAGCACCGTACCATATGGTTGAGACGTCTCAAAGTGCTTCAGAGGATATACTGTAAAGTGTATCGACTGTGTATTTTGTGGGCAAACACAAAGTTAATTTTCACAGAGCTACATCTTTGGGGTGTCTCAAATTGCATCACAGAATCTATTGTAAAGTGTAGTGACTGTGTATTTTGTGGCAAACTCAGAAGCTAATTTGCACAGAGCAATCAATGTCCACAAATCTTGCCAGCCAGACGTGAACTTAGCTTAATAATAATTATTGCGTTTGATATGGCGCTTTTCACGTCTTCTAGAAGTCCTTAAGCGTTTCACAGTATATACTGTCAAATTAATTGACTGTGTACTTATAGGCGAAATGTGGCAGTCAAACACACACAGCAATGCCCCACAAACAGTCATGGATTGTCCAACATCTCAATGTGACATTGCTATACACCCACCCCTCCTCAGGACTGCATTAGAGTGTCAAGATAGATAGATTATGTGAGTTCAAAGCTTTGTCATGGGGCTTGAACCTACCACCTTGCGCCTCGGTGATAGGGTGCCACAGATTGAACCAGGTTTAGCCTGATTGGAGAGATTGCTTTACTTACATGATTTTACCAAAGGCAGGTCCTTGATGAACAACATCTGTTACCAGAATAGCTGGGTCTCCATTCATGAGGTTGGGCTTATCCCTTCCTCCAGAGATTGCAATGCCAAAGCCAATTCTTGGATCCTAGAGTGAAATACAATAAGAGTGGTTTAAGAGCCAGATCAGAGCAACAGGGAGGCTGTTTAAACAAGACAAGGACGAAGAACAAGCTGGTAATTTTCTCCGGTGCAGCAGCGGTCACTCCTCAGATTCATTTGCCAAGAATAACAATTCCTACGCTTCACTGAGGGCTGAATGACGTCAAACAGGTAACAGCAGGAGAGGAGCCCAAGGCTCCTGGCAATCTGTGCACTCACTCATGCACAACCAGCAGTCGCCCACCTGATAGGTGTTGGATCACTGACTGAAACTAGACAACACTGAGACAAGTGTTCTCTGGGTCCAGCTCGAGGGTCATGCCAACGCAATTGTTTTTTCTGAAAAAATTGCAATTTTTAATTAGTCTCCTCGAATTTCTGTATCCCTGGGATGCCAGCAACCACCCTAGTGATGCACAGCTCAAATTACTCTCTACACCAAAAAGGCTGTTTGATTGTGGGGAGGGGGCTGGGGGTGTCAAATCATAGATGATGTGGACAAATTCTTCTCCTACTCCCTATTAAATACGGCTGAATTCCTCATAGACACAGCTAACGATGATGGAGCTGTGTTTATTACCTTATGTAAGGTCACTGCGAATGGCTCCCATATTGTTTCCTCCATGACTGGGGACTGTAAAGGAATAAGAAACATGTGAAAATTACAAGCTAAACGCAAGTAGCTAACTACCTTTTGTACCGCCCTCCTATCACATACCTCCCACCAAAAGGAGGACAGAAAAAGATAAGACATTTACATTCTTGTTGCTTTACCAACAACCTTTAATAAATTGCTAATCCCACCTCTACCATCCACTCCATCTCACCTCCCCCACCACCCCCGATCACCAAACCATCACCCAATGACCTGGCAGTTTGTGGGACGTTGCTGTGTGTGAATTAGTTGCCAGGTTCGCTGCAAAATACATTCACTACACTTTAGAATAGACTCTGTGAAGCGCTTTGAGATGTTTCCCTGGTGAAGAGAAGCATTATATCAATTGCAATGATTGTTATATCAAATGAAAGGATTAGTTACATTACTTTTGCCAATAACAAATGGTCAATTTTTTAAACAAAAAATATCAATACTATATGACAATTTTAAAAGCTACAAACTTCACAGTAATTACCTGTACATCGTTTTGAGACTTCAACATGATAAGACGCTAAAAAATGCAAGATTTTTCTTTACTGCTTTGTCGCTGAACAATTTCTGGTGAGGAACAGCCGAGGTGCTCAGTTGCTGACTAACTTACTGTAAAAGGTTTACGCACAACGGCAGGAAATGCCACACACACACAGCCCTCCAATTGGACCATATCTGTGTAATGGTACCAGACACTCCCAAAAAGAGATTGAAATTCCAGTCCAGCTCCCCGAGGCAACAATCCCAAGATAGAAATCTTATCCCTTCAATCTACTCGACCAAACGTTGACCAATGGCATTCCACACATAAAATTCACTTTGTACCGATGGGACTGGAAGCAAAGGCCTGAACACAATATTCAGCTCTGCCACCCCCCCCTGCAAAACACCTAGAATTTCTCCGCAATCAACTCTCCTGCGAAATTAGTTAATCAACATCGTTCAATCATTATAGTTGTAAGTGCCTCATCGTGACTTATCTGTACTTCAACTCCATTTATCTGCCTTTGCCCTGTATCTTTTGGTACCCTGACCCAACAAACATCTATTGACCTCAGCCTCGTACATTTGAATCGATCCAGAATCCACAGCCTGCTGTAGGTTTTGGCCGCATGCCGCAGACCAAGTAACAATAATAATCCTTGCATTTGATATTATGTTTTATATGTCTTCTAGACATCTCAAAGCGCTTCAAGGAATATACTGTGTAGTGAATTGACTATATATTTGTGGCTAAAACGTGACAGCCAATTGCACAGAGCAGTGTCCCACAAACAATCGTGGATTGAAATGACCAATTTAAATTTTTCTTTGAGGGATTATTATCAGCGCGTGGAATAAGGAAACTTGCCCAAGGTTTTGCCCTGACCTGCCTGGATTCGAACACAGGTCTCACGCTTCTAAGGCGAGTGCTCCAGGACTCCAGGTTGATACTCTACTCCAATGCAGTCCTGCATTGTCAGGGATGTCATCCTTCCAATGAGGCAGTTAAACTAAAGTCTCATCTACCTGTTCAGGTGGACATTAAAGATTCTGATATCCTGAGCAACAATGCTCTAGAAAACAGGCCAGCTATAAAAACCCAAGGTATTGGGGATGCTGATATGCTTAGGCTGCTGAAACCATAGAACGAGCTCCTGTAGCTCAGTGGTTAGAGCACTCACCTTACAAGCGTGAGACCTGTGTTCAAATTCTGGCAGGTCAGGGAGAAACCTTGGTCAAGTTTCCTTACTCCACACGCCTAATAATAATCCATCCAAAAAAAAAGAATAAAATTGGTCTCTTCAATCCACGACTGTTTGTGGGACACTGCTCTGCGCAATTGGCTGCCGCATTTCGCCCATAAAATATAGTCAATTCACTTTACAGTATATTCTGTGAGGCGCTTTGAGACGTCGATAAGACATGAAAAGCACTATATCAAATGCAAGGATTATTATTATTAACATATAGGCAAGCTTCCTCTACTCTACATGTTGAGAGCATTGTCTTGCAAGGTGTTCAGAGTAAGGAATCCTATTGCCTAGTGATGTGTCTATCCCCTCTATGTGTCCCACTGATCTACCAGGTGGGGCTGGTGTTCAAGCAACAACAACAAAATTACATTTATAGACCACCTTTCATGTCGGGAGGAGTCTTGCCCCAGAACTCTGTGGAGATGCCTGGCTCAGTTATCAGAGCTCTGGGTCTCGTTCAGAGTTGACTCAACTCCTCTCCTCGTTTGTCAGAAGTATTTCAGTGGAGGCAGAGGGAATTGACTTATACCCCCCACCCCTGGAAGATTATACGTTTGAAATATAACACTTGCTGTGGGTTTCCTGCAGTTACTCTCCCTTTTTAATAGATTGCCTGTCAAACTGAGGAGCCTGCAGACTAATATATACCGTGTAATAATCATTGTATTGTTTTGTATTTGATTTACACAATGCCTTTCACATTGGGAGGACATCTCAAAGTGCTGGACAGGATTTATTATTGTAAAGTGCATTCTGTAGGCAAACACAGGAGCTAATTTGCACCAAAGTCCCACATACAGTGGTGAAGTAAATGTTCAATTTTATCCACGGGGATTATCGGACAGGACACTGAGGAGAGAGAACCCCCTTCTCTTTTCATGGAGGGTCACGGAATATTAAATATCCTCCTGAACGGACAGATCAGGGCCTCGGTTTAACGTTAGACCGTTTGTTTGATAGCTGAAATACAGCTGTGGATTTCCTGTAGAGGTTATTCCCTAGTTTTACCGCGCGCCTCTCAGACAGACCAGCCTCACAGTCTGGTAGCTTTGCCCCTGGGGAGTGGGGAGGGTGGGGTGGGATGTGGTAGGGAGGGGAGAGGGCAGCAGGATAGCTTGATGTGGCCCCTGTAGGATAGTTATCAGTTCAATAAGAAGGCAGTTATGCAAACAACTGCTCATTAAAAAATCACAGGCCGGGCAGGAAGCCTGCAGGTGGATTAGCTGGTTGTGCTGTTGCTGGGGGCTATGTATCGGAGAAAACCCAGCAACCCTGTCTCCTTTTTGAATTTAAAACAACTACAACAACACGTATAGAGATCCCTTGTCACAGGGCAGTGTCTTGAAGCGCTCATTGGTGGCAGAGCCTGACGCTAACTGTGTGTGTGGGGGGTGACCGTAATCACGGTCAAAGAAGAAGGTCTTCAGGTGTGATCTGAAAATAGGGAAAGAAGAGGGGCAAGCGAAAGGGCGGTGGGCGGGAGCATTCTAAAGCTTTCGGTGTAGTGGCATGGCCGCCGATAATAATAGTAATCCTTGCATTTGATGGTGGAGCAGAGTGAACGAGGGACAAGCAGAAGGCTGGAGCCAGCTGAGCGGAGGTAGCGGATGGTGGGCGTGGGGAATAAGCAGGTCAGAGCTTAGACATTAAGTGGGTTGTGGACTGGGGGGAGAGGGCTGGAACTGCTGGCACGGGGAGGAGGCAAATGCTGGGTTTTCTTTGCCAGAGCTCCTTTTGCCTCCTTGACCTCTCTACCGCCTTCGACATTGTTGACCATTCCATCCTCCTACACCGCCTCTCCTCCCTCCTCAATCTCCACGGACCTGCCCTCGTTTGGTTCAATTCCTACCCCTCCCATCATCTGCACTGTCACCTGTGGCATCCCCCAGGGCTCTGTCCTTGACCCCTTACTTTTCAACATCTATATGCTCCCACTTGGTGACATCATCCGCAGACATGGGGTCAACTTCCACACATATGCAGATGACACCCAACTCTATCTGTCTGCCTCTACCCTGAGTGCAGGATTACCAATGTTCTGACAGACTGCCTGTCAGACATCAAGTCCTCGATGAGAGCTAACTTTCTACAGTTGAATGTCAACAAGACAGAGGCCCTATTGATTGGCTCACGCCAGTGGCTTCATGCATCAGGAGCTGGCAGCATCAACCTCCATGGTTGCTCATTCGACCTCATCAAGCCGTCAGGAACTCAGGTGTCTTGTTCGACCCTCAACTGTCTTTCCTTCCCCACATCCAAGCAATGACTCACTGCCTTTTCTCATCTCCTCAATATTGCCCGTCTCCGCCACTGCCTCCCCCAAAAGCCACTGAAACCCTCATTCATGCCTTCATCACATCCCGGCTCGACTATGAAAATGCACTGCTTGTCGGCCTTCACAATTCCTCCCTCCACAGGTTGCAGATGATACTGAACTTTGCAGCCCATGTCCTCTACTGCTCCAAGCTTCGTGAACCCATCTCCGCCATTCTCATCCAACTCCATTGTCTCCTCATCATCCAGAGGATCCAATTCAAGATGCTGGTTCTCACATTTAAAGCTCTTCAACCTTGCCCCCCCCACCCTACATCTGTAACCTCCTATCCCTTTACCAGCCTGCCCGCCCCCTCCGCTCAGCAGGTTCTGGCCTGCTCTACGTCCCCTGACCCACCCGCCCCACTATTGGCGGACGAGCCTTCAGTCACTCTGCTCCCAACCTCTGGAATTCAATCCCACAGTCCCTCCGCCTCGCTCCCTCCCTGGCCTCCTTCGAGTCTCGCCTCAAGACTCTCCTCTTCGATGGTCCCATTGGCACCTCCTAATCCCCCACTTCCCTTCCCCCCACCCCTGTCCCCAGTTTAGGTCTGACACAATGATTGTTCACAGACTGTCCCACAGTGACTTGGGACGTCCTCCTGATGTGAAAGGCGCTATACAAGTGTAATGTTGTTGTTGTTTCTGCATTATCTTGAATGCTTTACAGATATTAGTGTTCCAGAACTATTAATCTCACACATTATAATCCTCCCGGTCTCAGAGAGAAATTTATCGCTTTGTGTATCACCTGAGAGGCAAACGATTGTAACACAGAGAGAGGTGGGGTGGGGGGAGTGGGGTGGTGGAGTCATTCCAATGTACAAGGCATTGTAGAAGTGTAATTTGGTTGCTGTTGTTATTGTATTTTAACAATGGTTATCTTTTAAATGCCGGGATGTATGGAGCTCCTGTAGCTCAGTGGTTAGAGCACTTGCCTTACAAACATGAGACCTGTGCTCGAATCCAGGCAGGTCAGGGCGAAACCTTGGGCAAGTTTCCTTACTCCACACGCCTAATAATAATCCCTCCAAAACAACACAATAATAAAATTGGTCATTTCAATCCATGACTGTTTGTGGGTCACTGCTGTGCGCAATTGGCTGCCGCATTTCGCCCACAAATATACAGTCAATTCACTTTACAGTATATTTTGTGAAGCGCTTTGAGACGTCTATAAGATGTGAAAAGCGCTTTATCAAATGCAAGGATTATTATTATTATTGTTACTTTTAGTTATTACTGTGACAATTGAGTGTTGGTGGGTATTTGACTGGGGCAGGGAGATGGGAAAAGGGCAGCACAGTCAAGGTGATCCATCTTGTTCTCCCCCCACCACCCCCCCCCCTCCACACATACATACACCCACGCATGCAAACTCACCCACCCATGCATACAGACACACAAATACCCACGCATGCACACCCACTGACCTACCCACACACCTAACACTCAATCTAGCCAGGGATCTCTGTAGAGAAATCAGGATTTTAAACCCATGGCACTGAGGCCAATTATAGCCCCAATGTCTGTGCTGCCTGAGATCAGCTGATTCAGCACAGACTGGAGATTGAACCTGTCATTGTCTGGATATCGTAGTCACACCTGCGTACTGCCTTTACCCACTAAACCCCAGGTCACACACAAACACACACACACACTCTCTTCTACAGACTCTGATCTCTACAATACACACAGCAGTTCAGACCCAGCCCAAACATCAACCTGCAACAGGATCCTTACACGAACAGCTCCCAGACAATTTAAACATCAGCATCATTCCTGCCCTAAGGTTAGAGTGACTGAGCAACTCTGGTTATACAGTAACAGTTATACTTGCCTGGTCCAGAAACCTTACAGACATTTTGAAGCTAGTTTTTCATACTGTAACTGAAGTGTCCCTGTGTGTCCGTCCCTCTCACTTGTTAAGTCCTCAGCGTGGGCTGGCGAGGTCAGGTGTACAGGGCAGGGCAGCCAGACAGCGGCTCCTAGGCCTAGAGAGTGGGGGTGTGCGTTCACCTGCTCCACACTCAGGGGAATGTGGTTTGCTGGGCTCCAGCCCTCAGGCTGCTTCCGCCCCGCCCGCCCAGTGACGCCACAGCCAGACTCACCTGCAGTAAACAAGACTTGCTCTTTGGCCCTTTTAACTCTCAAGCCTAATCACTGTGCACTTCCCCACAGGCCCCGTTCACAAGAGGTTCACGATCTGTGTGTCCGATAACCCGTCACCGTGTCCCTGTGTCTCACAGCACGTTGTAGGCAATTGCTGTCGACTGTAGTGACTGTGTCTACACACAGACAGATACCACAACCAATTTTACACATAACACTGTTTCGCAAATGGCTGTGAAGTGCGTGATTGATTTTATTTGGGGGATTCCTGGCGAGAAACTCCCATCTATTTTTGTATAATGTTGTAGTAGGTTTAACATCCATCTGAACAGGCAGACAGACGGACAGGTGCGACCTCGGTTTACTGTCACATGGAAGAATGGTACCTCCGACAATGGAGCTCTGGATAGTGAGCCCAAAAGCTTGTTGTGGGGCTTGAACCCATATCAGTCTGACCTTTCCAAAGGAAAGAGCGCCTCTGCCTTTTGCACTCAATACAGTAAAAGCCCATTTATCCGGCACCCGCGGGGCCTGGCCAATGCCGATTAAAGCGCCTGCTGGATATTCGAGCGGCCTGCGGCCGAAAACCCACCACAAAAAAATTAAAGTTCTTTTAACACACACCAGATTAAACAATAACAGATAATAACAGAATATTGTATTGGTACTTATTGTTAAAACTACTCTCTTGTGCTTCTCACCTTTACTGATTGAGGTTTACAGTCCAGCGATTCTTTTTTTTAAATGGAGGACACCAAGCGGGTGAAAAAAACGGCAGCGCGATTTTAAAGTTGCGCGACTTTACTAGAGGCAAGCCGACCGCCCTAGACTCTACAAGTGGCAAACCAAAATACCGCACCTGCGCGACAATGTGGGTTATCGGCTAATGTTGTCGGGTTGTGGCTTTAAAGTCGTGCTCTGTTCTTTTCACCCGCTTGGCGTGCTCCATTTTTAAAATAATTGCTGGACTATAAACCTCAACCGCAGCATCTACTAGTAAAGGTGAGAAGCGAAAGAGAGTAGTTTTAACAATAAGTACGGATACAATATTCTGTTATTATGTTATTATTTATGCATTTACAAATGCTCCACCGCTATTGTTCCGGAAAGTTACGGTTTATCGAATGGGGACCTTTTTTGGCGTGCCGGTTATACGGAAGTGCCGGTTCATCGAGTCAACGATAAACGGGCTTCTACTGTATTATATTCTGCTCCCAATAATAATCTGCCAGATAACAATAACTCACTATGTTAAGCAGGAAGAGCACTCAAGTCCTGATCTCTAGGGCTGTGCTGTGTTATTGGATTTCACAACAGCCAAGGGGACAAGGAAGCTTCCACATTTCGCCCACAAAATACAGTTAATTCACTTTACAGTATATTCTGTGAAACGTTTTGAGACGTCTCAAAGAACTGATAAGGCGCCATATCAAATGCAAGGATTATTATTAAATTTGGGTAAGTTTCCTTACTCCACACGCCTGATAATAATCCCTCAAAAAAACAATAATAAATTGGTCATTTCAATCCACGACTGTTTGTGGGAAGCTGCTGTGCGCAATTGGCTGCCGCATTTTGCCCACAAATATACAGTCAACTCACTTTACAGTATATTCTGTGAAACACGTCTAGAAGGCGTGGAAAGCGCTATATCAAATGCAACGATTATTATTAAAGCTTCCACCAGCTCCTTCCAGTCCTTTGCTCGTTGCCAATCTTGCTTGTGTGAATCCAAACAGACAGTGAGGGCTGCAGAGGGCCAAGGCTGATGCTGTCCTCCTCATAGGAACAGGAGTAGGCCATTCAGCTCTTCGAGCCTGTTCTGCCATTCAATTAAATCATGGCTGATCTGTACCTCAACTAATCCCTTAAATTCCAATTCCCTGTTTTCTCCTCATATCCCTTAATTTCCTGACCTACCATAGAATCTATCAACCTCACTCTTGAAAATGTGAATGAATCCAGCTTCCATAGCCTTTCTGGGGGAGAGAATTCGTATTTCTACCACCCAATGTCCCCACATATGAACCTAACAAGCTAAAGGACCCAGATTTGATTCCGGGCGGGACGGAGGATGAAACCTTAAGACAAGTTTCCTTACTCCACATGCAATAAGTAAGAAACTGGTTGTTAATCGATTGGCGGATCACTTTCCAAGGGCCATAATCCCTCAAAATAAATTAGTCCTTCAATCAACGGCTATTTGTGGGACATGGATGTGCAATTGGCTGCGAACAAAACATCCAGTCTATCCACCTCACGATATATCCTGAGAAGCACATTGAATACCTCAACAATGTGATAAGGCGCTATGTACCAAATGCTAAGATCATTATTATTATTATCCATAGCTGCTCAGGCTGAGCTCTGCTAACTCAGCACTGACTTGGGATGGAACCTGGGACTTTCCCAGCCTGTGTCCGGCTCAGGGCCTCACTGTACAACATTCCTGAGCATCAAGAGGAGGCCATTGTGTCATGTACTAACACAATACAGAGCCAGGTGTCAGGCTGCCTCAGTTAGTGGCACTCTCACTTCAGCTGTCTCCATGTTGGTATTTGAACTCATAGTCTAGTGAGGTGCGGGGGTGGGTTGGGGGGGGACCCGCGTTGTTGAAGGGTGGGGTGGGGAGCCGCAAATATTTGCGTGAAATATTAAACTGAGGTTTCTTCTGTTCAGGTGGACATTAAGGATCCCATGACACTATTCGGAAAGGGAAGGGGGCTCCTCTCTCCCAGTGTCCTGGATAGCGAGTCGGTTGCCAGGTTACACACAAATACACAGTCACTACTGCACTTCACAGTAAAATCTTTGTGACGGACTTTGAGGCATCTC
Source organism: Hydrolagus colliei (assembly GCA_035084275.1). Taxonomy (NCBI): domain Eukaryota; kingdom Metazoa; phylum Chordata; class Chondrichthyes; order Chimaeriformes; family Chimaeridae; genus Hydrolagus; species Hydrolagus colliei. Next base: position 7,488,372 of record CM068766.1, on the reverse strand, counting down.
GACAAAGTGGTCAGGCTCTGCACCAACTGTAAGGATTATTTATTGCATTTGAAGTGAGTTACGAGTACAGACTCTTCCCACTCCGCACCCCCCACGGCTTGACACTCACTGATTTGCTTATACTGACTGATTTGGATATATCGGTTAGTTTCAAATAATGTCAGTTATACCTTTTGTTCTCAATTCTTAAATAATTCCACAGAACGTTCCTTGTGGTTTGCAACCCTCACAGGGGTGGGGAGAGGCGTAAGAGAACAAAGAAGGGCTTTCTCAGGAATCAACCCAGAATCCCAGAGTTAAACTTATATATAACTAGCTATACCCATTGCAACTTCACTTGCAACCAAAGGATCCAATACGCAATGTACATTATCACACAGACAGATATTTCATCTTTATCTATACTCAGCTGCGAGGACTCCTGTGGGAGGACTCCTTTTGGGAGGCGTTCTTTAATATATTTTCTCTCGTAGTCTCTCGCAGTATCTCTGTTTTTCTCTCCCCCTCAGTCTCCCCTTCCCTCCCTCTGTCTCCTATCAGTTTCCCCATCTCCAAAAGCAGGTTACGAGGAGACCTAATAGAGGTTTTTTAAGATCATGAGGGGATTCAACAGAGCAAACAAGGAAACAAGGAAAAACAGTTTCCACTGATGGGCGTATTAGTGACTCACGGTCACAGATTTAAAATAGTTTCAAAAAGAAGCAGAGGGGAGGTGAGGAGAAATGTTTTCACTCAGCAAGTTGTTCGAATCTGGAATGTGTTGCCTGAAAAGGTGGTGGAGGCTAAATCGATAATAACTTTTAAAAGAGAGGTAGACATTTATTTAGGGAGGATGGGTTTGCGCGGTTATGGGGAGAGTGCTGGGGAGTGGAATTGAATTGCTCTTTTTAAAGAGCCGGCACAGACCCGATGGGCCAAATGGCCTCCTTTTGTGCCGTACGATTCTATGATTCTATCTCTCTGCCTTCCCCACCACCCCCGAGTTCCCCCCTCTCTGTCACCATCACTCTCTCTGTCTCCCCCACTCTCTCTGTTCCCCACTCTCTCTCTGATACGAAACTAGAAGGAAGCGTTAATACCAAGGATGACATTTAAAAAATGCAGCGTGATATAGATAGGTTAGGTGAGTGGGCAGGTAGGTGGCAGATGAAGTATAATGTAAGGAAGTGCGAAGTCATCCACCTGGGTCGCAAAAACATCAGAGCAGATTATGTTTTAGAGGGGGAGAGATTGGAAAGTGTTAGTGTGCAGAGGGACTTGGGTGTCCTCGTACACCAAACACTGAAAGTTAGTAAGCAGGTGCAGCAGGCAATTAGGAAGGCTAACTGTATGTTAGCTTTCATTATGAAAGGGTGAGAGTAGAGTATAAGAGTAGGGAGATCACACCTGGAATACTGTGTGCAGTTTTGGTCTCCTTGTTTAAGAAAGGATGTACTTGCCTTGTGCAGAGTAGGTTTACTAGGTTAGTACCTGGAATGAGGGGGATGAGGTATGACGATAGGTTGATTAATTTGGGTGTATATTCTTTGGAATATAGAAGAATTAGAGGGGATCTTATAGAAACCTATAAGATTATTAAGGGGCACGACTAAGTAGATAGTGGGAAATTGTTTCCCCTGGTTGGAGAATCTAAAACCAGAGGTCACAGTCTTAAAGTTAGGGGTCAGCCCTTTCGCACTGAGTTGAGAAAAAACTTCCTCACTCAGAGGGTGGTGAATGTATGGAATTCTTTACCCCAAAGGGCTGTTGATGTTCAGGCCTTGAACATATTCAAGACTGAGTTAGATAAGATTTCTCATTTATACAGGGATTAGGGGGTATGGGGATAAGGCAGGTAGCTGGAGTTAGAGTAGAATATCAGCCATGATTGAATAGCGGGGCAGGCTCGATGGGCCGAATGGCTTACTCCTCCTATTTCTTATGTTCTTATGTCTCCCCCACTCTCTCTGTCTCCCTCACTCTCACACACTCTCCTCCACTTCTCAGTCTCCCACACCCCCCCACCAACTCTCAATCTCCCTGCCTCTCTCTCGGTCTCTCCCCCATCCCCTGTCTCTCTCTGTCTCTCCGTATCTCTCTCCAGCTCTCCTGCAAAACAGTTGTCTTTCCTCCCCCACAGTTGTTACTACTGTACATTTTATAATATATTCTCTCTCAAGAGTCTGTCTCTCTTTTTCTTTCAGCCTCTCTCTGCCAGTCTCTGTTTCTCCCAGTCACTCTGTCTGTCTCACATGGGAGGACTCTAGCTCCCATGACAACCAGAAAAATGTGCCAAACATTTATTGCAGAATATAATTTATCTCCCTGAACAGTGTGTACTTTCCTCTGCCACTATGTAGTTGCAGAGTATGGTGCATACGTCATAGTTTGGGGCTTAATTAAAGCAATTTTTAACATAGCTCATCAACGATATATTAGCCCCCATAAAACAACATTACCATGTCACTGCCGGTCGCAAGACCCTTCCGATGAGGAATAAATCATGTCTCGACTTCAATTGGTTATAGCGTGATTGTCGGATACACTGCCACACAGACATTTTGTCTTTGTTAGTACAAACAAGATGTCTTCTTCTCTCATCCCCTCACCTCTCCTCTGCATGGCGGGCGCTATATAAATCCAAGTTGTTGTTGCCCTGACATGTGCTGGATTAGGTTCTACTGGTAACCGGACAAGTTTTATATGTAACCCCTGACCAGTGTGGTCTACATCCAGCCCCAGGGGGAGGATTTAATCCAGAGACTGCCAGAGATTCTAAATACCTACCAACTCTATCATGTTTGCAAAGTCCAGTCTAAGGCCCACAACAGCCAAGACTGGACCACCCCCGCCCAAAACAACATGTGTCAACAGAAGGTATCTGACCACAGAGGCATGAAAGCCCAATCCGGTCCATTCCCTCCCCCCCCTTCCCCCCAACCACTCCACAAATGTGACATCCACACCTTCTATGAGAGCAGGATGAGGGGAGTGACTGGACAGGGTTCAGGTGAGAGAGCCTGGCCAATATTTCCCCCTCCAGCTGATTTTCTTTCTGTTCTTGTACACAGACAACAATAATATAATAATAATATAGCCTTGATTGATGCTGGCCATCGTCCTGATGAACAAACAGGGTTCCAGGCAACAACAACAACAAAAAAATTCTGCATTTATGTGACGCCTCTCATGCAGACTAAGAACATAAGAACTAGGAGCAGGAGTAGGCCATTCAGCCCCTCGAGCCTGCCCCGCCATTCAATGAAATCATGGCTGATCTTCCAATCTAACTCCACCTGCCCGCCTTATCCCCATATCCCTTAATCCCTTTATCAATAAGAAATCTATCAACAACATCTCGGGGAGTAACACAATTGCATTCATTAAAATAATAATCATTGCTTTCAGATAACACCTTTCGCATTTGGAGGACATCTTAAAGGGTGTCACAGGATATACTGCACAGTATATAACTAGTGACTGTGTATTTTTTGAAGGAAAACTGGAGTTTGAGCAAGAACACTTGAGGTTACTATCAATGTTTTACAACTCCACAGGATTCACAGGGAACCAAGTCCAATAACCTGTGGTAAACTTAAAAACTTTCCTCGACTTTCTGAAGTTAAAGCAGCCTTGAGGGTGAGAGAGCTGCCTCCCACCTTCCCTCCTGCTGAGAGTCACACGTATTCATTCCAACACTTGTATTAATGAAAACACAGCCCCACCTGCCCGCCCTGGTAGTGAAGCTGATCACTGGCTGTGTTATCTCTCTACACCGGATTGGAAAGCTCGGAGGATTCCTCACTTCCTTCTTGCAACTCGTTCAGCAGCTGTTGTGTTCAAAACAAATACCAGAAACAGACTGCGCCGCAAAAACCTTGTGATTGTCACAGACAGCACAGAACTTCCTGCCTGAGGCACAGTATTCAGGGATACTCATCATCATCATCATAATCATCATCCTTGTATTTGATTTTGCGCCTTATCAGGTCTCAAAGCGTTTCACAGATTACACTGTAAACAACAACTAAATTACATTTATAGAGCGCCTTTCACGTCAGGAGGACGTCCCAAGGTGCTGAACAGCCAGGTCGGGATTGGAGCAAGGAAGAGGGGCAGTGTAGGGGGGAGGGGGACATTTGGGAGGGCAGCAGAAGGCATGATCGAAGAGGAGGGTCTTGAGACCGACCTTGAAGGAGGCGAGGGAGAGGGTGAGGTGAAGGGACCATGGGATGAAGTTCCAGAGTGTGGGGGCAGAGCGGCTGAAAGCTCGTGGTAAACAATGGTAGGGTGGGTCGGGCAGGGGACATGGAGCAGGCCAGAGCCCGCTGAATGGAGGGGGCGGGGAGGCTTATAGGGGGACAGGGGGGCAGGCCGTGAATGGACCTGAAACTGAGGAAGAGGATTAACTGTGTATTATGTGGGTGAAACACCCCATCATCAGCAGGCCTTGCCAGGCTCCAACAACCCCCGTCACAGAACGGATCAATTTCAAGATCCTCACACTCACCCATACTCACATGCCCTCCTTCCCACCTCCCTACTACTCCAGCCCGTTTACCCCTCACTCCTCTGCTCACCCATGTCACTCAGCCAGCTCTGGCCAAATGTGCACAGCAGCGTCCCCACAAACAGTCATGGGTTGAAATGACCAATTTTTTTTGAGGGATTATTATCAGGCGTGTGGAGTAAAGAAACTCGCCCAAGGTTTCCTGCCTGGAATTGAACCCAGGTCTCGAAATGCTCGCGCTCCACCCACCGCGCTGGATGACAGAGCAGCTACGCCGGAAACGGCAAGCAGCTGCTCCGAACTTCGGGAGATTTGCTGGACATCGGAAAAAAAATCTAATGCTGTTTGTACTTGGAGATCTTGCCAGTATTTAGGGAGTTGCCGGCTTTCGGAATGTCAGATTGTTGAGGTATTCCTGTAGTTATTTGGGGAGCACAAGCTTGCAGGGCTATGGGGAGAGAGTGGGGGAGCGGGATTGATTTGGACGCTCTTTTCAAAGAGCCGGCACAATGGGCTGAATGACACACTTCTACGGCTCTGTGATCAGATGGACTTTGGCTGTTTTTCACTTGCTGGTGAGGCCTGTAAAGGTGAGCCAGGCAGCAGCAGATCTATTTGGCAGTTTAGGGGCAAACTCCTACACATTCTCACACAGAGGGTGGCGAGAGTGTGGAACCCATTGCCAAAAACTGTGGTTGAACCAGGAAAAACAGAAGTATTTAAAGAGAAACTTACTGGATACATGAGGAACAAGGAAACAGAACCGGAGGCTTGTGTGGAGTATAAACATTGGCACAGACCACTTGAGCTTAAAGGCCTGATTCTGTGTTGCCATGCTCTTTGTGCAGGAATTACTTACAACAAAGACAACAACTTGTATGTTACACAGCTCAGAGTGAAGTGGGCTATATAAATGTAAGTTTTGATTGATTGAGATATAAATACAAGTTATTATTGTATGCAATTCCCAGGGGGAGAAAACCTGGGTCTAGACAGAAACCTGTTTGTTTTCCCCTCATCACCTTCAAAGTGGGCAACTTCCTGAGAAAATATTACTGAACACCAGCTTCAAAATTAAGTTAAGACTAAATTTAAGAATTGTACAACACCCATAAAACCTCTAACATTTACTAAAAATACCTGGGTGTAAACCCAGGTGCGCGAAGCCTCCACTTGCTCTCTGCCGAGCCGCACTGAAGTGAGCATGTGAAGCTGGATCAATTTCTGCGCATGATAGAAATGTAACTACACAAACGTTACAGATAGAACCCAATGCAATTCCTGGGAAAATTACTGTTCCACATTCAATGACAAAAATGAATGATAATCCTACCGTTGAAATGTATCGAAACGCTTCTCAGGATGTGCTATTGCATGTGGTGATTGCATATTACTGGGTAAACACGGCAGGCAATTTTCACAGAACAACGTCCGCAAATAGCCAGGGATTGAGCGACCAATTTTATCTGGGGATTTGGGGCCAGGACACCGAGAAAGAGTCTCTTTTCAAACACAATGGAACGTCAATAATCTGGCAACTCCCTAAAACCGGCAACAGCAATAACAACAACAATTTAAAGTTATGAAGCACCTTTCACGTCGGGAGGACGTCCCAAGGCGCAGCACAGGAGGCGTGTGACCCGGGCTGGGAGGGGAGTGTACATGAAGGGGTGAAACACGTAGGGGTCGAAAAATTTGGGGGGGGGGAGGGGGGTAACAAAGGCACGGTCGAAGAGGAAAGTCTTCAAACCGGCCTCGAAAGAGGAAAGGGAGGAAACAAAGCGGAGGGATTGGGGGATGGAATTCCACAGGGTGGGAGCAGAGAAACTGAAGGCCCGGCCTCCGATGGTGGGGCGGTTCGGGCGGGGGGCTTGGAGCAGGCCAAGTCCTGCTGAACGGAGGGCAAGAATTCAAAACATTACAACATACAATTTATTTGCATTTAGTTTATTTTTAGCTAATAGCACTTATTTCACTAAATATTTATATGAAATTTTATATATTTTTTTACACACACGTAAATCATATTACATAACACATAAAAACTATATTGGGTGAATAAAACAATACTGGTAAAGTTAGGCAATGCTGGGCTAGGTTTCTAAACACAACACCAGCAAACTCCAAAACCCAGGAGGTGCTGGGTCTGAACTGTGCTGGATTATCCATGTTCCACCTATTAGCCGTGGGTTCTTTAACATTCACCTGAACTGGCAGACAGGACCTCGGTTAAGGTCTCACCCAAAGGTCAACACCTCTGACAATACAGCCCCCACCCCCCCTTCCCCCCCACCCCCCCACTACCTGGCACTGCACTGGAGGATCAGCTCAGTCTAGGAGTTGCAATTCTCACTGTGAAGCTTGAGGTCCAAACCTTCTCACTCCGAGGCAAGGATAAAGCACCGCCCCAACGTGGCATTGGAGTGTCAGCCTAGACCGGGAGCCTTTCTGAGTCAGAGGGAAGAGCGCCACCACCCGCGTTAAGGCGCGGCATCAACCTTTATTGTCGTTAATCCACTAGAAACACAAGCGATTTGTTTTGGTCAATCCCTGGGGAAACGCCTGGTTTAGGAGATGTATGAATTAGACCTGATCTCCCCTGGGCTAGGGAGGTGAAAGCCACCAGAGGTCTTGCTTCCGATCAGCATTTTGTGCCGCCCATTGGGAGTTGGTGTCTGTGTGTGAGTGTGTATCTGTGTGTGTGAGTGTGTGTGTGTGTATACGTGTATCATGGTGCTGGCTTCTGTGTCAGTACAGGTATCCCGCCCCAACCGTGGCCTCGCCAACCACGAAACGCACGCGTTTGCAGTTTGCTAAATGTGACAACCCTCGCAAACCGCGTTTTGCGCGTCCGCGATTTAAATTTTCAAGTTTCACTCCTCCAAACAAGGGACCGCGTTCATCCGTGTATTGATGTGTGTTCATCCGCTCCACATTTCCCGCCTATCAGCATCTTTACTACCCCAAGTGGTCTAGCTTCACTCGTGGATCTACAGATACTGTGTGTGCGCGAACAGCTAGCGTACAGCACTAGAACCCAGTCACTATGTTACATAGCGTTGTCGCTGGGTGACATGGAGGGTGGGGGCAGCAGCAACGCTTCTCTCTTAGGATTAAGGTAAATCTCTGTTGATTTCTCTCTCTCTCTCTCTCTCACCTCACCCCTCCGTGTCGCCCACACCCCCCCACCCTCATGTCACCCACCCCCCCCCATGTCACCCACCCACCCCACCCACCATGAATTCTCTCTCTCTGTCAGACAGCCTGCGCATTGCTGCAGATCCTGGCAGCCAATGTGCCCAAACTTACTCCCCTTATCCCCAGGTATGTTATAACTGTATGTGTGTTTTGGGGTTTAGTTTTACTAAACGCGAACTCACTTCCCCCTATCCCCGTGTTTGCCGTAGGGCCCTGCATTTCCCAACCGCGATATTACCAACCACGGAGGTTTAGAGGAACATATCCCCCGCGGTTGGGGAGAGATACCTGTATGTGCACGTGAGTTTGTACTCACATAAACAGAATGTATGCCAACTTGGCTCAGTGAGCAGTGCACTGATCTGCGTCAGAAGATTGTGGTTTCAAGCCCCACAGGTCTTTCGGCTTCGGACACTCTGATCAATGCTTCAGTTAAGGCATTGGTGACTGTCCATTAAATGCTCTGAGACACTCCCCCTGGATGGAGGGCAAGTTTCTAAGTATAAGTTGTTGTTGTTGTAGTGGATGTTTTAGTGATCTGGGTACTATTCAAAACGAGAAGGAACTTTCTCCCAGTGTCTTGCTCAACAGTAAAACCCATCAGTCACTTTGTGGCTGTTTGAAGGACTGGCTGCCATGTTCGACTACAAGGTGCAACCTGCAAAGTGTTTCACAACTTTTCAATGACATGATTCAGTCGCTATTATTGTGACTTGTTTACAGCAGAACAGGCATGAGGGGCTGAATGGCCCACTCCTGTTCCTATGCTGTAACAAATGTAAGAAACGTTATAATGTTCCCAGCTCAATCTCCATGGACCTGCCCTCGCCTGGTTCGACTCCTACTTTTCTCATCATCTCTACTTTGTCACCACCAACGGTTTCTCTTCCAGCCCCCGCACTGTCACCTGTGGCGTCCCCCAGGGCTCTGTCCTTGGCCCCCTACTTTTTAACATCTACATGCTCTCCCTCGGTGACATCATCCGCAGATACCCAACTCTATCTTTCTGCCTCTAGCCTCGACTCCAGGACCACTGTTGTTCTGACAGACTGTCTGTCTTTCTCACCTTCACGCAACAGGCACTGGCAGCATCAACCTCCATGATTGCTCACTCGACCTCACCAAGCCAATCAGTAACCCAGGTGTCTTGTTCAATCCTTAACTGTTGGTTCTTGTTGTTGTTGTAGGGGCTGCTCGGCGTGAGGTAGAGGGGCTGAGGCCGACAGTCCTGGACGAGGGACAACTTCCTCCAACTAAACGTCAGCAAGACGGTGGCCCTCCTGATTGGCTCGCGTCAGCGCCTCCGCACCACAGACGCTGGCAACATTAGCGTTCAAGGCTGCTCTCTCCACCTCTTGAAGCCAGTCAGGAACCTGGGCGTCTTGTTTGACCCTGAACTGTCCTCCTCCCCCACATCAGCGCCATGACTGGTACAGCTTTCCACCACCTCCGCTACATTGCCAGACTCCACTTCACCCCACACGCCACCAAAACTCTCATCTACACTTTCATCACATCTAGGCTCGACTACGGGAACTCTCTCCTCAACGGCCTCCCCAGCTCCTCCCTTCACAGGCCGCAGATCATTCAGAACTCTGCAGCTCGTGTCCTCTCCCACACCAGGTTTCGCGACCACATCACTCCCACCCTCGCCCGTCCCCACTGGCTCCCCATCCCCCAGAGGATCCAATTCAAGATCCTTGTCCTCACTTTGAAGGCCATTTACAGCCTTGCCCTCGCCTATCTCTCTGACCTACTGTCTCCCTATCAGCTTGTGCCCTCACCCTCCATTCAGCAGACTCAGGCCTGCTCCGTGTCCACCGCCCTAACCCCCCAACCATCGGTGGCCGGGCTGTCAGCCTCTCTGCCCCCACACTGTGGAACTCCATCCCGCAGCCCCTCCGCCTCGCCTCCTCCCTTTCCTCCTTCAAGATCTTCCTCTTTGACCGCCGCGCCTACAGCTGACCTCCTAACTCTCCCTCCTCTCCTGCTCCTTCCCCCCCCCCCCCCCCCCCCCCCCCCGGTCAGGTCCCAACCTGAATGTTCAGTGCCTTGGGACGTCCTCCCAACGTGAAAGGCGCTCTACAAGTATCATTTTGTTATTGTAGTTGAGGCACAAGCCAGTGCTTTGAGCAGAGCAGAGATGAAGAAATGAGGAAGGGATAAAAATTCCCAAAGCAATGAAGTCACTTTGTACATTTACAAAACAAGCTGCTGGCGGGAAGGCAGCAACTCACAGCAAGTCACTGCCTGCAGTGCCCGACCCCCGATACGGCAGCAATGTTTATTCAGGAGGTACATGCATGCGCTTGCTGTGATACTGTGTTTCCAGTTGGGGCAGTCAGGGAGAAACTGCTGCCGTCTGACGAACTGGTTGAGCAGGTACAGCCACATTGCTCAGGTCTCTGGTAGGAATGGCCTCTTGCTGAGGCTGGTGACTGTGGAGAATAACCACCTCATCGTCACCCCGTCCTGATGCCTCCAACCGCACAATTACTGTAAAGTGTAGTGACCGTCTACACTGGAGGTCAACACGGCAGCCAATTCGCACGCATCGATGTCCCACAAACAGCCATGAGGTGAGCGACTAATTTTACCTGAACACGTGCAACAGACAGGACCTCGGTTTAACAAATCACCCGAGGGCACTTCTGGCAACGCAACACTGTCACCCCACCCCCACCCCTCAGGGACTGTGAGCTCAAAGCCATGGCTTGTCACTTACAGTATCCAATATTTGTATTTCAACTGTTTCGCAGCTTTCAGTTTAGGGTTAGGGACTTGTATCTTCAAGTCTCTCTCCTCCCAGGCAAGGAAATGTTTTTTTTTACAAAATGATAATAAAGAGCTCAGCCGAACACAGGAAGAGAGAGAAAGAGAAACAAAGAACTTCTACTAATAATTCTAAAGCTTCCCCTATTGCAAATCTCACCCATTGGTAGCCAACATTCAGTGCAGACTCTCCAAAGGGAATGAAGCTAACACTGGGATACCTCTCCATTGCACGTACTGCCCAGGGCCAAACCTTGGGCAAGTTTCCTTACTCCACACGCCTAATAATAATTCCTCAAAAAACAATAATAAATGAGTCATTTCAATGCACCAACTGTGGGGACGCTGCTGTGCGCAAATGGCTGCCGCATTTTGCCCAAAAATATACAGTCAATTCACTTTACAGTGTATTCTGTGAAGCGCTTTGAGACGTCTAGAAGATGTGAAAAAACACTATATCAAATGCAGGAATTATTATTATTATTATTATATTTCTGCTGTTTCATCCTTCTCTCCTTCCCTCCACAGACATCACCGCCACCTCAAGTGACAAACAGCCCCTCAGGTTCCCACCTAGGTTTGTTGAGTGCTTTGAGGCTGACAGAGGGAAAGGTGTTATATAAAGTTACCTCCTGATAACTTGCCTTTCAGTGACGAGGTGTCAGGAGTTGGCAAGTTAGGGTTTGTATAAATACCATAAATAAATGTGACCAGGATATTCACAGCAATGATGACTTGCTGGTAGTGACAAGTGAACAAAGGCCCAGTTATCAGGAGTTTACTGTAAATGTAAATTATTGCATCAATCACCATCCACCTGCTCATTCGCCAACTATAGAGAGAGAGAACTGGCCAGCACTCACTGAGAGTAAAGACCAGACTCGTAGTCAGGGCGTTGGCCTGTGGAAAGCTGTTACAACAACAACAACAAAAAAATACATTTATAGAGCGCCTTTCATGTCGGGAGGGCGTCCCAAGGTGCTGAAAAGAAGTGGGCGTGGGTCCCAGAACAAATACAGCGACTGACATGCTTACACTGCCTTGGAACTGCGACCATTTGGGACTTCAATTACTTGAGATCAGGAATAAAGCAGCCTCTAGTTCAGTGATATCCTCAATGTAACACCTAACAGTTTGAATTCCGATGACTGTTACCGAAGCTATAAAATCACTGACAACAAAGAGGTGCTGAACACGCACTGAAAGTCCTTCAACAGCAACTAATGTACTGTACATACTTGGTCAGCCTGGTGTCTGATGCGCATGGAAACCCACATCACCAAGCTTATAATAATCCTTGCTTTTAGTATAGTTCCTTATCACGTCATTGAGACATCTCAACGAAAATATTGTAAAGTGGATTGACTGTATAATTTGTGGGAAAAACATGGCAGCCAATTACGCATAGCGTTCATTTTAAAAAAAAGGCATTTATACCCCCGGCCAGTCGACTTACAACCAGGTTCCTTTCCACTGAGAGGTAAACTGAGGTGTGCAGCGTCAGGAAACTTCTCTGAGGTTTGAACCCGCCCGCAAGGCGAATGTGGGTCCTCTTGCCTGCGAGGCAAACACACTAACCACTCCACTTACAGTTTCAGTGTTACCCAAACCAGATTGAAAGTTCCACACATCCATTGCTAGATTCTGGAATGCACTCATTTAGCTCAATAAAGCTACAATCATTTGGGCTCTGCCTGCCTTTGCCTAAAAAGTTTCCCCGAAAATGTTTCTGACTGAACATGAAAGTTTCCATTTGTACTAATGATGAGGTCCACCAGACTAACGATTAATACTTGGAACACTTAACATACTCAAAGCTGAACTAGTTCTAAGACAATGTTGCAAAAATGGCCGGCAATTTGGCATATCAATCTCTCAAGTGTTCAGAATCCACCACAGGCATCTCTGCTCTTTGCATTGCATGTAAAGTGAAGCGTTTCTACTCACCTTACTCCAGACCCGGACGAAACCTGTGGGAGTCCAGCACCAAACAGAGCGATGGAAGACTCAAGCGACCGAGACCAAACTCAGAACACTATTGCTGGCTCTGAGCGTCTCCAGCAGCCACTGAACCATTCCAGGGAAGCTGTGCAGTGGTTAAGGGTGGGTGGATACATCTCTTCTCATTTCAGCAGGTGTCAGGTTTACAGAGAGCTTAACCCTTTGTGGTCCTGAAGGCAGCAAGGTAACCCGGATCAGCCTCTTTCCTTCCCCATCCTGACTTTCCTCTCCGCTGCAGTGTTGAAGTTGTTGGAGACACTTGCTCGGGCACCTTGCTTTATGTAGTTGGCTATTTTTCTTGTGTGTGAGCATACAGAGAGAACCTCACACCCTATCCTACTGTGGAGGTGTATTTGTTTGTCAGCCAGGTGTCTGACACACGCCAATACCCACTGACAAACAACAACAAATCACATTAGTTTAGCGCCTTTCATGTTGGGAGGACATCCCAAGGCGCTGGAACCACGCTCCAGTATATTCAAACCAGATTGAAAGTTTCAGATAACCAGAGCTATAGAATCCAAACCCCATTTTATAACTATACGCATTTGATACAGCGCTTCATCAGGTTTTCACAATGGGTTTCACGGAATATTTTGATGCCCAATGACATCTACATATGTGTATTTGAACAGGGGCCACGCCCGGTAATGACAAACACTGGCTGACTTTCTCACTGTCTCGGCCAGGAACGCTGCGGAGGTTTGGCAGGTTAGAGACGTGGGTTTGGCTGAGTGGCTGCCACTCTCTCCACTGGGACAGGGTTGTCGGGTGTCGGCTGACGAAGCTTTGTCAGAGCCTCAGTGAGCGAGACACCACTTTGTTCACAGGCATCTCATGCAATAGTTTGTGAGTAAAGTCACGGTCCCCCCTAGCCCCCTTTTACATAACCTGTCTGTCTTTAATAATTATATTTTTTGTTCAGTGAATAGGTTGGAAATATTAACCTATTGAAAGTGTTTAATGTTTCTATTATGTGGTTTAAAGCATTGATTGCTGAAATGCAGTTATTGTTGACCCGAATGCGCTCAGGTAAACCCACACAAACGCTGAAAGTTCGGAAGCTCGGAAAACTACCAGAGTGTAATATTCCCTTAAATACATGTAGCTCAGTGGTTAGAGCACTCCCCTTACAAGCATGAGACTTGTGTTCTAATCCAGGCAGGCCAGGGCAAAACCTTGGGCAAGTTTCCTTACTCCACACGCCTAATAATGATCCGTTCCCCACAAAAAAAAGTAACAATAAAAATAACTGGTCATTCCAATCCACAGCTATTTGTGGGACACTGTTATGCGCAATTGGCTGCCGCATTTGGCCCATAAATATAGTAAATTCACTTTACAGTATATTCTGTGAAGCGCTTTGAGACGGCGATAAGATGTGAAAAGCGCTATATCAAATGGAAGTATTATTATTATTAAATTTACTTTTTAATTGTAATTAACTACATTTTTAATGTATTTAATTACAACTGAGTTCCGTATGTGCCATCCAGTCTCCAAAGGTGTTGGTGGCAATAATTTGGCGGGTAATTTACCATTCTAACATCTAAATGAAGGAGAGGAAGTGTACTTATAAGTAGTAATATACAGTATTTGCATTTGATATAACGTGACTGTATATATGTGGGCGAAACGCTGCAGCAATCGCACACAGCAGTGTTCCACAAACAGTTATGGATTGAGTGACTAAATTATTATTGTTTTTTTTCTTGAGGGTTTATTATCAGGCGTGTGAAGGAAACGTGCTCAAGGTTTCATGTCTCTTGCTTGGGAGGCGATCGCTCTAACCACTGAGCTACAGGACTCTACCTGCCCCTGTTCGCCAGCCCAGAAAAGAATGAGCTCCGTGTGCTCCCGGTGCTTTTACTTGACAACACCAGAAAGGTACACGTTCTTGACTGGCTGGAAGTGCAAATTCTCTGAATGAATGAAGTGTTGATTCAGTGCACATACATTAACCTCATATTTAGTAGCCTGCAAACAAGTATTTTTTAAAGTTGATTACTGTAGTTATTTGTGTAATTCATTGTTATTTGTTGAGCACTATGTCTGAGGAGTTTAAGGTTCTGAGCAAACCATAATAAAAATACCATTGTGTTTCTTAACCATGTCTTATTCAAGCTCTCTGTTCATTTTCAATTAGCAAGAAACACTTAACAGCAACAAAATTACATTTGTACAGTGCCTTTCAAGTTGGGAGGACAATAAACTCAACAATAAACTCTTGAACACATTAGTGAGAATGGATTACACAAGCCACCCATCCAGTCTGCAAGGTGGGGAGCGGGCCATATCATGGAGGTACAAATTAAGGGTGTAGAACCATCTCAGTAGCTCAGGGCATTCATCTTTTACAATGGCGTCAGTATTGGCTCAGTTGGTAGCACCTCTAACATCTGAATCAGAAGATTGTGGGTTTGAGCCCCAAGTCTTTGAACTTACAGTCTAGGTTGACAGTGCGGTGGTGTGCTGGGGGATGTTGCATTGGAGTGGAGCTCCTGGAGCTCAGTGGTTACAACACTTGCCTTACAACCTGTGGACAAGCGATTGGCTGTCGCCCAAAAATATACAGTATATTCTGTGAAGCGCTTTGAGATGTCGCTAAGATGTGAAAAGCTCTATATCAAATGCAAGGATTATTATTATTGTCAGAGTGAGATAATATGGGCCCTTCGTTAGTGAACAATGCAGATAGTCTTTTATCACCTCTCCTATGGGTTGGGCTTCATGCTGGAACCAAAGCCCTGCATTTAACAACAACATTCCCAACTTTATTACAAGCGGTTGGTGGTATGTTGCTCGGTTTTGCGTGTGCCTCCCTTATTCAACTACAATTGATAGTGGAAAAGATGAGATGGGTACGCCTGGCATTAATAATGATACTGATTCATACAACAGTTATTTACAGTCCATTGGAATGAGGAGTTGAAATAGCCTTCAGTACTATTTTGTTCAAGGCTCAACTAGTAAGGAGTTGGAATTAGCTGCAGTCCTTGCCAATCTGTTTTAACTGGTTAGACTACAGCAGTAAACTCTGTTTCCTCCACCCCCAACATACATACACTGTAGAGTCCCCAAGCCTCAGCTCTCACTAGCCTGTGCCTCATACTCTCTGGAATTAGATAAGCAGACAGCGGCCTTCCAGAGAGGGAGTGCGCATTGCATTCCAGACACGCAAGGAAGTTATTCCATGTGTACAATCACAATAAAATATAATGGAGTTCCTGTAGCTCAGCGGTTAGAGCACTCTCCTTACAAGCGCGAGACCTGTGTTCGAATCCAGGCAGGTCAGGGCGAAACTTTGGGCAAGTTTCCTTGCTCCGCACGCTGAATAATAATCCGTCCCCCCAAAAAAACACAATAACAAAATTGGTCATTTCAATCCACGACTGCTTGTGGGACACTGATGTGTGTAATTGGCTGCCACGATTCGCCCACAAATATATACAGTCAATTCAATATATTCTGTGAAGCGCTTTGAGACGTCGATAAGATGTAAAAGTGCTATATCAAATGCAAGGATTATTATTATATTAATACAATATACAGTAGGTTAATGTTGGTACCTTTCACATCTAGAGGAATGTCTCTTCCCGGTTGGGATATTGTTAATCATGGTGCTGGCTTCTGCTTCTGTCAGACACCGTGGGGGGAGAGAGACATGCCGCTGGGTGGGGGGGGTGGAGAGAGACACCCCGCTGGGGTGGAGGGGGGGAGAAAGATAACTCACCTGTGAAAGGGTGGTCCCCATACAGGCTGGTGGAGCTTTTATAAGAGAATAACCCTTTTAAGGGACTGGAGGAAAGCTGAATGGGGCACAGGTGTAACAAATAGATCTGCCTGGCACGAGGATTAAGGGCTGTAGGGATGGTCAGATGGGAGCTAGAGGAGATTTTTTGATTTATTCGCAGTTGTGCAATATCGAATCTAGGAACGTTACAGCACAGAAGATGGCCATTTGGCCTCTTGTGTCTGTGCCAGCTCTTTAAAAGCACTACTAACTCGTCCCAACCCCCGCCCGTACCTCATAGACCTTTACATTTTTCCTTTTCAAGTGCGTTTCTAATTCCCTTTTGAAAGCTACAACAACAACTTGCACTTATAAAGAGCTCTCCATGCAGCTGGTGACTTAGAGCACTTAACAGTGGTGGAACTTGACTCCAAGCTGGGGGGGAGGTGGGCATGAGCATGAACGATGAGGAACGTTTTCAGGCTGGACTTGAAAGAGGGGGAAAGTGGGGAGTGCAAGGTGGAGGGATTGAGGGTTCTTCTGATGGCATGATGTCTGATGGCGGAAGTTGTGAGGGACATGCAGGAGGCTGGTGCCAGTCTAGCGGAGATGCCAGGAGGTGGATTGGGGAGTGAGGCGTTTGGGGAGTTAGATAGGTGCCAGGGAGTGAATGAATTTGAGTATGAGTGTGAGGATCTTGAAGTCGATCCATTCCGTGATGGGGACCCTGTGGAACCTGGGCTAACACTGGTGCGATGTGGGAATTAAGTTTGGTTCAGGTCAGCATGTGGGTTACAGAGTTGTGAATCAGTTGGATGTTTGGATGGTAGAGGTGGAGAGATCGGTGAGGAGTGCGTTGGAATAAGCGGGAGGTGATAAACATATGCACGAGGGTTTGTGCTGCATTTGGGGGTAATATACAGTCAGAGGTGGGCCACATGGCCGAGGTTGGGGTCTGGATGTGGGGGAGGAAGGAAAGCTGAGGATTGAACCGGACGCCTAGATTGCGCACTTGTTCAGTGAATCTGAGACAGAGCCCAGGGATGTTGAGGAGTCTAGATCCACAGGAGTGAAGATGCTGACGAGAGCCAAGGAATATGGCTTCCATCTTGTCCATTCAGCTCAGAGCGCTTAACAATGGTGGAACCTGACTGAGAGCCGGGGAGAAGTGGCAGTAATTCAGCTGCTATGAAAATGAATAATTGAAGGTTATGTTTCTTAAGAGGTAACTATGTGAAGTTTCTTTTCAGCCTTTGGTTAAATGAAGGGTATTTTTGCTGAGAAATTTGTGTCTGTTGAACAAGTCCTACCTGGTGATGTTACTCAGGAGTCAGTGGTAGCCTTGGATTTGCAGCTGAGTTTGATCCTGTTCTCAGCTGATCAACAAGTAGCCTTTCCAGGGAGGGTCCTGGATGATGATTAGATGTTAAACTGAGATCCTGCCTGTTCTTGTGACCCTATTTGAAAAGATTTCTCATAGCCAACAATCTTCAGATAAAACTGGTCACTCACTTGCTAGCTGTTTGTGGATATTCTTGAGTGCTAATTGGCTACCATGGTTGCCTACAGAAACGTCACTCCACTTAACTATCGATCTAGTTTCCTGTGTGAGAAACATCTTCAAATAGGGTCACAGGATCTTGAAAAGCCACCTGACCAGGCAAACGGAATCTTCTAAAAAAAAACGTGAGGTTCCTAGGCTTTGAGATGTCCTCCTTTATGTGAAAGATAAAAAAACCAGTATCAAATTCAAGGATTTAAGGAAATCAAGCCCTAGTTATCCTGATGTTGAACTTTTAGCTGTTGTCCCTGGATGAGATTCGCTGAGTGAGCACAGAGAGGCCTGCTGCTTTCTCCTTGGAGGCCTGAGGGCCTGTTGGGAATCAGACTGCCACAGTATTGACTCAATTCTGCCAATCTATTGTGAAATGTTTTACCTTGGAGCCAACCTTGCCCCGAGACCCTGCTTACCTTCCCCTTCCTCCCTGGAGAACACTCATTAGTTGGGCTGTGCTCCCAGCAGTCTGTAAATTGTGACGCAAATTGATTTCTAAATTAAGAAACATTAATGGAGTCCTGTAGCTTCTTGGTTAGAGCACAAGCGAGAGGATTTCGGTTTGATTCCTGGCAGGGAGAAACGCTAGGCAAGGTTCCTTACTCCACATACCTCTGTTTACCTAGCAGTAATTAAGTAGGAACCCAGCTGTTTGTTAGACAACTGGTGGATTGCTTTATTGGGGGTAATAATCCTGTTGTTCTTTTTAGAAAAAATAATAATTTGATCACTCAGCCCACAACTGCTTGTAGGACACTGCTCTGCCAAATTGGCTGCTGTGTTTCGCCCACAAATAAACAGACAGATGCTACATCACACGCAAGGATGTGTGTGTGTGTATATATATATACTTAATATATATATAATCCTTGCATTTTGATTTAGCGCTTTTCACGTCTTCTAGACGTCTCAAATCGCTTCACAGAACACACTGTAAAGTGAATTGACTGTATCTTTGTGGGCAAAACGCGGCAACCAATTGTGCAGTCGTGGATTGAAATGGATTGAAATGACCAATTTCCAATTTATTATAGTTTTTTTGGGAGGAGGGATTAGGCGTGTGTGTGGAGTAAGGAAACTTGTCCAAGGTTTCGCCCTGAACTGCTTGGATTCGAAACACAGGTCTCACGTTCGTAAGGCAAGTGCTCTAACCACTGAGCTACATATAATTATCATAATCAGAGTCTAATCAGAATTATTCCTTTGGCTGTATAGGTTAACAGAGCAACAATAATAATCCTTGCTTTTGACATAGCGCCTTATCATGACGTCCCACAGAGCTTCACTGTATAGTGAATTGACTACAGTATTTTGCGGCTGAAACAAAACAGCAGAAATGAGAGAAAGTAAGATTTATTTGTAACTGCCATCTAGCGGTGAAGTGATAAACAGCAAAGGGATTTATTGGACACTTAAGTAAATATGGGTGTTAAGTACAAAGCAGGGCTCGTGACGGATTATATATGTGGAATCATGCCATGACCAGATGAGAGTCACAGAGTCGATGGGAACCTGGGTGGACGAGAGTCTTTTCAGTGATTGCAGCAGAAATGCTGTGAGTCAGCAGGATGCCCATATGGTTGCAAGATTTCCAGTGTTTTGTGAATGAATGAGGTCTGCTATCTCAACAGACTTGTGACCTTCTGGTCTGTGTGTCAGTCTCAATGTCACTTAAAATAAAAATGCTCATGTTCAACTGCAGGGCCAGTTTTGTTAATCCTGTCAGTCTGTAAACTTAATAATAATAATAATAATAAAGGCTCCACCCACCAGGTAAACCTCACCCTTGTTTTTTTAGTGACAGAATCACCTTGAATTCAGATAATGGCATTCTTGCTCTAGGTGATGCCAGTCTATTGTTTCTTCTCTATAGTTGAAGTCCACTGGCTATATATCTTGGCATAGCTTGTATTTACTGCTGGTTACAGTTAGTTGGTGGATCATTCTGATGACCTAATGAGGAAACATCCTACTGTAGTACAGTAAAAGTCCATTTATGTGTGACCCGATCAACTGTAACTTCCGTATAACCGGCACATCAAAAAAAAGGTCCGCCTTCGATTAACCGGAATTTATCTGGAAAAATGCATTTTTTTAAATGGTGTTTTCCGCCGAATATCCGACACACGCTTTAACTGGCATTGGCTAGGTCCTGAGGGTGCCGGATAAATGGGCTTTTACTGTGTTAAGGTACACAGATTAAAGGTTTGAATGCTTATTTGGTTGATATTAACCAGGGCATCAGTCTGGCGATTACAATTGACTCCAGTATCCTGGAGGAGAAATCAGTCAAGGTTTCTGATTGAAGTTGCTGTTGATCCTTACTGCAACATTCCCAACATGTACAAACTCTTTCCTGGGCTCAATACCAAGTGGACAAGGTACAGGTTAGTACCTTGTGGAACATAAACCCCTGAGTGGAACAGATGGTTTGGGAAGGTTTATTTGAGCTGAATCTTAAATGGTTATCTGAGCTGTGAGCAAATGGTTGGACAAACTAGCAAGATTCTTTCAACTTGAAAGGTCTCAGTAGGGATCTTTGTAGTTGAACAAGACTTTTAAATGGGATTGAAAAAGTAAACCAAGAAAGTAAACTTTAGGAGACAGTAGATCAAGAAGAGATACAGCAGATTTAGAGTTGCAAAAGGGCAAGTACAGTCAGTTTTTGTTTTCTTGAACCTATGGAACTGGATCAGGTTGCCAGGAAGGGTATGTGGTGTCCTGCAGCTCAGAGTAGTGGTAAGAGCACTCGCTGCGCAAGCAAGAGACCTGGGTTTGGTTCCCAGTAGGGTGAAAAGTTGGGCAAGTTTCCCTACTCCACATGCCTCTATGTACCTAGCAGTAAATAGGAACCCAGTTGTTGGTCGATTGGCGGATCGCTTTTGTGGAGGTAATAATAATATTTTTTTTTAGCACTTAATCCATGGCTGTTTGTGGGACGCTGCTGCGCTTCACCCACAAATATACAGTCAATTCACTTTACGTTATATTCTGGTAAGTGCTTTGGGACGTCTAGAAGACTTGAAAAGCGCTACATCAAAATGCAAGGATTATTATTAGTATTATTATGATTGAAGCCAGGGCTCATTTAAGTCACAGCTTGACGCTGGGAGGATGATATTAAATGGATAAATAAAACCTCTCATTATCCCCCCACAATCAGGGGGTGCTCCACAAGCCCGCCCCTCCTACCAGCCTTCCTTGCCCATTGATAAAAATGAGGGCTGAGGGTACGCGGAAAGGGATGACATAGGAGAGGCGTGACGCGATGCGGGAGCGGGGCGGTGACGTAGAGCGCCGGGAAGCGGTGACGCAGAGCACAGGCAACGGTGACGCGCGACGGCTGGCTGGCGAGAGGGCGGGAGTGAGGGAGGGGAGGAGTTGTGCTGCCGGCGAACGTCGGCGACTCTTCAGTCAGAGCTGAGAAGAGCAAGAGCTTAAAGGAGCGGGGCGGGGACCGGGGGGTGGCCGCGGAGGAGGCAGTGCCGCTCGAGCCATCGGTCGATTGGTCGGTCGATCGACAACCCCAGTGTTGGGGGTGGTTGGTGAGGGTCAGAATCCGGGCCGCGGATCATCAGCCGGAGCGCGGGGAGCGGTCGGGGTTCAGTTATTTGGGTTTGAATCCGGCGAAGGGAGGGAGGGAGGGAGGAGGGGGCTGAATGGAACCGGACGGCGCGGCGACCGAGGTCGGAGGCGAGAGCGAAGTGGCGGCGGCGGCTGAAGCGGCGGCCGATGAGGAGGAGGAGGAAGGGGTGGAGGACGCCAGTCCAACGGGTGAGACCCCCGTTCTTTTCAAGAAAAACCTTTTTACCGACTACCGTCAGCCCTGCCGGGGGGGGGGGGGGGGGGGGGGGGGAATAGCGGGACCGGGCGGGGAGAGATGGGGGTGAGCGTGAGGCAGCCGTTTACTCGCCTCCCCTTTCAAGGGGGGATCAGGTGCTTTGCCAAATAGTGAGCTGCGTTACACCCCCCCCCCCCCCCCCCCCCCCCCCCCCCCCTCACCCACCCAATGGTGCGCCTGCGCAGATTGGGCTGTTTAGCTGCTAAATAATGCGCCTGAACCTCAGATGTTTTTGGACTCGAGAGCTGGCCCCATCCTTGCCCTCTGGTCGGTCATTGTATCATCACAATAATAATAATAAAAATAATAATGATCCTTGCATCTTATATAGCGCCGTGATTCACAACTCAAAACGCTTTACAGAATATACTGTAGTGTAGTGACTGTATATTTTGTTGGCGAAACACGGCAGCCAGTTGCTTACAGCAGTGTTCCTCAAACAGTCATGGTGACTGTTAAATGTCTCCCTGATGTCATCTATCATACTAACAACAATAAATTGTGTTTATCATGTCGGGAGGCACTGGACGGTTGAGGACAGTTTGCACCTTTACAGAGACTGGGTGCGTTTGTTGGGACACAGCTATGACTTACTTTGTGCCAACTTTATGGCCAAAATCAATTGCTGGCAGAATTTGCAATAACATTTTGCAAGAGAAATGTTTGCCCTTTCAGAAATGTTGGTATGTTTTTGTTTCTATATGTACAGTATATGTTGCTATAATACGGAATGAGTCAGAGATCATTGAGGTGTCTTGTAAAGTTTGGGATAATAAAATTATGGAATGTTTTGTTTCTGAAAGTGTAAATGCAGTCCTTGGTTTCACAGTACATTTCCATTTTATGTGAAACTAGGTAACTGATTATAATGTCTATTTGGATATTAGTGTAGAATTTCCAAGTTTTACAACACCAATGAAATCAAATGTGCATGTCTGATCAAAACAAAGCTGGATTCCTTGCCCATCAATAGTAGTAAAATTAGCTGACAGGATTGCCTAATTAACCAGGTTTTAAGCTTTATCCATCAACCTAATCAAAATGTTGCCGTGACACAATGCTAACAACATTTAAAGGTTATTTTGAATCTGTTCCAAAATGATTTGGAGATTGCTGATAAGTGAACCTTTGTGGTAAGAAGTATAATTAGTAGAATCAATCAAATTCAGTAATATTCCTTAATAGGAACAACATAAAAGGGCATGAAAGAGAGTAGGAAATTAGGATTTGATTTCCAGGGGAGCAGCTCGGACCAATCTAGGCTCCTGGGGCTTAATGGTTTTCTTCTGTGCTGTGGTTCTGGTTTATTGTGGAGTCTTTATCTCGTATTTTATCAGTTGTGTCTGGTGCTTTTATAAATGAAAACCTAGGTAGCTTTGTGGTGCAGTCCTTACATTGAGTGGCTTTCTCTTCACACACTTGATAATTTGGTTGGAGGAAGTGTTGTATAATAATCCTTACATTTATATAGCTCTTTCCATGTCTTATCGACGTTTCAAAGCACTTCACAGAATATAACAACGTCCCAAGGTTGGGACGAGAGCAGGGTGGGGAGGGAGAAGACAAGAGGGAAGAAAAGGGGGAGAAGAGGGACCAGAGCAGGGTGGGGGGAGGGGTCGTGGTTGGGTGAAGGAAAGTAGGAAAATGGACTGTATATTGGGGAGAAACGCCGCAGCCAAATTGTGCACAACAGTGTCCCACAAACAGTCGTGGAAGTGGGGCCAAAGGAGAAAGGGGGAAAAGAGAATAATGGGGGAGGGGGGGGGAAAGGTGGGGTAAAATCAGGGAGGAAAAGGGGGAGAAAGGGGGTTAAAGGGGGAGAGGGAGGAAAAGGGGGAGAAAGGGGGTTAAAGGGGGAGAGGGAGGGAAAGGTGGTGGCTTAGAATCAGGATAAAGGAGGGTAAGGGAGAAGAGGGAGGGAAAGGGGGGAAAGGGAGTGAGGAAAGAAGAGGTGGGGGGGAAGGCAGTGGGGGGAAGGAATCAAACTACAACAATAAACAACAAAATCAACAACAAAAATAATAATAACAGTGGAGAGATCTATATAAGGCAGAAGGACAAGTTTTTAAAAAAAATCATATTTTCAGGAATTTAATGTCTGTTTACTGATCAACAAGGTCTAATGTTAAGATGAATTCTAGCTCAACTGCTGCAAAATGTGTCATCAGTTTAGTGTTGGATTCAACCTGAGTTGGAAGAATTGTATCATTTTCCTTGGATTACATGGGCTTTGAATTTGTGCCAAGAATGGAGCGCTTTCAATGTGAGCAGATTCTTTACTGTAACTGAACTTGCTTCTTACTCTATTCCATTTCATTAACACAGTTAATAATGTTCAGTCAATTGATTGCTGGCTCTAGTCAACTTTTGTGGCTTGAGAAACATTCAGGCCTGAAGTGAATGTGTATGTTGAGGACAGTATGCAGGCCACACCCAGGGTCTTCCCATTTAATTTCCTTCCTCAGATTTCTTAGTCACATTCTTTTTACCCTGCCATTGCCTAATTGCATCAGCTTAAGTATAGTAATAATAACGTCTGCTAGACGTCTTCAAAGTGCTTCACGAAATATACTGTAAATTGGATTGACTATACTTGTGGGCAAAAGGTCATAGCCAATTGCGCACAGCAGTACCCCACAAACAGTTGGGGATTGAAATTACTTTTTTTTAAAAAAATGTTTTGGGTGGAATAAATTATTAGGTGTGTGGAGTAAGGAAACTTGCCTAAGGTTTCGCCCTGACCTGTCTAGATTCGAATACAGGTCTTACGCTTGAAAAGGCAAGTTTTCTAACCACTGAGCTACAGGACTCCACAGTAGGGTAAATATTTGGCAAATAAATAGTTTTGACTGACACGGTGGGCAGAAGGGTTCCCATGTGCAGAAACTCTGTTTCTATGAGTAAATTTGACCTTTACTTTTGGAGGCGTAAAAACATTTTGATTAATCTACAAAGTATTGAATCTTCCTATGTTATTAATTCCAAGTAAAATAGGAATGAGTTTGTTGCTAATGTGTGTGTTCGCAGATCTCTGCGCAATTATATTTTAGAGGGCATTATGTTCTACAGGGCTTTATGTGCCACCTGTGCATTCAATAACACCTATGATCCATGTGTACTTTGTGTCACTGTCTGCATTTTAACTGTTTAGCTGCAGCAGTTGGAGCTTGTTGCAACAGTCAGGTTGGGACCTGAGCAAGGGAGAGGGGCAGAGTAGGGGTCAGAGAGATAGAGGTGGGGCAGGTGGCAAAGGCCATGAATGGCTTTAAAAATGATGACGAGGATCTTGAATTCAATCCTCTGGGGGATGGGGAGCCAGCGGAGCCGGGCGAGGGTGGGAGTGATGTGGTCACGCAGCGGTGTGACATTGAATTTATTTGGTTTCTTGAACAACTTAATGCAACTTAAATATTTTTGAAGTCTCCCTCGCACACTCCGCTGACCAAGTAAGAGATCTGGTTCAGTTTATCTGAAGCTATTGCTCTTTTTCCTTTCCATTTTTCTGTGTTTTGATCCACGATCATTATTCTAACTTAACTTTTAGCTTGCTAGTGATCAGCTAATAATAATAATAATCCTTGCATTTGATATAGTGCTTTTCATGTCTTCTGGGCATCTCACAGCACTTCAGAATATACTGTAAAGTAAATTGAATGCGTATTTGTGTGCGAAACACGGCAGCCAATTGAGCACACAAATATGCAGTCAATTTACTTTACAGTAAAAGTACTTCGAGCCAATTGGTCGAAGCAGCGTCCCACAAACAGTTATGGATTGAGTGACCAAATTATTATTGTTTTTCTTTAGAGGGATTATTATTAGGCGTGTGGAATAAGGAAACATGCCTAAGGTTTCCAAGTATTCCTTGGGTGTTATCAAAGGAAGCAAATTCACCAATGAGGTTATTGTTTCTTAATTGCCAGCATGTTGGAATTGTTATGGTCCATATTAACAAATGCCATTCTAGTATTTTCTAACCATTATGCTGTGGAGTTTGAGACAATGACTGTGAAATATGTGGTTGCATTGTCAGATAACCTGTGTACAGTAATCAAACTGGCAGTATTGAGTACACCCTCCCCCATTCCATAGCTGAAAAGAATGCCATTGTTTTGTTATAGTCTGCACGAAGCAGTTGAATAATAGGAGATGTGAACAATGTGATGGGAATGGCTGTGCACGTGTTTAGAAACCAGAAAATGTTTCACTTCAAAGATTCCGTGCATTCAACCTTGAGTGTTTACACAAATGTGCCAAGAATTCTGAGAATCTACTCTTTATCATGGTCAGTATTATTCAGTGCAATGCAAGATCAATTGTTTGCATCGTCACTTCCTTGAGTTCCGTTACATTTCTTTCTTCAAGCAGGGTGTTGCTGGCTGTTTAGCCGAAAACTGCCATGGAAAAAGATGAAATGTGCCAAAACAAAGTGCTTCGCAAGAGAAAACTGCAAAATGCATAAAACATTTTTTTCTAGTTAGTCTGGATTGCAAATTCAATGGTAATAATAATAATCCTTGCATTTGATATAGCGCTTTTCACGTCTTCGAGCCATCTCAAAGCGCTTCACAGAATATACTGTGAAGTGAATTGACTATTTGTGGGCAAAACGCGGCAACCCAATTGTGCACAGCAGTGTCCCACAAACAGTTATGAAAATTGACCAACTTTTGTTTTAGGGATTATTATCAGACGTGTAGAGTAAAGAAACTTGTACAAGGTTTCGCCCTGCCTGGAATTGAACCCAGTCTTTTGCTTGTAAAATAACAACAAAATTACATTTATGTCAGGAGGACGTCCAGAATGTTGTAAAGTGAATGTTCTAACCACTGAGCTACAGGATTCCAAAATAGTTCCTTTCATTTTAAGAGGACATTTTAAAGTGCTTCACAGGATTTACCATAATAATAATAATCCTTGTATTTGATATAGCGCTTTTCGCATCTTATCGACGTCCCAAAGTGCTTCGCAGAATATACAGTAAAGTTAATTGACTATATTTGTGGGCGAATCGCGGCTGCCAATTGCGCACAACAGCGTCCCACAAACAGTTGTGGATTGAAATGACCAATTTTATTATTGTGGTTTTTTTGGAGGGATTATTATTAGGTGTGTGGAGTAAGGAAACTTGCCCAAGGTTTCGCCCTGATCTGCATTCGAACACAGGTCTCCCCAGCTTGGTCTCCCCAGCTTGCAAGACAAATGCTCTAACCACTAAGCCACAGGAGCTCTACGTTTAGTGACTGTTGTAACTATATGTGACAGCCTGTTTGTACACAACAACAACAAAATTGCATTTATAGAACTCCTTTCATGTCTGGAGGACGTCCCATACAGCAATGCCCCACACATCGCCCAGGAATGATTGACTTTTTTTCCGTCTAGATTGTTGGTTAGGATATAGGGAGAAGCTTCCTTCTCTATTCTCCTAGAATAGTGTCATGGGGTGTTTAACATTAACATGCAGACAGGACCTTGGTTTGACATCTCATCAACAACAAAATTGTATTTATAGCGCACCTGTCACGCTGGAAGGACGTCCCAAGGCGCTGAACAGTCAGGTCGCCAACCGAGCAAAGGAGAGGGGCAGGGTAGGGGGAGGTGTGGGAGAGAGTTAGGAGGGGAGGGAGAGAGTTGGGAGGACAGCAGAAGGCACGGTCTAAGAGGAGGGTCTTGAGATTGGTCTTGAAGGAGGCGAAGGGACTGAGGGATGGAGTTCCAGAGTTGGGGGCAGAGAGGCTGAAGGCCTGTCCGCGATGGTAGGGTGGGTCGGACGGGGAACATGGAGCAGGCCATGGATCGAGGTCGGCAGCTACAACAACGCATTGCTCCATCAGGCTATGTGTTTTTTTCTGATTAAATTCTAGCAGGACCCCAATGTACTATTTGGAGCTCCCAGCAGGCAGTATCATTGAGTGTAATGTTTAATAGGCTTTATGGCGTTTATCTAGCTGGACCTACCTGTTAATTATTTTGCTTGTAGTGTTAATTGAGTGGGAAGCATCCCATCTCTCATTGGCTTGTGTGTGCCTCCAAGGCCTGCCAATGAGTGCTCTAGATTGCCCGTGTTCAGGTGCTTACATGGGGCTTGGATCCACAACCTTCTGACTCAGATGTGCATGCTACCAGACTGACGCACATTAAATACAGCTGAACGCACAACTGTGCAAGACAGCTCTGCTTACTTAGAGAAGTAGAATCCAATCGCTTGACTTTGCATCTGGATAATTGTAAATGACAATTGTGATTAACAGAAATTAAATCACAAAAACCACAAGGATTTATTTAAAAGCAGCTTAAAGTGCAGAACGATACAGAATCTACATCTCATTTAGTTAGTAGCAATGTGTTGTACATTCTAAATGGAGCAACTGTGCCAGCTGGTAATGGATTTTTTTTATTGCTGATACTCTAGGTCTAATAAGAATTGAGCAGTAGCCTGAATGGGACTGTTGATACGACAGACAGGAAAATATTTTGGATTGTAGAGTGTCTTTAAAGAGAACAGCGAACATTTTAAATTTGATTTTAAACTTATTTTGATTTTGGGGTGGTGGGGGTGGAGGGGTGTGGGCAATCAATGGTATGAAGATGTATGTTAAGTCAGAACACCCTTGATGAGCATTTTTGTTGATTTAAAGCCAACTTCATGTCCTTGCATTTGATTCGGAAGCACTTTGAAGCATTTCAACCAGTAACGCGCAATTGCATAACTCGTTTTGTGTTGTTTGTTAAAATGTATTAAAGTGCTCCAGAAGCAATTGCAAGAACTATGACATTCATGGCTGAGTCTGATGCTAATTCTAGCACATCTGTTTGTTAAGATTACTTGTGAATGGCACAATCCTGTTCTTTTAGTAAACTACAACAACAATTACATTTATAGAGCGCCTTTCACGTCGGAAGGACGTCCCAAGGTGCTGGGCACTTGGGACGTCCCAAGGCACAATAGTGAGAAAGAAGCTTTTTACATTGGTGAGAGGGCTCCACTATTTTATTTAGAATTTTGCTTTTAGGTATAGTTTTTGTCTCTTTGTTCTCAGGTTGATTGCATTCCACAATCACTGTTTGATTGACTTGTCAGGAGTTGTGCCTGAGTCAAGCTCGGGAGTAACTGGCTGCTCTGTAGGATAGTTGGGAAGGTTTGCAGAAGAAATACGTTTATGAAACTGGAAGCTACTGCTGTTAATTTTCCAACGTTTAATTTACCAATTTATCATTTGGATCAACATTGATCCTGTTACTGAAACTGATCTGAGGAACTAAAAGTAGAGAAGGAAGCAAAGCACTCTTCTGCAGTACAATGCTCTTTGCTTTTGTAACTTCTGGCAGTTTTACTCCAGTGTTACCAGTATTCCCTGTAGAAACAAAATATTGAAAAAATATCAATTCGCTGGGGAAAACAGGATGTTACTCTTGATGCATTTTTAAAAAAAACTAGTTATGAATGGTTTAAACATGTTTTCCCCATTGTTGAATGCAATGTAACTAGATGATTTATTGCAATTCTGTACTGTCAGAAAATGTAACGACTTGCAGTGACATTGAAATGAAGTTGAATTGATAGTCAATTTGTTTATCTTGCTTGTGACTTTCAGTTCCAAAATAGAAACAATGATAGTTGAAGCGCAGTATAACTGTACTCAAATACGAGCATTGGAGATAGTGGAGGCAGTGTTGCCGTAGATAATGCCCTTGACACGAGCCAGAAGTTCAGCCGAAGATGCAAATACAGGGTTGCTTTAAAAATTAAGGCTTTCTTGCACAGAGGTTTCCTTTAAACCTTAGTGGACCAAGTGGATGGTAGTTTATAAAGTTCCAAGAACTATCTTAAAATCTATCAAAGGCAAGGCGTGAAGGATTCAGCGTGTTTCTAAATTTAAAAATGCAAAATATTAGACAAATTTGTTTTCTTTCATTAACATGACCACTTCATAACATAAATACATGCGATCAAAGTGCTGCATTAGGTTTTACTGTAATGTACAGTTAACCCTCGCCGAACGTGACTTTCTCGATTGCTAATTCAACTATACTCAGTGAAAAAAATGTGTAACTTTTTTGTGTAATGCACATAAAATTTGCATCTATGGGCTGGCTGGCCTCGCGTGCATGCCCACTTGCAAGGATGCCGGCCCCGCGCAAGGGGAAGTCAAGACAAAACAATGGAAAATCACTTCCTTTCAACCTATCTGTTTGTCTCAGCAGTCATCCACTGAAAACTTACCAGCTGCTGCATCTTCTCGGCCATCCACTTCTGCCTCTCTCCAAGCATCCACTTTGCTGGAGTTTGAGGCCGATGATGCCTCAGACTGCTTTGAGAACGGGGAGAACGGTGAGAGCAGGGAGAGCAATGACCCCCCACTGCCATGGGGGGGGGATACTGTCTGTCTATGTCTATCATTAAACTTACCTTGGGTTTGCACAGCCAGTTGCGGAACCTGTTCATGGTGGTAGCCGCTGTGGTGGGTCTGACGTCGCTGCTCCGTTGCCTCCTTGCTGAGCTGAAACGGCTTTACAGGGCGACGGCGGTCCTCTGCCCTCCCCTCTCCAGCGGCTCTCTGCCCTCTCCTCTCCCCGGCGGCTCCCTGCCCTCTCCCCTCCCTTCCCCGGCAGCTCTCTGCCCCTCTCCCGTCCCCTCCTGCCCTCTCCCGTCTCTAGCTGCCCTCTCCCTGGTTGCTTTCTTCCCTCTCCCGTCCCCTCTCTGCCTTCTCCCTCCCCTCCCCTGTTGCTCTCTGACCCTCTCCCTTCCCTAGCTGCCCTCTCTGCCTTCTCCGCCTGCTCCCACCCCTCCCCAGTGGCTCTCTGCCCTCTCCTCTCCCCAGCTGCTCTCCCCTCTACAGCAGATCTCTCCCCGGTTGCTCACTGCCTCCCTCTTGGGCTCCCCCTGATTTGCCCACTTCTTGGGTGGTAAGGAAGACGAGAGCAGGGAGAGCGACGTTCCTAATCTACAGTGCATAATGATACACAGGAACGTAACCCCTGCGTTCGGCGAGGGTTAACTGTATAGTGACTTTTATTTTTGTAGCAGTGTTGCACAAGCAGCCACAAAGTGAATGGCTCATTCTATCTACTGGAATAGAGACGAAAAATACCACAAGAAAAACAGTTGTCATTTATTCACTTTATGGTGTTTGTGGGATATAGCGACGTGAAAGGTGCACCAATTTAAAAAAAATGTAATATGTTGTTGTAGTTATGCTATTTGATTCCTGTATTTGCCTATCAATATACAGATGCTACATTTTACAGAGAACATTTTTGAGACGTTTCAATGTAGGCTCTATCAAATCAATCATTACTATATGATTGTGTAGCAACAAGTGTAATTTTGTTGTTGTTGTGTGGTAACAAGTTTTTTCCTCTTTGTTTAGTCCTAATCTTCTCTTCGCGCTTCCCCTCCCCCCCAAAAAAGTATATCCAGGGGCATTGACTCAACAACAACAACTTCGATTTATATAGCGCCCTCCACGCCGAACGGCATCTCAGGGCGCTTTACAGTAGCGGATCCCGGGAATGAGCCAGGGGCAGGAGCAGAAAGGTGACCAAAAGCCCGGTCGAAGAGAAAGGTCTTCAGCTGTGACCTGAAACTGGGAAGTAAGGGGGCGAGGTGAAGTAAGGAAGGGAGTTCCAGAGCCTCGGGGCGTAGTGGCTGAAGGCACGGCCGCCGAGGGTGGAGTGGAGGATTCGGGGGACATGGAGGAGGCCAGACCCAAGGGAGCGAAGGCAGCGGGTGCTGGGTTGGGGGGAGAGGAGATCAGAGAGATAGAGGGGTGCAGAGGAGTGGAGGGATTTGAAAACAAGGATGAGGATCTTGAAGTCGATCCTCTCTGGGATAGGGAGCCAGTGAAGTCTGGCAAGGACTGGGGTGATGGGGGAGCTTGTAGTTTTGACATGATATATAAATAGTACCGTATTTAAGATATCTTATTTTAAAATGATTTTTGTGTGATTTAGCTGAAATAGTTCATCATACTTATTAGCATCATCCAGAGGATCCAATTGAAGATCATGGTCCTCACGTTCAAAGCCCTCCATGGCTTCGCCCCACCCTACATCCGTGACCTCCTAACCCCCTACCAACCTGCCCACCCACTCCGTTCAGCAGGCTCTGGCCTGCTCCATGTCCCCCAACCCATCCACCCCACCATTAGTGGGCAAGCCTTTAGCCACTCTACCACCAACCCCTGGAACTCCATCCCGCAGTCCCTCCGCCTCACCCCCTCCCTGGCCTCCTTCAAGTCCTGTCTCAAGACTCTCCTTTTCGATGGTCCCATTGGTCATCCCAAATCCCCACTTTCCCTCCATCGTCCCCGACCCCAGTTCGAGTCTGAAATAATGACTGTCCAGAGCTTTGGGGCGTCCTTCTGACATGAAAAGTGCAGTACAAGTGTAATTTTTTTGTTGTCGTTGTACTCAGTGCATGTTTGTAATGCAAATGATCATAATCCTTTCATTTGGTATAGAAACTTATCATGTAATCAACATCTCAATCTTTCAAAGGAAGTATTGTAAAGTAAAGTGACTATTTTTGTTGGAGAACTCACAGCAGGACTGGGGTTGAACCTCTGGATTTGCAACAGAAACACAAACTGCAGTTGTGGTATTTTTCATATCTGTGTGGTTCATGGGATCAGTAATTTTACCAATGGCATCCATTAATTTAACCTCTTTGCTGCTACAATATCTTCCCCATGTACAGGTAAACCCCACTTATCGTTGCTCTGGTTAACCTTCTTCCGTTGCTGATACATTGGGAACATATATTAATTTAACGTTGCGACGTTCGCTATTACGTCATTCGCCAGCAGGTGGAAAGGGGGCATGAGGGCCCAAGGGCCTGCCCGTCAAGAGAGTGACACAACAGCGCTAGGATCTGCCTATCAGGAGAGTGACGAGCAGGCTGGGAGTGACCCAGGCCGGCAGCGAGAGAGCAAGGCAGGTTGGGCAGCGAGTGAGACCAGCAGCGAGTGAGTGAGCTGGCCAGGCAGTCAAGGGAGTGAGTACAGTAATTGTTTTTGAAAATTTTGATCAAAAATGTCCAAAAGAACCTAACTCCAGTTTATGCATTAATTCTTATGGAAAAAATGTGTTCACTTAACTTTGTTTGGCTTAAAGTTGCACTCTTCAAGAACCAAATTATGACATTAATCAAGGAATAACTGGACTGTAATAATAATAATAATATTGCATTTGATATAGAGCTTTTCACATCTTATCGACGTCCCAAAGCACTTCACAGAATATACTGTAAAATGAATTGACTGTATATTTGTGGGCGAATCGCGGCACCCAGTTGCGCACGGCAGTGACCCACAAACAGTTGTGGATTGTTATGACCAATTTTATTATTGTGGTTTTTTTGGAGGGATTACTATTAGGTGTGTGGAGTAAGGAAACTTGCCCAAGGTTTCGCCCTGACCTGCCTGGATTCGAACACTGGTCTCAGCTTGCAAGATAAGTTCTCCAACCTCTAAGCCACAGAAGCTCCACTGTATAAAACATGTTTTCAGTTGAATGATTGACATTTTCTTCATGTTTCCTTTGTCAATATATTGTCAAAATGTTGCAAAAAAACTTGTAATAAAGTGGAACACTGCGTACTATTTTTACCTGGTGTATTTTATAAAATAATAATAATAATATGTTTATTTGCCAAATTGTCCATTTACCTGGTATAATGACTTGCTTGTTTAGTTACCGTTGTTCTGCATTCTCTCACAACAAGGTACTGTAATATGAACAAGGTAATGTGTATACATAATTTTTGAGTTGTAAAGGTTACTTTCACGAGCACAGTTAGTTGGATTTAAAAAAAAATAGAAAATGGCTGTGAAATGCACTCAACTGTTATTATTCAGTGAATTGCTTGTGACCCTATTGATGTATTTACATTGTAGTTCATGAGTATGTATGAGCATACTCATACTCCAGCTGTATGAGCTCGACAGTTGCATTTTTCTGAACCAAGTCTCTCTCTGGACCCGTTTCTATTTTGTGTATTCTTACAAATAACCCAGAATTATGTGCATTTTATTTTAATCCTACTGAGAATCTCTGAACATAAGATGGTTTAGCACAGTCTAACTTTTGGTGTCTTTTGAAGCTTTGGATTTTATTAGTTTTTATATTAGTATTTATATAATTGAATCTAGTGTTTCTGGGCTTTCTACCCGCTCTTTGATGCTGGAAAGCACAGCTGATAAGCATCGTCACATCAACTGGCAAAATATTAGAGAAATTAGTTTTCTTTGATCTAATTTATTTATGCTATGAAGTGGTCCTGTTAAAGCTACAAAATTCAAATAAAAACTGGAAAAGCTGAACCTGATTAACGAAAGCAGAAAAATGCACTTCTGTCGAGTTTTGCACCAAACTGCAATTTTTTTTAATGCTGACTGACTGCTGTGGATTTCCAGCATTTTTTTTTACACATATGGTTAGAGCTACATCCTAGTCTTTATCCCAACTGATTATGTGATTGTTTATTCCATTCTGTTTTGAACTGTAAGATTGCAGTGGTATCCCTGATGCAATCAGATGACAAATTGTGCTCAATGTATTGGGCAATCTGGTGTTGCAGACATATTGATGTGTGCATTTTGAAATCTGCAAAGGATGCTCATTTTGTGAATGTGGATTGGGCTTTGGGAGAAATGAAATACCCTAATCTTGCAACTAACTGCCATAACGTGCTAAACCACATGTCTGCTGGTGGATGCGACATCCCCCACACATACACGCAGGATTAAAATAATATTAATGTCTGCCTCATACTGTAACAGATGTTGGTTGGATTGATATGTAATTTATTACTCAGCCTTCACCCTGCTTCCCCCCACCATATGTTCATATCTTGTATTTGAACTGGAGTTTATATCTACAATAGTACCATATTTAAGGTAGTATCTTATTTTAAATTATTTTTGTGTGAGATTTAACTGTAATAGTTAATCATACTCAAAGCATATTTGTAATGCAAAGGATCATAATCCTTTCATTTTATAGCATCTTATGGCAACAACTAAATTTTTACAGGATTTATTGCAAGGTGAGATGCCTGTATTTTTTTGTAGGTGAATGGGGCAACTAATTTGTGCTGAGTAATGTCACAGTCAAGAAGTCAGTGTTCATTTTTGTGTGGAGGATTGTTGGCTAGGATACTGGGTGAAACTCCATCCTCTTTCAACAACAATAAAATTACATTTATAGAGCGCCTTTCACATCAGGAGGATGTCCCTTTCAAATAGTATCATGCGATCTTTAATGTCCACTTGTACAGGCAGACTGGACCTGGATTTAACATTTCATCCAATGCACCTCAGCTCTCACAATCCAGCACTGACTCCAAGCTGTATTGGAGTGTCCACCAAGACAGTCAGCTCAAAGAATTTATTTCGGGCTGGAATCCACATATTTCTGCCATATCTCTGTTATGTGTGTGTGTTATGTAACGTTTAAAAAAAACATTTCAGCAATTTCGATCTACTAACCAATAATTTCTGTACACTTCTACAATGAATTCATATCCTTGTTCTGGGATTTGATTATTGTAATACAGTAGTACAGTAGGCAGGCAAAGGCTTAATCTAAATCCATTGAAGCTTGACCACAGAGGTTCACTTGAGAACTTTGAATACAATGTGCTGATCACGTAGGCTTTTGGAAGATAGAATTTGACTCCTTAATGTTCTTTTTTTGCCTTTGTTTTAATCTCCAAATTTATCAATGGAGCGAGGAAGGCTGGAATTACAGGCAGACAATCTTTTGCAAGAATCTGATTTGTATTAAGCTTTGTGAGAACTACTTGATTTTCCATTTCTGCTTTTTAAAAAATGTCCCCTGATCTAACTTGAAATTTCTCCCCAAATGGGTAGACACATGGCAGATGAAGTTTAATATTTGAGGTGATGCATTTTGGGAGGAGAAATGAGGGGAGGCAATATAGGCTAGGTAGTGCAATTTTAAGGTTGTGAAGGAACACAGAGACCTGGGGGGTTGTGTGAGTGATTTGTTGAAGGTGGCAGGACAGGTAGACAAGGCTATCAAAAAAGCATATGGGATACTATGCTTTATAAATTGGGGCATAGAGTATAAGAATCAGGAAGTTCTGACTAAATTCTATAAACTTTGGTTAGGCCTCAGCTAGAGTACTGTGTACAATTCTGGTCACCACACATTAGGAAGGATGTTAAGAAATTGGAAAGGGTGCAGAGGGGATTTACTAGGATGGTACCAGGAATAAGGGACTTCACCTATGACAAAAGGCTAGAGAGGCTAGGTTTATTCTCATTGGAACAAAGAAGGTTGCTAGGAGGCCTAATAGAGATTTTTAAGATCATGAGGGGATTCGGCAGAGTAGATAGGGAAAAACTGTTTCCACTGGTCTCGTGGTCACAGATTTAAAATAGTTTCAAAAAGAAGCAGAGGGGACGTGAGGAGAAATGTTTTCACTCAGTGAGTTGTTCGAATCTGGAATGCATTGCCTGAAAAGCTGGTGGATTTGATAACAACTTTTAAAAGGGAGGTAGACATTTATTTTGGGTGTATTGTGGGCGGCTGGGATGAGCTATTGCTTGTAGATTGTGGAGCTGCGGAGGCCAGCAACAATGACATTTGAAAAGTTGAAAATGAAGGTGACGAATGTGTGAATGCGGTTTTGGCAGCATTGGGTGTGTGATGAGGACTGTGGCAGGTGAAAAATTGAGAAAAACAGTCTTAGTCGGAGGAAAGGAAGAAAGTGAGCTGAGAGTCGAACTGAATGTTAAGGCTGTGGCACTGATTCAGTAAATTGGAGACAAATGCTGGGAAGGTTGAGGATGTCACAGCCAGAAGCAAGATCGTGTTGGCATGAGCTGATGTAAAAATGTTTCAGTAGAATCTATTGAATGACATTGACCTGCTATATTCGATTAGTTTTGACAGGAATTGGTGTATTACCTCCAGGCTTGCTCATTACTAGTTTCATGTTGTAACCTGCAGTGTTTATGTAAAAAAAATTATGTTTGTTGATATTATTTTTATTCTGTATCCATTTTCCACCCAAGAACCTGTGTTATTTTTGAATTAAGGATTCATTAAATATATGAAGATGCATGGAAAAAACATTATTTAGCCTTGCTGGTCCTGCTGTCCTCTGCTGAGTGTGGCAGTTTGTGCTCAGGTTACTGCTGAGCCTGTCGCTGAGCTGAAAAGGATAATAAATACATAGTTGCAGTCTTTTCAGGTCCCGAGTGTGAAAAAGCAGAGTTGAGAAGCTGATGATAGTAATCCAAGCATTTTATATTGCTCTTCAACCAATCATCAATGTCTCAAAGTGCTTCCCAAGATATCCTGTGAAGTGTGGTGATGCAGCTGACCAATTTGTGCAGAGCAGTGTCCCACAATCAGCCATGAAGTGAATGACCAATTACATCTAGTGTGTTGTTAAACTACTGTTCAATCAATCCATCCCTCCCTCCATCCTTACATTTATATAGTGCCTTTTCTGTTCTGCCTGACTAATTGTTCTGTCACAAGGCTATTTCAAAAAATATCCTAGAAGCTCCAATCAATTCAGTAACTATGCTGCACCTATCACTATGCTACTAGACACCAAGTTCAGACTGTTGGAGTGCAGACGATGTGGCATATGTGGAGAGGTCCATATTTCCCACTGTTTAGTCTTGCTGCCAAGGTACCTAGTGTGGATAAACCGAGGGCTGTTAGCAGTGGCTGTTATGGACGGGACCTCCTGTGAAGGAGAATGCAAACAAGGAGGTAAGGAGGGGAAAGGATAATTATCCTATTTTTCTGTATCAAATTAATTATTAGATTCTCATCTGGGTTACTCCAGTTTGCTGTTCTGTATCTGAAGCTTGTCTCTGCAGTTATATGCACAATGTAATAATTGCTTTCCTAAATCACCCTGCTTCCCAGTACAAATGTGATAGATTACAATTTGCTTTCAACTCGTATGGCAATATATCTGCTGTAAGCATCGTTTCTCGGCTAGAAAATATTGGATTTTTTTAGCCCTTAAAGAAATTCTGCTGACTTAAGATATTCACAACAACAACTTGGCACTTATATAGCCCCTGCACGCAGGGTAGTGTCTCAAAGCACTTAACAGTGGGGGAGACACTGTCTGAAATGCAAAATAATTTCAGACAAATCTGTTTTATGGATATGGGACAGGACCGCCAGTGAAGGAGGATGCAAAAAAGGGTGTTTCTCCTACAAAATATACAGGAACGACACTTTCTGGTATATTCTGCAAAGTGCATTGAGACGTCTCAACTAGGCACTATATCAAATGCAAGGATTAACAAAAGCTGGCTTTTGTAATTTACCAAGTGGTATTATGATTGAATTGCAATTTTAATTTGCCATTTGGAGTCTTATGTTTTTTTTCCAATGTTTACAGAGCTGGAGTTTGTACTTTCAGCCTTCTGAACTAGTGCAGCCTGTACTGGTGAAGGGGCCATCCGGTTAGTTGTGTTCTGCTAATTTTTTATTTTTGGTTGCTTTTCCATATGGTCATGGTCAAACTTGCTTTGCTTTCAAGGATATTCATTTGAATGATCACAGCTTTATATGTCATGGGAAGGCTGGGTTACACTTGGATGGATTAGCCAGATGCAGGCATGTTAAATACTGGAAAGCTTCTGGATACAGAGAATTAAGATATTTCAATCTTGTGTCTGTGCAAACCTGTGAAAACCCATTTATTTTACAAAAGATGTACTGCCTTTTCGCACAATAAATTGGACCCAATAATTTTGAAATGTGGGAATGAAGAGCTTAGAGACTCTATTTTCTCTCTGAATCATACAATTTATTCTTCTGAAATTTCAGTACGAGCTGAGTGATACCCACTGGGATGGTTCAAGCTTCAGCCAATATGAGTGGGCTGCAATAATTGTTCTCGCACCTCTGTGATAGGGAGGGGAAAAATAGCTTGAGTTTTTATTTCTGGTCTCTATTCATGGGCTTGTTGAAAATTGCATATACAGTACAGTACTGTATATGGATTTCAGTTTAGGATTGGATCTGGCAGAGTTTCGTGATGTATCTTTAAGTTAATAGCCTGCATCTTTGGGGGCTAAAAAGGAAAAATCCCTTGTATATGAAATGGAAAGGCTCATTGGTAGGACTTAGAAGGCCTGACCAGTCCCTGGGGCATAGGCTCTTTCCAATTCAGCTCCTGTAACCTTGCAAGCCAGAGCCCAAACAGTAGTTTTGACTTGCCAATTGGTGACTTGTACTGTCTGGAATTTGGTAAGCATGGGGTGCCTCGCTCTCAGGAGAGAGAGTGCAATCTATTAAAAAAAAAGGGAATTTTACATGTAGAAACTGGATTTTAGAATCTTGTAGCATTATGATAAACATTAGGTTGACCTTAAATATATATTTTATGAGACTGAATTTCATAGAATCTCACAGCGCAGAAGGAGGCGATTTGGCCCATCGTGCCTGTGCCCACTTCCAACAACAATAACTTCGATTTATATATTGCCCTCCAAGCTGGACGGCATCTCAGGGCGCACTCTTACTGCACAGTCCTGCAATTTGATCTCTAATTCTAACATAATTCTAGTAATAGGCCAGGTTCTGCCATTGTTATATCGTGGTTATGCATTAGATTTATGGATCAGTTTGTTGTACATACGTATTCATATAATTTCCTTCTTGAATTTCCATTCTTTACCTCTGAAGCTAAGACATTCAGGATAGGCTAAAGGTCACAGCCAGACTAATCGTGAATGTGTGCACTTCACAAAATGGTAGAGACTTGAGTCAGGGACTTTGCTAAATGTCAAGAGAAGTATGATTGTTAGTAATAATAATCCTTGCATTTGATATAATTACAATTATTATTGTAATCTAATAATTACAAATATTAGAATTTGTAATGCTACAAATTCTAGATGTCTCAAAGCACTTCACAGCATATACTGTAAAATGAAATGACTGTCTATATTGGCAGGCAAAATAGCGAATTGGCAGCGAATTGTGCACATAAATGTCCCACAACCAGTTGTGGATTGAGTGTCCAAATTATTTATTAAAATTTTTTTTTTTCTTGATTTATTATCTGTTATGTGGAGTTAGGAAACTTGCCCAAGATTTCACCCTATCGAGAATTGAACCTAGTTCTCTCGCTTGTGAAGTGAGTGCTCTAACCACTGAGCTACAAAACTCGATTGTAAAACACGTGCAGTTGATTTGTTTGTTAATCCTTTGTTTTGTGGAACAATTCTGGCAGAACGCCACATGGAGTCTAGTACCGGTGCTGTGCTGGTATTGTATTGTGCTACGATTCTAGTCGATAGTTGATTAAGCATGTATTGACTGACCTCAGTTCATGTCTGTGTTGGTTGACCAGGCAGAGTCCACAACTGAGATGTCGTGCAGGTTGCATTATTCTAGAGCTCCACTTCTGCTAAGTTGCTGGTTCATGTATCACATTGTGGCATCTGAAGCTGTATTCCCTGTTGGTTATATGACCCCGAACCATGGTATTATAAACTTCTGGCTGCGCACAAATGATCATTAAAAATGCACTTGGTACATTTTAAAAGACATTTGAGATGTGGTCTTGTGGAGCAGAATGACCCTGGAATTACATTTGTACCTGTGTTAGTAATGGTGTTACCTAACGTACCACATATCCGTGATGGATGAGGACAGTGGTGCGAGCATGGTCAACATGGGAAACCACGTTGTTACTGAGTGTTGAGTTTGAGTGGATTGTTATATTCAAAGCAATCAATGAATGGTCAATTTTTATCTTCTATAATATGAAAGCTTATTTATGTATAATATGGAGCTTAGTTATTAAAGCAATGTTTACAAGTCACTTCAAAATTTATTTTTTTCACATTCTTACACCTATTCTATCTACTTGATCAAGTCTGGAGTATTAGCTCTATTGGAGCAGCAATTGGTCAGTTTATGGTTCCAGAGGGAGGAGAGAGAGAAAATCAGACAACAATGTGATCATTATCGAGTGATCTCTTTGATGGAAGGTGGACCAGTCTGGACAGCTGTACTGCCGTGGTTACCTTACTCTCTTCTGTTGAATGTAACATTATGTGACTAATGACCAGGCCTGTGGTCGTTTCCACTTTCGACCTTGCTTGTCATGCAACACCATCATTGTGAAGTTCTCAGCCATTATCCTACGCGAAGGATGCTATGGAAATTGTTGTTGATGAGCAGGGTATTAAAGAGTGCACACTCAGCACGATATTGGAGTGTCAGCTTGGAATCTAGACTGTGAATTCAGAGAGGCAGGCTGACACGCAAACCACCTTTAAAGGAACATCTTATCTTCTAAGTGCTACCATCTAGAATCATAGAATCATAGAATTTTACGGCACAAAAGGAGGCCATTCGGCCCATCTAGTCTGTGCCGGCTCTTTGAAAAGAGCGATTCAATCCCACTGCCCTGCCCGCTCCCCATAGCCTAATAGACCCGTTCTCCCTAAATAAAGATCTAATTCCCTTTTAAAAGTTGTTATCGAATCAGCCTCCACCACCTTTTCAGGCATGAACATCTAGCATGAACTGTTCATATAAATAGGTGTCAGATAGGCCTTTAATGGTACAGTAAAGCCAGTTTATCCGGCACCCTCGGGACCTGGCCAATGCCGGTTAAACGGCATGCCGGATATTTGGAAGAAAACCCAACACAAAAAAAGTTAACTTTTTTAACATATTAATAATAGACTAAATAATAACAATATTGTATGGATACTTACCAATAAAGCAA
This sequence comes from Hydrolagus colliei, assembly GCA_035084275.1. Lineage (NCBI taxonomy): Eukaryota > Metazoa > Chordata > Chondrichthyes > Chimaeriformes > Chimaeridae > Hydrolagus > Hydrolagus colliei. The sequence continues at coordinate 7,447,027 of CM068766.1, read as the reverse complement.
TAAATATCGATGACAGCATAGAATTACAAAGCAAACTTCTACAACGGCGGACGCTAGTGGCTTAAAGAAGTACTGTCAGTTTTTCCTCTTCTTTCTCTCCCTCCTTCCCCGTCTCTCTCTCTCACAGACACACACACACACACAGTCAGTTTGGCATCTCAATGGCTCCAAACCCAACCCCCCTCCACTCCTCATTTTCCATCTAAATTAATCAATTCACCCCCTCTCTCTCTCCTTCCCACTCCTCTCTCTTTCTCCCCCACCCTCTTTCCCTCTCTTTCTCCCCCCACCCTCTTTCTCCCTGCCTCTCTCTCTAACCACTCCCCACCAAAACATAATACAGTCAGGCTACACAGGCAATACGTAGTCATCAGAGAAAAAAAGAAAGGGGAAGAGATAGAAAGAGAGAGGGAGAGATAGAGAGAAAGGAGGGAGATAGAGAAAGAAAGAGAGAGAAAAAGGAGGGAGGGAGAGGAAAATTCGACAGCGCTGCTTTAAGAGGAAAAACCGAAAGTGTCACTACTGGCAGCATTCAGAACTAATCGTTCTGTACTCTTGTGCAACAATTGACTCATTAAATGCGCCACCGCGATTTTGCCGGATAAGATCGGGTTATTCGAATGAGGACATTTTTTTTCGAGGTGCCGGTTATATGGAAGTTACGGTTGATCAGGTTACGGATAAATGGGCTTTTACTGTGTATAAAAAAAACTGAGCAGTGCAGCTGCCCTTTCAGAAAAAATGTACAGGGTTGGCAACCTACTGAATAATCTACAGAACTCTCCTGCTTGGCACATTAACAATAATAATCCTTGCATTTTGATATAGTGCTTTTCACGTTCCTGTTCACAAGCATAGTCTGTGAAGTGCTTTGAGACATGACAAACGCTATATCAAATGCAAGATTTGTTGTTGTATCGAGTGCAAAACTATTGCTTCAGGGTTCCTGTTGTATACTTTCTTTCATATAATTTCCCTTTTTGCCTGAACAAAAGTGCATTGCAGAAGAAGTAGGGAAGAGGATTTGAATGCATGTGTTGAAATTCTGATGAGCGATTCCAGCAGCAGATTCTGATGTATAATATGTGTGGTTTACAATTCAAGTGAAGATCCAAGATTTAAATTGTTACTTGGAAAAGAGCTTCCTTTTAGATTGTGCATATGATCACCTCACCCTGGCTAGTGGTCAGACTCCATTGTGCTCTGTTGTGGAGCACTCCAGGACGCTACCATGCATGAAGGGCACTATATAAATGCAAGTTGGTGTTGTTGTGCAAAAGTTTAAAAACAATGGAACAACAAGTTTATTACATCTACAAACTACTATGTTTTACAATCCAGGCTATTGGATCTTCCTGGAAGGGAGGTTATTATATCATGAAATAATCACTGAGTTTTCTAATCTATACTAATAAAAATTAAATGTGGAGCTGGGTGATGATGGGGGTGATAGGCTCCCAGAGCATGATGCGGGAGAGGGCACAAATTGCAGAATTCAGAATATACTGAAGCTTGTGGAGAGAAGAGTTGAGAATGCTGACAAGCCAGGATTACTTTAATTGAGCCTGGGTGTGGGGAGAGAAGCAATGGTAGGTGATGTTGGGGAGATGGAGGAACGCAGAAAGGGTCAAGGCACAGATGTGGGGTTTGAAGACAGTTGGGGATCAAACAAGATGCCAAGGTTGGTTGCATACTGGCTCAGTGAGGTGGAATGTTCATCCGTGAATGGTGATATGGTCAGCACTTGAAGTATGGAAGTCCTGCTGGGAATCAAGCAGGTGAGCCTTGTTCTTAACCTACAACTTCAGAAAGTTAGCTCTTGTCCAGGACTTGATGTCTGACGGACATCAAGACAACAGTGATCCCTATGTTGGGACTTATGGTCTGTGTCGGTACTCCAGGGCAGTGCTGAGGGTGCACTGCAATGTTGGGCGTGCTATCCTTCAATTAAAATGCTAAACCAAAGTCCTACCTGCCTGGTCAGGTCGATGTTAAGGATCCTGTGGCACTATTCAAAATAAGAATGGACTTTTCTCCATATTTTGGCAGTTTCAAATTGTTTATTCACTTCATGGCTATTTGTGGGACATTACTTTGTGCAAAAATTGCTGCTTCATTCGCCAACATATACACATTTACTATACTTTACAGTGATGTCAGACATTTAAATGACATAAAACTGGACCAAATAGACAAGATATCATTATAATACATTCATCACTGAATTAAAGGGGTTGATGAACTGTTTTCATGTGAGAAAACTGTTTTCATGTTTTGTTGTTGTTGAGAATGGAGAACAGCAGAGAGAAAATAGCAAATTAAGTGAGCATATCTAATTGCACTTTGGCTGAATGTTGCCTGCAGCTTAGTACAGTAAAAGCCTGTTTATCCAGCACCTTCGGGACCTGGCCAATGCTGGTTAAAGCGCGTGCCGGATATTCAGCCGAAAACACACAAAAAAAAATTCCCCTAAAAAATGCATTGTGCCGGATAAATTCCGAATGCGGACCTTTTTTTGAGGTGCCGGTTATATGGAAATTACGGTTGATTGGGTCACGGATAAACGGTCTTTTACTCAGCCGCGGCCTCATATCCCTTGGGATGATGCCGCCCCATTGACCCTCGCTCCTGGTCCCCCGCGTGCGCAATATGGCTGCCGCCACGACCCGAGCTTCCCTCCCCCTATTCAAGCTTTTCCCCCCAACCCCCCCTCTCCGTTATTTTTTCTCTACCCTTCTTTCTCTTCGCCCTCCTCGTTTACTGTCCCTGCTCGACCCTCCCACCGCTTCCCTCTGTTCCATTATTGGAATCCTCCGTCGGGCTCACCGTGGCACTCGGCGCTGGCTGTCCAACAGCAGTCACACCAAGTGCCCTGTCCCCCACCATCACCGTCAGCCTCACCGGACACAAACCCGGGGGGTCAACCTCTCCTCCCTAATTCAGATCCCCCGCCGACCATCCCAGCCCCCCTTCACACTCCTCGGCCAACTGCTTTTTCCGCATCGGCCTCCAAAATGTCCGCTCTGTCTGTAACAAGGCACTGGCCATCAACAATCTCATCCTTAGTGAGAACGTTGACATCATGGCCCTGACGGAGACTTGGATCATCCCAGGCGACACTTTCCCCCTTGTTGAAGCCACACCACCCAACTACCAACCGTCGTGGCGGTGGTGTGGCCCTCATCTCAAAGACATCCCTCGCCCTATCCCCCTATTCCTCTGGCTCCTTCCCCTCTTTTGAACATCTCACCCTTTCTCACTCCTCCCACAGTTCTTTCAAAATCCTACTAGTTTATCGCCCACCCAAACCCTCCCCCACTTTCATTTCAGACTTTTCTTCACTTTTAGTTTCCCTTTGTGCCTCCTCTGATCGCCTTATTATTCTTGGCGATTTCAACCTCCATTTCACCCCCTCCTGCCCCATTTCCTCTGAATTTTCCTCTTTACTTTCGTCTTTCAACTTCTCCCTTCATATCAACACTGCCACCCACACTCACGGCCATCCTCTCGATCTGGTGATCACCCAAGGCCTCAACGTCTCTGGCGTCACCATCACAGACAAGGCCATTTCTGACCATTTTTTCATTTCCTGCAACACCTCTATCCCTCCCCCCTCCACTTCCAAACCCACCACCATCTTCTACCGGCCCTGGAAGAAGATTCCCCCTCAAACTTTCACCTCTGCCCTAGAAACCTCTGACCTCCTCTCACAATGGCATTCTTTTTGTACAAACCCATCCTCCGCCTCCACCGCCCTCCACAACACCCTCTCCACTACCCTTGACACCCTGGCCCCCCTCACCTCCAAAACCGTCTCCCATTCCCGATCATCACCGTGGTACACATCTCACCTCCGTTCCCTCAAAAGCCAAGTGAGAGCAGTTGAACGCACCTGGCTCAAATCTGGCCTCACGGTCCACCGGCAAATCTGGCTGGACTGCATCAAATTTTACCGCTCCGCCCTAGCCACCGCCAAATCAGCCTTCTACTCCAGGATAATCCTGGAAGCGAAGGACAACCACCGCCTCCTCTTCGCCACCACCAACCAGCTCCTCCGCCCCCCCCGCCTCACCTCGCAGATCCTCTCCTCAAACGTTCGTTGCGAGGAGATGCTGGATTTCCTCGAATCCAAAATTGAGAAAATCCGCTCTGCGGTTTCCTCCCCCCACCACTCCTCCACCTCCGCGCCCTCATCAGCTACCTCAACCCCTACTCACCCCCCATTTCACACTTTCAACCCCACCACCCCGCTTTCAGTCACAAAAACAATCACTTCCATGAAACCCACCACGTGCTCATTGGACCCCATCCCCACCCCCCTCCTTCGCACCCAGCTCCATTTGTTAGCCCCACTCATTTCTGACACCATTAACCTTTCCCTCTCCTCAGCAACCGTCCCTACCTCCCTTCAAACAGCCACCATCACCCCTATCCTGAAGAAACCCTCCCTTGATGCGTCGCAACCATCAAGTTATCGACCCATCTCCAACCTCCCGTTTCTATCCAAGGTCCTTGAAAGAGTGATTGCCTCCCAGCTCCGCTCTTTCCTTTCAAATCACTCACTTCTTGAACCCCTCCAATCAGGTTTCCGCCCTATCCACAGCACAGAAACTGCCCTGGTCAAGGTCACAAATGACATCCTAACCGCCTGTGACCAGGGCTCCCTCTGCCTCCTCGTCCTCCTTGACCTATCTGCTGCGTTCGACACAGTCGATCACACCATCCTCCTTCAACGTCTTTCCTCCCACCTCAACCTTCAAGGCACAGTCCTTGATTGGTTCCACTCTTATTTGACCCATCGTTTACATTTTGTTTCTTCCAGTGGCTTTTCCTCAAACCCCCGCACAGTTTCCCACGGCGTCCCTCAGGGCTCTGTCCTCGGTCCCCTTCTTTTCACCCTTTACACGCTCCCCCTGGGCGACGTCATCCGCAGACATGGGGTAAATTTCCACATGTATGCGGATGACACCCAGTTGTACCTTTCTGCCTCATCCCTCAACCCCCAGACGATCGATGTTCTGACAGCATGTCTGGCTGACATTTGCAATTGAACGTGAATAAGACCGAGGCCCTCCTGATTGGCTGAAGCCAGCGCCTCCGCACATCGGGCGCTGCCAGTCTCAACATCCAAGGCTGCACTCTCCACCTCACAAAGCCAATCAGGAACCTCGGCATCATGTTCGATCAAAAACTTTCCTTCCTACCCCACATCCGTGCCTTGACCGGCACCGCTTATTTCCATCTGCGCAACATTGCCAGGCTCCGCAACTATCTCACCCCCCGCGCTGCCGAAACACTCGTGCACGCGTACATCACCTCAAGGCTGGACTACGGAAATTCTCTCCTAGTCGGCCTCCCCAGTTCCTCCATTCATAGGCTGCAGGCCATCCAAAACTCTGCAGCCCGTGTACTATCCCGCACCCGCCTCCGTGACCACATAACCCCCACCCTCGCCCGTCTCCACTGGCTCCCCATCCTCCAGAGGATCGAATTTAAGATCCTCGTCCTCACCTACAAGGCTTTGCACGGCCTTGCCCCATCCTACCTAGCCGATCTACTCTCCCCCTACACGCCCACCCGGACCCTCCGTTCAACAGGACTTGGCCTGCTCCAAGCCCCCCGCCCGAACCGCCCCACCATCGGAGGCCGGGCCTTCAGTTTTTCCGCTCCCACCTTATGGAATGCCATCCCTCAATCCCTCCGTTTCACCTCTTCCCTTTCCTCTTTCAAGGCCGATTTGAAGACTTTCCTCTTCGATCGTGCCTTTTGTTCCACCCCGAACTCTTTTACCTCCCCTTCGTGTTTCACCCCTTCCCAAACACTCCCCTCCCAGCTCGGGTCACACGCCTCTTGTTTAGCGCCTTGGGACGTCCTCCCGACGTGAAAGGCGCTATATAAATGTAAATTGTTGTTGTTGTATAGACCATTTTAATGTATAGACTGTTGATCAGCAAGCAAACAAAATGTATGATGGACAAATTCTACCTACTGTGTTTCATGTAGTTTTATTATGCAATTATTGACACCTTTTTATTTGTCTATCTTCACGCAGTATGTTTTTTTTAAGAAAAAAAATCCTTTGCTTGTAATTGTATTAATAATTTCAGCCTGCTTCATCCCCACCAGATCTGCCCCTCTATTGGTAAGCGAATTTTCAACAACAGCTTGCTTTCAGCCATCCTGTGCCTGCTCTGGAACTCCATCATGGACTCTTTCAGACTTATCCCTTCATTCCTCACTTTTAAAATCAGTTTTAAGACATTACTTCTTTGACTGCACTTTTCATCACGTCTTCACCCCACAATGGTTTGAGATATTCTCTTGATGTAAAAAGCACATTATAAACAAATGTTGCAATTTCTAATAAAGTGTTGCTTGACTACTGATTTAATGTAGAAGTATCATGCGTCTTGCTCTGCCTTTTCTAGCAGGTATAGGAATTAAAATAAATCCTTGTATCAATTTTTTCAGTTAACTTTCACTTAAAACATTTTACTCCTGAAGTATTCCACTCTAATTGACTCGGCGAGCATTCAGCATAAGTAGATCCCCTTCATTAAATATGCAATTTCAGTAGAACCCCAATACATAGGGAATATTATGAAGTAGAATTGGTGATTTAGGTGATTGTAGCTTAAATGGTTTTCGAAGGTTATGAGGAGGAGCAAGTGAAGGCTGTAACTGCAGAACAGTTCAATTCTGTGGTATTGTGCACAATACCACAGAACATTACTTGACTGTTTGTGGCAAACTGTAAGAAAACTGGTATAATTTTATGCTGTTGTTTCTTAGAAGAGGCTGCAATTGTACCGTTTACTCCTGTAGTTTAATAACCTCAAGGCTGACATTTGACCAGTTTTACAGCTTCCTTGAGTCCACCAATTGTTGTAAGGTTAAAACACACCACTTTTGCAGGTTAAGATTTTTAACAATGTAGAACAACTATTTTTTGACTGTGTACTGTGTAGTGTCTTGCGATGTCCTCTTGACGTAGATGGTGCAAAGCAAATGTAATTTGTTGTTGTGTAAGTCTCCAATTGTCTGTCACAAAATTAGCTATAAAAATGTAATTGAACAAGAAAATTCATGGCTGTCTTAAGAATGTATCCCAAACAAACTAAATATCTATTGCAGAATTCAGTTGAAATTTGCTTGTATTCACAGTTGTCATTTTGTGCTTGCATCACAAAGGCTATCTGAACTTCTTGCTTGAGGTATTCTTCCTACATCATTTTCTGATGTAGGGGTAAGGGTAGAGAAAGCAAACTACAATAGTGCAAAGCTCTGCAGTTCTACTGTTCAGTTTATTTTGTGCTTGTTGTGTGATTGTATGGTAGAGAAGTGTGCAGTTAGTAGTATCAGTTGGAGCTTAGTGAATATCTTTATTATTAAAAACTAAATGATTTAACAACTATTTAGTGTGTAAATTGCAGTACGTGCCAGGCTCTCTTCAGCTTGAGATTTCTAGAAATGGAGAATCTAGAATGGTTCTGCAAGCAAGGGTCTGACCAGCAGTAAATGACATCACTGACTGATCAGCATTCCCTGCCTCTGCCCTCGGGATGCCGAGACAAGCTTTCATGATTTCCAGGTTTGATTTTGCTAACTCTCTCCTTGTCAGCTATTCCCTTCACAAGCTGCAGATCAACCAAAACTCTACAGTTCATGTCCTCTCCCGCAACAGGCTCCGCGACCCCATCATTCTCATTCTTGCACGGTTCCATTGGCTCCCTATCCCCTAGAGGATCAAATCCAAGATCCTCGTCCTCACTTTCAGTGCCATCCATGACCTTGCCCCTTCCTATCTCTCCACCGTTCTGACTCCCTACAAACTTGCCCTCTGTTCAGCAGGCTCCAGTCTGCTCCATGTCTGTCTGCCCCCAAACTATATAACACCATCCCGCAGTCACTTCGCCTCGCTTCCTTCCCTTTATGATCAATCTCAGTTTCTATAGCTTACTGATTGCCTAGCAGACAATCTGGTAGCAACGAACACAGAACTAGAGTTTGAATTCCAGATCTGTACCATCTTTCCTTCAAAAAATAAATTGGTTATTAAATCCACGACTGTTTCCAGCACAATGCTATGCCAATTGACTCGCGTTTCACCTACAAAATATACAGTCAGTTCACCATACAGTACAGTATGTTCGGTTGTGCTTTGAAATGTCTCAAAGACATGATAGGGCACTATATCAAATGCAAGAATTATTATTATTAAAGTCATCCATGGTCTTGCATCTCCCTACCTCTGCGACTTACCAACCTGTTGGCTCCATCCGCTTGATGGGCAGTGGCCTATTCCATGTCCCCAGACCGAGACCCACCCACTCCATCACCGGAGATCAAGCATTTAGTTTATTGCCCCCACCTTTAGAACTTCATCCCTGAACCTCTCCATTGCCTTACCTCTTTCAAGGCCCGATCCACGATCTTTCCTCTTTGACCGTACCATCTCCCCACCTCTTGCCCTTAGCCTCCCTCCCTTGCACTCCTCCCCTCTTGACACCCATCTGTATTAATATTTTGTAGTGGCTTCTGCAGATTTAAGATGAGTTTTTGTTTGCACCAGAACTTTGTAAACCATTGCATTGTGAGTCCTCTGGAAGTAATTTAATTTCAACTTTCAGTTAGTAATGGCTTACTTAATAATTTTACATACCATAATTAAGTGGTAAATCAACAGAATTTGTTGATTTTCAAAAGGCATTTGACAAAGTGCCACATGAGAGACTTATTATGAAATTAAAGGCCCATGGCGTAAAAGGGACAGTGGCAGCGTGGATCCACAACCGGCTGCGAGACAGAAAGCAGAGAGTTGTAGTGAGCGGCTGTTTTTCAGATTGGAGGAAAGTGAGCAGTGGTGTGCCACAGGGATCGGTTTTGGGACCATTGCTGTTTGTAATCTACATCAATGATCTGGACTTGGGTGTACGGAGTACAGTTTCCAAGTTTGCAGATGACACTAAGTTAGGGAGAATAGTAAACAGTGAGGAGGATAGTAGCCATCTGCAAGAGGATATAGACAAATTGGTAAAGTGGGCAGACACATGGCAGATGAAGTTTAATGCAGAGAAGTGTGAGGTGATTCATTTTGGGAGAAGAAATGAAGGGAGGCAATATAGGCTAGATAGTACAATTTTAAATGGTGTGAAGGAACAGAGAGACCTGGGGATTTGTGTTAGTGACTCGTTGAAGGTGGCAGGACAGGTAGACAAGGCTGTTAAGAAGGCATATGGGATACTAGGCTTTATAAATAGGGGTATAGAGTACAAAAGTCAGGAATTGCTGACTAACCTCTATAGGACTTTGGTGAGGCCTCAGCTGGAATACTGTGTTCAATTCTGGTCACCACATTACAGAAAGGATGTGAAGGCATTGGAAAGGGTACAACGAAGATTTACTAGGATGGTGCCAGGATTGAGGGACTTCAGCTATGAGGAGAGGCTAGATAGGCTAGGGTTATTCTCTCTGGAGCAGAGAAGATTGAGGGGAGACCTAATAGAGGTTTATAAGATCATGAGGGGTTTCGACAGGGCAAATAGAGAAAAAGTATTTCCACTCGTGGGTGAATCTGTGACTCGTGGTCACAGATTTAAAATAGTTTCAAGGCGCAGTAGAGGGGAGCTGAGGAGAAATTTTTTCACTCAGCGAGTTGTTCGAATCTGGAATGCATTGCCTGAAAAGGTGGTGGAGGCTGATTCGATAACAACTTTTAAAAGGGAATTAGATCTTTATTTAGGGAGAACGGGTCTATTAGGCTATGGGGAGCGGGCAGGGCAGTGGGATTGAATCGCTCTTTTCAAAGAGCCGGCACAGACTAGATGGGCCGAATGGCCTCCTTTTGTGCCGTAAAATTCTATGATTCTATGATTCTATGAATGCTGCTGGCCATTATGGTCAAAGTATTTGCCATGTCCAGAGAACAATGCTAGTCCTGAAAGTGTAATGACTTTGCATTGGTGCTGCTTCTGTTCCTTTATTTTGCAATAAAGACAGTGAAGGAAGTACAGTATTGACCTCAAGTTCCTCGTAAGTGTTTTTCTGTTTGTGTAAACAAAGTTATAGCAACAGACACAGAGCTAGTTTCAATTCCAGATCAAAAACAAATTGGCCACTAAATCCGCAGCTGTATGTGGGACACCACTTTGAGCAATTGGCTGCCACGTTTCACTCACAAAATATATAGTGAAGTTACTTTACAGTATATTCTGAGAAGTGTTTTAAGATGTCTGAAAGACGTGATAAGGCACTATCAAGTGCAAGGATTATTATTATTAAAGTCCTCCATGGTCTTTCTAAAACTACCAACCTGTCAGCTTCCTCCACTTGTTGGGCACTGGCCTATTCTACGTCCCTGACCTGCCCACTTCATCATCGGAGGTCCGGCCTTTGTTTTCCTGTAGCTTAGTGGAGGGGAGACACCTGGGTTAAATTCTTGGCATGGCAAAACCTTGGGCAAGTTTCCTTACTCCTCACGCCTGATATTAATCCCTCAAGAAAATAAACAATAATTAAATTGCTCAATCCACGACTGTTTGTGGGACACTGCTGTGTGCAATTGGCTGCCGTGTTTCGCCCACAAATACAGTCCAATTCACTTTATAGCATATTCTGTGAAGCGCTTTGAGATGCCTAGAAGACGTGAAAAGTGCTATACAATAAAACCTCGAAAATCCGGCACAGTTGGGCCCACTCAGCTCCCAGATTTCGGAGTTTGCTGACATTTAGAAGCTACCCTAGAAATGGCTGGGGAAGCACCGCCCCATAGACTGTGTGAGCTGTAAACGCAGCACTGAAGTGGGGGGGAAATGCTCGGGCTCCACCCACAGCGTGGCGCCAGCTGCAAGCAGCTGTTCCAAATTTTGGGTGAGTTGCTGGGCTTCAGAAAAAAATGAATACTATATGCATTTTGAAATCCTGCCGGTTTTAGGGAGTTGCCAAATTTCAGAATGTGCTGATATTGAGGTTTTACTGTAGCAAATGTACGGATTATTATTATTTATTATTATTGTAGGGAAATGTAGCTGAAGGTGAAATCTAAGCTTTGGGTGAAAATGAGCATCTTGGTCTAACCTATGTAACCATAATGTTTTTTCAAGTTGAAACTAAAAACACTAAAAGCCCATTTATCCAGCACCCGCAACACAAACAAATTAATTTATTTTAACACACAATATTATTAATATTGATAATATTAATAATGGTTATTATTAATAATAACATTAATAACAGACCTTTGTTATTCACCTAAAAATTCACCTAAAAATCACCTTTGCTGGTAGATGCCTGGTTTGAAGCCATGATGCTGGGTTAGAGGTGTACAGTTTTATCGATAACTTCTGCGATGGCGGATGTCACGCGAGGGAAAACAACAGCAGCACGACTTTAAGGCTCTACTAGCGGCAAGCCAAAATACCTGTACAGTACTCTCGTGCGACAATCGATTCATTAAATGTGCCACCGCGATTGTGCCGGATAACATCTGGTTAATCGGATGGGGACTTTTTTTTAATGTACCAGTTATACGGAAGTTTTGGTTGATCGAGTCACGGATAAACGGGCTTTTACTATAGTATTTCTCCGACAAATATACAGTCAATTTTCAACTTTTCTTCCCCCAACTACGACCGGAGCCTCCCTCCCCCTGCTCTGGTCCCTACCTCTTTTCCCCCCTTTCTTCCCTCTTGTCTTCTCCCTCCCCCCCTGCACTGGTCCCAATCTTGAGATGTTGTTGTATTCTGTGAAGCACTTTGAGACATCGATAAGACGTGGAAAGTGCCATATAAATGTACGGATTATTATTATTTTTGTAGTAAGTATAGTATAAATTTTATATTATTTTTATATTTTTATTATTATAGTAAGAATACTGCTGGGTAAGACCATTTTCCATATCTAGTATTGTACTGTCCTTCTGGCTCTCTATACAATACAATTTACATTTGGGAAGAAACTCTCAAAGAGGTATACAACACTGGATGGGCACCTATGCTGTTGGTGGGAGCTGAGTGGGTAGGGAGAGAAAAAATGATTGAAAGCGTGGTCAAAGAGGTATATTTTGAAACTTGACTTGAACAAGGTGGACAGGAATTGGAGGGACTCCGGGATGGATTTCCAGAGAGTGAGGGCTAGCTACATTTCTATTTTGTAATTCTATAGTGCCTTTCATTTAGGGTCAAACACTTAACATAGATATGAGTTCTGATCAAAATGACATCAAAGAAAGGTGGTTTGAATGAAGCAAGAAAAATAGTTCCGGAGGGCATGCATGTGGCTTACTGTTTGGCCATAAAGTGATATCTAAATATAGATTGAAGTGGGTTCTGTGTTTGCCTTGAAGCATTTCACTTCAGATTTGGAAGAATTTTCAGTTGTTCGTTTTAGAATAGATAATTCAGTATTTGTGCCATGGACCATTTTTAAGATCTTGAACCATTTGTTTGCTTTGTGTACTTTGAGTGGCTTTTGAAATATTTCCTCTATTGTACTTAGCGCTTTCAGAGGAACAGGGTGGTTTTCAGAGCAGAGCTCCTGAGGGCCTGAGGCACCATGCTTGAGTATTTTGGGGACAACATGAGGAAGCATAGAGTTTTATGGCACAGATGGCCATTTGCCCATCATCTCTCTGCCGGCTCCTTCAAGGGCAATCCTTTCAGTCCCAAAGCATTGTATTTACACAAATGGTAGTTAGAAATGGTGCCTGGTTTATTGAAACTTGGGAGGAGTCAGTACCATATTCAGTAATCGAAGTGTCACAAGCAAGTTTAACTTGCCTAAAACAGGGTCAACTGACAAGTTTTCTTGAGAAAAATATTCTTTCAAGCACTAGCCATACATATTTTGACCTGCATGTTCTTGATGGCAGCAAATTCCAGGAGAGCCTTGAACAATTCTTCACTGTTTTAGTTTGTGGTGCTGAGCCGTTACAGCCAATTCTTTATGAGAAAGATCAGCTCTGATTATATTCTACCATCTAAGATGTAACACAACCATGAGTTGGAAAAGCTTAAATTGATTCATGATGCCAGAGTCTGTTGAAAGACTCAACAGGAGCAATGCTGAATGAGGTGGCTGGGAATTTAAACTCCTTAGCATTTTTATTATGCCTTCTTGTAAATATTTAGAAAGAATACTTTAGTCAAAATTAACTGTGTCAGGACAGAACATGAGCTGTGGAGCTCTGAATGGTGTGTAGCTTGTGGAGGGAAGACTTTAGAAGTTTGGTGAGCATAATTGGTGTAGTCAAGCTTGGAATATGATAGAAGCATGGATAAAGGGCTCGGCGGCCCGAGGGGAGAGCTAGTGGTGGAGGCAGACAATGTTGCAGAGGAGGGAAAATGCTGAACATGTCAAAGCACAGATGTGGGATTAAAGGATAATTGAGAGTTGAACATGCATATTGGTGCTGTCAGTGCCTGAAAAGACATTGACAGGAGCCGAGCAGAATTGGTTCTTGTACAGAACTTGACGTCTGACAGGTAATCGCTTGGAACAGCAGTAGTCCTGGAATCGAGGGTGGAGGCAGAGAGATAAAGTGTGTCATCTACATACATGTGGAAGTTACTCCATGCCTGCAGATAACATTGCAGAACAGAAGCATGTAAATAGCTCCTTGGAGGGCTGAGGATGGAGCCTCGATGAACGCTACATGTGTTGGTGCACGGCAGCAGGCGAAGCAGTTGGCAGACAGAAACTGGAGACGTTGAGTTAGGTAAGAATGAAAACCAGGCATAGTCAGAACGTGTGGGTGCTGCAAGGAATACAGTGGGGGAAAAGCAGAATTGTCAACCGTGTCGAAGGCAACAGGCAGACCCCTGCTGGAGAGATCATTTGTCACTTAGACAATGGTAGTCTTGGTGCTGTGGGTGGTGTGGAAGACAGATTGGAGGGAGTCCTACAGTAGATCTATTGTAGTTTAGAAGGAACTTCTTCATGCAGAAAGTGGTGAGAATGCGGAACTCATTGCCAGAACCTGTGGTTGAAATAAAAAGCATCAATTTAGAAAAGAAAATCTGATGCTTACATGAGGGATAAATGATTTCAGATGGTCGATGTTAAATATTGATGATTATTACCTGGGCCAACAGAAAAGTGCACTTCTCTCTTGGAACCTGCTATAAATGCCCTGCTCCACACCTGTACACACAGTGAGCTAGGCCCCATTACACACCTGTAGACAGCACCAACGGAATTACATTTATATAGTGCCTTTTATGTTGGGAGGACGTCCTAAGGCACTAGACAGTCAGTGTTTCGCACCTGAGCTGGAGTCGATCGGTGAGGCTGGGGGGAAGCGTGGTGACCAATAATACAGTTGAAGAGGAGGGTCGAGCTGGGATATGATGAAGGTGTGAATGAGGGTTTCAGCAGCTTGAGTGGGGGTGATGTAATGGCGGAGTCGGGCAATACTGCAGTGGTGAGGGAAGGCAGAGCGGGTCATTGCTTGGATGTGGGGGAGGAAAGACAGTTAAGGATCAAGCAAGACACCTGGGTTCCTGACTGGCTTGTTGAGGTTGAGTGAGTGAGCAACCATGGAGGTTGATGCTGCCAGTGCCTGATGCATGAAGGTGCTGTTGTGAGCCAATCAGGAGGGTCTCTGACTTGTTGACATTTAATTATAGAAAGTTAGCTTTCATCCAGAACTGATTTTGGTCAGTACAGTAATGGTCCTGGGTAAGCCCATGAAAGGCTTTGAAGGTGAAGACCAGGATCTTGAATTGAATCCTCTTTATGAATGGGAAGCCAGTGGAGTCGGGGGAAGGCCCTGAGGATGGGGGTGATAGGTTCGCGGAGCCTGATGCAAGAAAGGACAGAATTTGGGATGATCTGCATTCTATGGAAGGAGGAGTTCGGGAGGTTGACAAGCTGTGCCTTTGAGTAGTCAAGCCTGGATGTAATGAAGGCATGGCTCAGAGTTTCAGTGGCCTGAGGGGTGAGGTAGCGGTGGAGTGGGGAAGTGTTGTGAAGGTGAAGGACGACATGGATGTGGGGGTGAAAAGATACGTGAGGATCGGACAGGACACCTAGGTTCTTGACTGGATTGGAGTGTGCATTCGAGGAGGTTGATGATGCCAGTGCCTGTGGTGCAGATGTGCTGGCGTGAGCCAATCAGGGGTCTTGGTCTTGTTGACATTGAACTGTGGAAAGTTAGCTCTCATCTAGGACTTGATAATCCTTCCCAATAATAATCCTTCCCAAAAATACACAATCATTTCAATCCACAACTATCTGTGGGACACTGCTGTGCGCAATTCACCGCCGCTTTTTGCCCACAAATATAGTCAATTCACTTTATAGTACATTCAGTGAAGCATTTTGAGAAGTCTGGAAGACGTCATAAGGTGCTACATCAAATGCAAGGATTATTATTATTATTTATGTCTGACTAGACATTACTATCTGGACAGCAGTGATCCTCGAGTCAAGGGTAAAGGCAGAAAGATAGTTGTCATCCACATACATATGAAAGTTGACCCCATGTCTGCAGATTATATCACCAAGGGAGAGAATATAGATATTGAAAAGGAGAGGGCCAAGAACAGAGTGCTGAGGGATGCCACGTGTGATTGTGCAGGGCTGAAGGAGAAGCCTTTAGTGACTAAACCGTGCTGTATACCTGCACACACAGTGAGCGAGACCCTGGGCCTCCGTACACACGTTTGCTTGACGTTACTGTTGTGAATACAGTGGCTCTGGCTCTGTACTTGTATTTGGACTAATTGAATGCAAATATTGTGCATAAAGCTTATTTGTGTTTAAAATATTGTTTGAAAATCTATCTAACACTTCAATCCTGCTGGGAATCTAGTTGAGCAGTTTGCAGTCAGACTTACCACTTGCTTCGTGACAGATCAGGCGGTTTTATGTGGAACAAGGAAGAGGTTTATTCTGAACCCAGAGAATATTGGAAACGCACAACAGGTTGATCATTTGAAGGGGAAGTTAGATTAATGTTTTGGAGTGAGATTTGAGAACTGGACCGGGTGGGCTGGGGTTTCTTAGAGCTGGTGGCACAAATTTTTAAAAAAGAATTAGGGTGGTAATAGATGTTGCACAAAGGTCAATCAACAACGATTCTGTTGTACAGTTTGAAGCGGCAGCCTGCAGAGAACAGACGCATTACTGAGAGGCTCCACACAGTTGAGAGAATGATGTGTAATATTTTAACTGAGGTCATTAGTATTTCAGGAATATGTACAAACGCCTCGCTCTGACTGTCATGCTGTTGCCTGATGTTCGGATCATGGGTTTAAGTTATTGCCACCCTGACTGAGATGTTGCATACTGTTTCACACACATTCTTTTGCATTTAATCTTGCTTCAGTGTTGTGGCGAAAGCAGATTTAAGATGAAGAGCATTTAAGCAGTAAAATGTTACAAAAACACATCCTACTTACCTAATTCTGTTTTTTTTTAAAGACTTATTGATGCCTTATGCTATTATTATTACTACATGTAATATGATTTGGAAATGTTTTCCACCGACTCTTCTGTGCCCTTGTGTCCAAATAAACAGATTGAACTTGAGGTAGCCATTGTTAGTGGATTAATACGATTGTGCTTAGATTTGCTTCTGTGTGTGATGCATGTTGTGCAGACAGCAGGGATTGAAGTCAATCCAATTTAAAACCCTTGGCTGGATACGCAATAGGTCACATGACCTGAGCATTTGCTTTCCATCATGATGCTCTGTGGAAATAGGTTGCAGTATTTAAATGTGAGTGGAGAAAATGTATTCAATTGTAGGATATGGATGTATCCTATTTTCTATGAAATAAGGATCTAACTATAGCTAACCAATTTGATGTTTCCATAATTATTTTTAAATGGGCTATTACTATCCTATTTCCACCCACCTTGCTCGCCTTTAGGGGATGTTCAGTTTGCTACACTAAAAATGTCAGTATATAGATGTCAACTCTTACCATAGAAATTTACAAACCATTTGATGACTAAATGTATTGGTAAACCAACATAACGTAGGAATGGGAGATTAATTCACTTGTGTCACCTGAAGCACCAACTTCCTGATTGTGGAAGATGTATGTTGCTGGCACTGTGTTGAATATACTTGATAAAATAACAACAACAAAATGACACTGTATAGCACCTTTCATGTCTGAAGTATGTCACATACCAGAGCTGGGGATAGGGAGAATGGAGGGAAACGGAGGGATTTGGAGTGGCCAATGGGACCGTCGAAGAGATGGGTCTTGAGGCAGGACTTGAAGGAGCCCAGGGAGGGGTCGAGGAGAGATGGGGTTCCAGAGGTTGGGGGCACAGTGGCTGAAGGCTCGCCCGCCAATGGTGGGGTGGGTGGGTCGGGGAACATGGTGCCAGCCGGAGTGTGCTGAGCGGAGGAGGCGGGCGGATTGGTAGGGGGTTAGGAGGTTGCAGATATAGGGTTGGATGACGCCATGGAAGGCTTTGAATGTGACGACAAGGATCTTGACTTGCATCCTCTGGATGATGGGGAGCCAGTGGAATCGGGTGAGGATGGGAGAGATGGGGTCACGAAGCTTGGAGTGGTGGAGGACATGGGCCGCAGAATTCTGGATTATCTGCAACCTGTGGAGGGAGGAATTGGGGAGCCCGACAAGGGGAGGGCATTTGCTTAGTCAAGCCAGGATGTAATGAAGGCATGAATAAGGGTTTCAGCGGCCTTGGAGGTAAGTAATGGCGGAGTTAGGTCAAAGATACTTATTGTCTCAATTATATAATAAACAATAAAAATCTTGCATTTGATATAGCACCTTATCAAGTCTTTGAAATGTCTCCAAGCGCTTCACAGAATATACTGCAAAGTGAATTGATTATATTTTGTGGGCGAAACACAGCAGCCAATTGAGCCAATTGACATCTAGAATATGTGTAAAGCACTGTATCAAATGCAAGGATTATTATTATATTTCTGCCTTTGAATGTGGATGTTTTCCCTGCTCTGCCTTCTTCCCTATGCATGGCATTGGTATTACAGTACCTCTCTTCTAGCCCCCCACCGCCCCAAAAAATCCACGTCCAAATGAACTAGGTTTCCTTGAGCAGCAGGTACACGTGGCATGATACCTTGAGTGGGTGGCGAGATGACATGGATGATGAGTTGAGAAATTATATAACTCGGATATTTTTGTATCTTGTTTACAGAATGCAGATATCCGACCAGGCGTAAATCCTTATGTATGAGATGCAGAAATGTTTGTTCACTGATAGAATATTTTCTCTTTCTCTTCCAGATTCTTCCAGCAAGAAGCAAGGCTTAGCTGAGGTGAGCAATGATCAATAAAAGTAAGACTTTCTTCAGATACTGTGAAAGATGAAGTATCTTGAATATTTCATTCTTTTTAAGATGCCTTCTTCATCGGGAGTTATATGTACGCCGACAGGCAAAAGGATTGGGCATAGGGGAGTGGATGCTTCTGGGGAAACTACTTACAAAAAGGTAACTACAGCCTTGGCTTCATTATTCACTTGAATGCATTTGTAAAAAGTAAAAGTATAAATACTTGCTGATTTTGGCTTCTCGAGTGTTTTATTTTCTGGGCACTGTAAAATGCAGCAGTGTTGGGAGTAACATTGGGAATTGATTAAAAGTTTCATTTTATAAGGGACTGCAACTGTGTAAAATTATATCTTATGATTTGAAAGATCTGTTAGCTCTTCTGCTATCTCAGTATTTTAAGGGTTAAGTGCATGAGGGTTCTATGATTAAATACGCTAGTGTGTGTTTTTGAGGGAACATGTATCCAGTGAGCAGTTTCTCTTTTCATTATCTGAAATTGTACCTCAAGTGGGTTTTAGCTTGAGGCTTACCAGGCAATAGATCAGCCAATGAGCCACTTTTAAAGCTTTTATTTTTGCTTTGTTGATAAACCTTTTTTCCTTCCTTGTTCACTTGCAAACTAATTTATTGATCGAGGTGCTAAAGCACCTTGTTCTGCTTGGACACTGAACACAATAGCCAGAGGTGTACATTGAGCAGCAAAACTACCAGGCCAATCTTGGAATTTTTACAGTGTAACTGTGGTGCTGAATAACAATGAAAGGTTTGAGGCTTTAAAACTGACATCTTATCAGTCACGTTTGTTGACTGCTTTGATAAAACAGTTCAACCTTTTAATATTCTCTTCATTTGCTGCATTGAAGCATTTTAACTGAATAGAATGCATCAGTTATAAAACTGCTGTAACTGATGCTGAGAGGGGTCAGGTTGGGGCAGGCAGCCGGCTCAATGTGGCTTTCTGAATGCTGCACTCATTCCTTAATCCAAGTTGGATCAAGGACACCAAATGGCTGGTTATGGCTTTTCCTTTAAATAATAGAATTCAAGAATTCAATAATAGAATTCAAAACCATTCAGACAAAAAATATGTTTCATGCCATCTGAAGCCATTGTGAGTTTGCAACTCTACTGCAGTTGGTTGAGTTAGGCAGAGAGAATCACAGTCTTGTAGCATGGATGAGGAAGCCAAACTAATGGACTACAAGTGACTATTGTAAATGGTCTGTTTTTTTTGGCAGAACTCTTGCCAAGCACTGATGATGTTAACCCTATGTTAGCAAGTCTAGACACACATCATTTTATCAAGATTGAAAAGCTAAGATTGCCCCTGTAAGATTCACTATGCTTAAGAGCATACAAACCAAACATTGGGAGTTCTGGGCATCCCACCGAACATGGAAATTCCAGAAATATGTGTTGGGATGGGATACGGATCCAGAGAATATTAGGCACAGGTTGGCAAGAGCCAAGGTGTGCGGGCTCCACATGCATGCATTGGGGTAACTGCTGGAGTCTAACCAGCTAAACCCGTTTAGCTTGACATTGAGAGCACTGCATGGCAAACTTTTCTGATGCTTGTCCAGCTAGGAGCACCCTTACCATTAGGGCTTTGACTTGCAGGGTTAATAGGCGATGAGTTGGAAGAATCCCTGCCCACAGAGACTTTGAAGTGCCCTTCCAAGTCCTGCTGATGAGCCAGCCTGGTTTTGCAGTCATCAGTCATCACTCTCTACTGACGGAGTGTTGGGGATCCACCTGACTCGAGAACCAGACCACCACAGAGGGTTGGCTCGATTCTGAATTCCGTTGTCAAGCATGTCACCTTGGAGCCATTTTAACCCAAGAAGACCCCTCTTACCTTCCCCCGAAGCATAGTCGGTTTGAGCCATTAGTAGATGGATTGTACTAGATTTAAACTGTGCTTCAGAATACACAATAAATATTCTACTGTCCTGCCTAATGCAGCTGAAAATGTTCACGTAATCAATCCTATGTGTTGCAGACGACATCTTCGACTCTTAAAGGAGCCATTCAGCTGGGCATTGGATATACAGTGGGAAACCTCAGCTCCAAGCCGGAAAGAGATGTGCTGATGCAGGACTTCTATGTGGTTGAAAGCATATTCTTTCCTGGGCAAGTCTGCTAAATATGGTTGTCTTTCCGCAAGTATGATTTTCATACTGGTAGAATTGAAGAGCTGAGTTCCCCCATCACACTCTTCAATTGTTTATGAGTATGGCTATCACGGTGATAAAAATGTCACGAATGCTGTGATTCTTTTCTGTATTTTTTATCCCATCTTTGTGTCCATGATTTTAATAAAGTGTGTTGAAAAATACAAGGCTGGTTGGTGGGAAGCAGTGATTGATAGGGGGAGAGAGATCAATGGGGAAATGCATTGCTTTCTGCCCTAGCAAATGGTAGGACAGGGTGGGGTCAGGACTTCTTTTGGCATAATTGAGTGGCATTTAGGGTCTGTCGATATGGAAATTTTCCGATTTAGATATATCGATGGGCTCATATTGAGATATACTGAAATATCGATATTTTCGGGTTTTTCGTACTGCGCATGCGCGCGTGGCTCGCGCATTCGGAGTACGCGCGTGTTCCGGGTGCGCGTGCATTCCAGGTGCGCGCGCATTCGCGGCCTATCTCCTCAGGAGGCAAATATCTTTCTCTCTCTGTGTCTCTCACTCTCTCCATCTCTGTGTTTTTCTGTCTGTGTCTCTGTGTCTCTCTCCTCTCTCACATCCCCCCCATCTCTATCTATCTGTATATTATCACATCCACCCCGTCTCTCCCCCCACCCATCCCCCCGCCGTCCCTCTCCCTCCCCCCTCCCGCCGTCCTTCTCCCTCCTCCCCCCCCGCCGTCTCTCTCCCTCCCCCCGCCCAGCCGTCTCTCTCCCCCCCACACACCCCCAGCCGTCTCTTTCCCCCTCCCCCCTCCCCCCTCCCCCCTCCCCCGCCGTCTCTCCCCCCCCCCCCCCCCCCCAGCCGTCTCTCTCTCCCGCCCCACAGCCGTCTCTCTCTCCCCCCCCACAGCCGTCTCTCCCCCCCCAACCCCCCCAGCCGTCTCTCCCCCCCCCAGCCTTCTCTTCCCCCCCCCCCACCCCTTGCATACCTGTATATTGTATTCGAGGACTATGAATACAATATGGCGGCTTTGCACCTCGGTCTGTGCATTGTGTATAGAGATGAGCATTCTGGGTCTTGTAGTTCAGTGTGCGCGCATTCCGATTTTTTACCTCGATATATCGATATTTTTGAAATGCCTATATCGATATGAGAATTATATCAGGTTTTAGTGATATATTGATATATCGCCGGACCCTAGTGGCATTGCTTGTTTTTCTCACTCCCAAAGCTGCTAGTCATGCCAGAGGCAGTCCCACTGCTATTGGCTTGCGTTGGAAAGCATTGCATTTCCCTATTGATTGTCATTCATCACTCACTCCCAGCTTCCACTACCTGTGTGTGACTTGACACAATATTTCTCCCTAAATCTATTTACTATTCCTAAATTTACAATGACTGTTGCGTGATTTTTTTATCTAAAAAAAATGTTGTGACAAATCTGCAGCCCTCGTCACTAGTTACCCAATAATTTCTCCTGTGTCCCTTTCACATAACAATAAAAGCAACTTGTATTTATATGTCCCCCTTCATGCGTGGTAGCTTCCCGGAGCGCTTAAATAACATCGAGTGATAGACAGCAGGGAAAGCAAAACACAATTGGGATCGTCAAACATTTCCTTTAAGAATGAGAAGCTAAATTGTGAAGCATTGACAGCAACATTCCTACCCCACCCTCTACTAGGAACAGTGCTAGGAAGGCTAAAAAATACGGGAATACAGTATGGTGGAAATACCTAACTGAGCATGTATGAATTTAATGGGGCTCAACCATGTGCATTTTGAGTTGGATGGCATAGCCACTTTGTAAGTCATGTAGGTCCAAATGATCCAATATTGTTAAACACAGGAAAGCATAAGTTCAACTTCTGGTTATTGCATCTTTGAAAGTTATGAATATATAAAAAGGATATTGCAATGATTGAGAGGATGCAGGGGAGGGCAACCAAAATAATTGAGAGGATGGAGGGACTGGACTATGAAGAGCGATTAGATTAATTGGGCATGTTCACACTAAGGAAGAGAAGCTTGAGGGGTGATATGATTGCGATCTTCAAGATTCTGAATGGAATTGATCATATAGACCTTGATAGGTTATTTTATCTTATACTGAACAGTAAAACCAGAGGACACGCGATTGAAGTGGGGTAGATTCAGAACAAATCAGGATATATTTGGAGCATGACATGTCAAGTGACTACCAAGATGGTGGAAGGTGAACTAGATGGACCTTGGTCTTCTTTCTTCTTTCACCTAGCAAATTATTAGGTTCTTATCTGGAGCTACAGCTGGGTCTGTACCATGGCAATCAAATGCAATCAAGTCCCTATTATTGTTAACCACTGTGCTAGCCTGCAAGAGGAGGGTTTTGTTAATTTTTTCAGTTCATCACTGAACTGTGCTGGAAGTAGGGATTGTACTTGGCTTCCCGCAAGAGATTCCTCGCTTGATAGTAAACATGCTGTGGTTCATTTGGGCTAAAATGTTTTATTCTAATTTACAGCGAAGGTAGCAACCTGACTCCAGCACACCACTATCCGGATTTCCGATTCAAGACCTATGCACCGGTAGCATTCCGGTACTTTCGAGAACTCTTTGGCATTCGACCAGATGACTATTTGGTGAGTGTGAATGTTTAACCCCTCATCCCCCTCAGCAACTTTTCAACTTCAAAGGGTAGTTTAAATCTTTTCACTCCAGCAACCTTTTTTTTGATGCTGGTTTCAGAAATTAGAATGTATACAGTCCATTAGTCCCAATTCTTTCCTCTTTTCTCCCAATCTACTGGTGTTGGATCAGAGTCGATGTTGTGTGTTGCCTTATTAAATGAGGTGAAAAGAAAGGCATAAAGGACTGGCTGATTTACATCCTGCACTTGCTATCTCAGCGGTTTGAAATAAATTTGTTTTGTGTGTGGTTGAATATGGACATAGATTAAAAGCTGCCTTTGTGTTGTTAATCATTCCTTAGAACATTTGAATCTGAGTTTTAACTCATTGCTAGTCACTGGAAGTGTGTGTAAGATGTAATAAGACCCTATTGAGCATTATGAATATTGGTTAGAAAGGATTCCTGAGCAGGGTTAAACCATAGACAAGTTTCCTTACTCCACACACCTCTGTTTACAAAGAGGAAATTAGGAAACTGGTTGTTAGACGATTGGCAGATTGCTTTCCGAAGGTAATATAATTCCATTAAAAAAAAATAATAATAATTTGGTCATTTAAACCATGACTATTTGTAAGATACTGCTGTGCTCATTTGGCTGCTGTGCTTCAGCCACAAAATATAGTCAATTTATTTTACAATATATTCTGCGAAGCATTTTGAGGCATCTCAATAAGGAGCCAGAACAAATGCAAGGGTAACTTATTAGAAACTGGGGCTTGCATATCCATAACCACTTGGGATGCACTGTCATTCACATTCATTTCTGGAGGAAATCATTTGTCATTTCAACTTGATTTGAAGCAAGTTTAACCACATCAGCCATAAGAAATGAGGAAAAAAATAATTGCGTGAGAGCTGTTGCAGAATTCAAGGTGGTTAGCTTTCTGATCTGAAGGAACTGATTTTGGGGACCAAAAATGTTTCATATTGATGTTTGCTCATTATGTAAAACGGCATATAGTTAAATTTGCCATACAATTAACTGATGAGAGCCCTAATGGTCTCAGTGCTATAGAGAGGAGGGAATGGTTTGAATGGGCAAAGATACTGGTCTGGATATGGAAAGAGGGAAGGGTGCTCGGGACTCGAGAGGGAAGAGTGATGAAAGTGGAACCTCCAGAGGGAACAATTTTTAGTTATCACTAAAGCCATTTTATACAGTGGAGTCCTGTGAGAACACAGATATCCAGAATCCATAACATTGCAACCATCACTATAACAGGGTCAACACTTCCATATTGACAGGCCATATATAATAACAATAATTCTTGCATTGGTTACAGTGCTTTTCACGTCTTCTAGACCCCTCAAAGTGCTTCACAGAATATACTGTAAAGTCAATTGACTGTATCTTGGTGGGCGAAATGCGGCAGCCAATTGCGCACAGCAATATACACTCAGGCCATTTTGTTTCAAAATGGCACTGGACTTTGTGGATGATCAGGTCACTGCTAACCGGATTTACTGACCTGTGTTTTATGCATGCTTCGGTTTTCATTTGGTAAGTGAATGTTGGAATCATGCGGCTTTGTTTTTTTACTAGAATAATATAATCCTTATATTTGATATAGTCCCATTCACATCAGGAGGATGTCACAGGATTTTCTGTGGTGATTGTGTGCTTCGTAGGCAAACATAATAAAAATAGTCCTAGCATTTGATACAGCGCTTTTCACATCTTCTAGACGTCTCAAAGCACTTCACAGAATATACTGTAAAGTGAATTAAGGGTATATTTGTGGGCAAAACACAGCATCCAATTACACACAACAGTGTTTTATGATTGTGGTTTGAGTGGTCAAATTCTTTTTTTTAAGGATTATTGTCCTGGAAAAGCGATCTGCCAATCAACTAACAACTGGGCTCCTCCTTACTGCTAGGTACACAGAGGCGTGCGGAGTAAGGAAACTTGCCCAACATTTCACCCTTCCGGAAATCTAATCCACGTCTCTCGCTTTCGAGGCGAGTGCTCTAACCATTGAGCTACAGGACTCCACATAGCGGCCATAGAGCAACCATTTAGTGAATGACTGATTTTCGCTGGCTGTTTGTTGGCCAGGACACTAGGAGAGATTCAACTGTTGACGTACAGTTCATCTCTCTGTGTCTTCATAAATTACTCAATGATTGTTGCTTTGATGAATTTTTGTATTATTGTGGTTAATATTAACATAACATCCAGGTGGAATCTTGTCTCTGAAATTTTCTTTGTGGCCCCTTTCTTGAGTCGAAGTGCTGGAAATCATAATTCACTTCTTATTCCTGTGAAAGACACTTTACCTTTTTTCTATTTCGTTAATGAGATTTGATTAACGAATGTTTTGATTTTGGTGTGCTGAAATTGACCTTTGAATTTGAAAGTTTAGGATCGGAGGACATGAGATCAAAAGCCAGTTGTATTTCAAGACATTTGGAAAAGATGGGGGTGCGAGTGGTGGGAGCAGAGAAAAGGAGAAGTGAGAAAACAACAAAACAGATTATTTAAATGCAAATTTACTCATAATAGCAGATGTAAAATAAGTACTTCCTTTAAAATCACTGTGGTGTGACCTAATGCTAACCAGGTTCAAGAGGTGGAACTATCTTCACAATAAAAGACAGAACCACAACCAGGTGTTAGCTTGTTGACCCATCTGATTAAACTACTCTGTGTTTGAATTGAGGGATTAACTCGGTTGTTCAGGAATGTTATTAAGTGAGGCTGTGCAAATGGTGAGTGTTTTGCTAGCTATTTGTAAATTTCTAAAGCTCAAAGCAAGGGGAAACAACAACAACATTACATTTGTAAAGCGTCTTTCACGTCGGGAGGCATCCCAAGGCACTAACATAACCTGAATTAATCTGAAGAAACCGCACGTTCATAAATCTCTGTGTGGGGGAGGTGGGTTTCATCACTGAGCTAGGTTGGGTGGCCGAGAGAATCTCTTGTACATGGTATATATCAAATGCAAGGATCATTATTATTATATAGTGGTTTGATACATACCCATTGTTAGAAATAATGTAAAGGCAAATGATGCTGACAACCCCGTACTGTGTATTTAATTGCTGTTCTGATCGACTAGCCTGGGTTTCCATGGTTACGAACAGAAGAAGAGTGTTGATAACATACTTAATGATGCTTCATGATTACTCAATTGCATCTCCTTTCTTTTCTTTCTCCGCATCCCCTCCCATGATAATTATTCTGTAGCCAAGTCACCTGATATTTAATGTAATCAGATTAAGATATCATATGAAACTATTCTGGGAAATTGGGGAGTATGTAAAATAATGAATATTAATATTATGTGAAATTAAGAACATTTATCTATGTTAGTTTGATTGCTAGTTTTGCTAACCATGTGTAATCTGTGTATTCTGTATGCATATGGAGTGAAGTAATCCTTTGCTGTGTTCTCTTGCAGTATTCATTATGCAACGAGCCCTTGATTGAACTTTCCAACCCAGGAGCCAGTGGTTCGGTCTTTTATTTGACCAGTGACGACGAGTTTATCATAAAGACTGTCATAAATAAAGAGGCAGAGTTTCTCCAAAAATTGCTTCCAGGCTATTATATGGTAAATGAAAGAGAATCTTGTGTCTTAATGTATTCACTGCCTGTAAAAGGTGCCTGTGCTTCTCTCACGCTGCCACTTAGAATACATAATTTGGGTCAGTGTAGTTACTGTCGTAGTTTTGATTCCTGCCCCCCCACCCCCTACCCCCCAACAGTGAACAAGTTTTTTCTCAACTCAGTGCGAAAGGGCTGACCCCTAATTTTAAGACTGTGACCTCTGGTTATCGTTTCTCCAAACAGGGGAAATAGTCTCCCACTATCTACTTTGTCGTGCCCCTTAATAATCTTATAGGTTTCTGTAAGGTCACCTCTAATTTTCTATATTCTTGAGAATATAGGCCTAGATTGCTCAACCTATCCTTATAGCAGGTCACTGGATACTAGGGAACGGCGATATATCGGTATATCGCTAAAACCCGATATGATTTTCATATCGATATGCCGATATAGACATTTTAAAAATATCGGTGTATCGAAAAACGATATATCGAGGTAAAAAATCGGAGGAGGGGGGGGGGAGAGAGACGGCTGGGGGGGGGGAGAGGGGGAGAGAGACGGCTGGGTGGGGGGAGAGAGACGGCTGTGGGGGAGAGGGGGAGAGAGATGGCTGGGGGGGAGAGGGGGAGAGAGATGGCTGGGGGGGGGAGAGGGGGAGAGAGACGGCTGGGGGGAGGGGGAGAGAGACGGCTGGGGGGAGGGGGAGAGAGACGGCTGGGGTGGGAGGGAGAGAGAGACGGCGGGGGGGGGGGGGGAGGAGAGGGGGAGAGAGACGGCTGGGGGGAGGGGGAGAGAGACGGCTGGTGGGGGAGGGAGAGAGAGACGGCGGGGGGGGGAGGAGGAGAGGGGGAGAGAGACGGCTGGGGGGGAGGGAGAGAGAGACGGCGGGGGGGGGGGGGAGAGAAAGAGATGGGTGGTGGGGGAGAGAGACGACGGGGATGGGGGGTGCGAGAGAGGGACGGCGGGGGGGGGGGGGAGAGGAGGGGGGAGAGATGGGGTGGATGTGATAATATACAGATAGATAGAGATGGGGGGGGATGTGAGAGAGGAGCGAGGGAGAGAGACACAGACAGAAAAACACAGAGATGGAGAGAGTGAGAGACACAGAGAGAGAAAGATATTTACCTCCTGAGAAGATAGGCACCGAATGCGCGCGCACCCGGAATGCGGGTAAAATATCGGTATTTCGGTATATCTCGGTAGGAGCCAACCGATATATCCATATCCGGAAAATTCCCATATCGCCGTTCCCTACTGGATACTAAGTGATCTTTGTCGCTCTCTCTCTCTCTCGCCACACTGATTGTATTGCCCGCCCCGGCTGCAGTCGAGATGAGGAAAGATGGTCCAATTAGCTGGGTTACCCCGGTTTTATCTCATTTAGTTGTGCACATGTTGACTTGCCAATGTGATTGGGTGTTGATGAGTGTAAACTTTAAACTTCCATAAGTTTTTATACAATTTGTTCTGTTGTATCTGAAGCGCTTCAATTGTGCCGTATTAAACAGCCAAACAAACATTGCAGTCGCAGCTGAAATTACTTTCGACCAAATCCACCTGAGGAGTTTTCAGTGTGATCACTTGGGCGAGAGACTGCAGAGAAACACAGCTGCGATTATCTCCGTTTCCAGGCACAGGATGTTTTATTCCTTAATTCCAAACACAGCATCATTTAGTATTTGGGTTCTTGTTGGCATGTGAAAGACTGACTCACTTGCTGCAAAATTGCAATGAGCCCTGAAAGTTGGGAGTAAAATATTTTTTAGATGTAAATGCTGACAAATTGTAACCACTGATTTGCATTTAGGTTTGCAATCAATTTATTCCATTGCCACTCAACAGTAAGCCTATTATGGCTCAGGCCATTGCCGTGTTGGGAGTGAAAGCACACATTGTGCAACAAGACTGGGGATATGGTGGGGGGAGGGGGAGAAGGATTACTGATTTTTAACCACTTGATTGCCAACATTTGGCTTTAATTCTGTTGAGCTTGAAGGTGAAATGTGAAAGAATTTCCAACTTTATTTATTCAGCATGCTGCTTAGAGCTGAGTGTCCAGTGTTGTACAGTAAAATCTGCTGGGGCAGATATTGGATTGTCTTTTGTTTTAACAAACAGAATTGGAGTAAAATCAATTAGAATGGTTGTAAAGCAAAGTGAATGTAGGAATACAGGAATTGACCTCATCTTAGACTTGATGGGCTGAAAGGCATCTTTGTAAGATGTAGTTTCTATCATTTTATTAGCCCCTGGGTTATGGAGTGAAAATCTGCCATACTTTCTCTTCTCTGTCTTCACCGCTCCAAGCAGAATACACTGTTGACATTCACTGTCAATTGAAACAGTATGAATTGCACTGGAACCGTATATAATAATACAGTAAAAGTCTCTTTATCCAGCATCAGATCAACCGTAACTTCCGTATAACTGGCATCGCAAAAAAAAGGTCCGCATTCGATTAACTGGCATTTATCCAGAAAAATGCATTGAAATTATTTTATTTTTTTTGCGTTTTTGGCCGAATATCTGGCAGGCACTTTAACCAGCATTGGCCAGTACCTGAGGTGCCAGATAAACGGGCTTTTACTTTAATAATAATCCTTGCATTTGATATAACGCTTTTCACGTCTTCTAGATGTCTCAAATTGCTCCACAGAATATACTGTAAAGTAGATTGACTGTATATTTATGGGCGAAACACGGCAGCCAATTGCGCACAGCAGTATCCCACAAAGACACCCACAAGTGGTGAGACCACACCTGGAATACTGTGTGCAGTTTTGGTCTCCGTATTTAAGAAAATAAGGAGGGAGTACTAACCTTTACTAGGTTAGTACCTGGAATGAGGGGGATGAGTTGTGACGATAGGTTGATTAGTTTGGAGCCGTATGTGGAGCTCCTGTGTCTCAGTGGTTAGAGCACTTGTCTTGCAAGCTGGGGAGACCAAGCTGGGGAGACATGTGTTCGAATCCAGGCAGGTCAGAGTGAAACCTTGGGCAAGTTTCCTTACTCCACATGCCTAATAATAATCCCTCCCACAAAAATACAATAATAAAATTGGTCATTTCAATCCACGACTGTGTGTGGGACGCTGCTGTGCGCAATTGGCTGCCACGAATCGCCCACAAATATATTCAGTCAATTCACTTTACAATATATTCTGTGAAGTACTTTGGGACGTTGATAAGATGTGGAAAGCGCCATATCAAATGCAAGGATTATTATTATTATTATAATTTGGGCCTATATTCTTTGGAATATAGGAGAATTAGAGGGGATCTTATAGAAACCTATAAGATTATTAATGGGTACGACAAAGTGGATAGTAGGAGAATGTTTCCCCTGGTTGGAGAATCTAAAACCAGGGGTCACAGTCTTAAAGTTGGGGGCAGCCCTTTCTCACTGAGTTGATAAAAAACTTCTTCACTCAGAGGGTAGTGAATGTATGGAATTCTTTATCTCAAAGGGCTGTTGATGCTCAGGCCTTGAACATATTCAAGACTGCGTTGGATAGATTTTTCATTTATAAAGGGATTAAGAAATATGGGGATAAGGCAGGTAGCTGGAGTTAGTAGAATATCAGTCATGATTGAATGGCGGGGCAGGCTCGATGGGCCGAATGGCCTACTCCTGCTCCTGTTTCTTATATAAACAGTCATAGATTGAAATGACAAATTTTATTATTGTGTTTTTTTTGAGGGATTATTATTAGATGTGTGGAGTAAGGAAACTTGCCCAAGGTTTCGCCCTGACCTGCCTGTATTCAAAACACAAGTCTCACGCTTGTAAGGCGAGTGCTCTAATCACTGAGCTACAAGACTCCACATATATCGGCATGAGAGGAGAGAAAATCAGGGGGAAAACGTTCTAACCATGTTACACATTGTTACATTGCTGAATTGAAAGTTGTGTTTTTCTTTCCTCAACAGAATTTGAACCAGAATCCAAGGACGCTATTGCCAAAGTTTTATGGGCTATACTGTGTGCAGTCTGGGGGCAAAAACATTCGAGTGGCAGTGATGAACAATGTGTTGCCGCGAGTAGTTAAAATGCACATGAAGTATGATTTAAAAGGTTCAACCTATAAACGAAGGGCTTCAAGAAAAGAGCGTGAGAAAAAGAGGCCTACGTTTAAAGACCTGGACTTCATGTTGGATTTCTCAGACGGGCTGATGTTGGATGTGGATATGTACAGTGCTCTTGTCAAAACCCTACAGAGAGATTGTCTGGTGAGATAATGGCTGGAGTGCAACCCTGTTTGAGATGAAGACTTCCCTACTCTTATACTCTAAACCTTTTGAAATGAACGCTAGCATGCCGTTCGCCTTCTTAGTTGCTTGTTGCACCTGCAAACTAACTTTTGGGGACTGGTGTACAAGGACACCCAAATCCCTTTGAACACTAACACTATCTAACTTCTCCCCCTCTAGAAAATAATCTGTTCTTTTATTCTTGCTACCTAGGTGAATAATTTCACACTTGCTAACATTGAATTCCATCTGTCACCTACTTGCCCACTCCCCTAGCCTATCTATACCTTGTTGCAATCCCGACGTGAAAGGCGCTCTATAAATGTAAATTGTTGTTGTTGCTTTTGCGTCATCCTCAGAGCTCACTCTGCTGCCTAGTTTAGTCTCATCTGCAAATTTAGACACGTTACATTCAATGTTCTCATCTAGATCGTTGATGTAAATAGCTGAGGCCCAAGCACTGATCCTTGTGGCACTCCACTAGTTACATCCTGCCAATTCGAGAATGATCCATTTATTGCTACTCTCTGCTTTCTACCCGATAGCCACTCTTCTATCCATGTTAATATTTTCCCATTAATCCCGTGGGCCTTAATCTTGAGGAGCAGCCTTTTGTGTGGCACCTTGTCAAATGTCTTCCTAAAATCCAAATATATCACATCTACTGGTTCCCCCTTATCCAACCTGCTGGATACATCCTCAAAAAATTCTAAAAGATTAGTCAAGCATGACCTCCCTTTTGTAAAGCCATGTTGACTCTGCCTAATCTTTTTATGGTCTTCAAGGTATCCCATAACTACGTCTTTTATTAAGGACTCAAGAATTTTCCCTACAACTGATGTCAGACTAACTGGTCTATAGTTTCCCATATTTTCTCTCCCACCCTTCTTAAATAGTGGAGTTACGTTTGCAATCTTCCAATTAATGGGGACTTTTCCAGTATCCACAGAATTTTGGAAGATTATAGACATGCCATCCACTATCTCAGTAGCCACCTCCTTTAAAACTCTTAAGACCCGACAATTTACCTAGAACCATCTCTTTACTAATGTTAATCTCCCTAAGTTGTTCGCTAACATTGTCTTCTTGGTTCCCCTGTATTTTTGGTATGTTTCCAGTGTCTTCTACAGTGAAGACTGTAGAAAAATACTTGTTTAATGACTCTGCCATGTCTATTCCCCTATTATAATTCCTCTGGTCTCTGCCTGTAATGGACCCACATTCACCCTCGATAGCCTTTTCCTCTTTATAAATTTGTAAAAACTCTTGGAGTCTGTTTTTATGTTCTTTGCTAGTTTGCCCTCAAAATTTATTTTCTCCCTTTTGATCAATTTTTTGATCCTCCTCTGTTGTTCCCTAAAGTTCTCCCAATCCTCGGGTTTACTACTCACCTTCGCTGTTTTATAGGCTTTTTCTTTTGATTTGATACTTTCCCTAACTGCTCTAGTTAGCCACGGCTAAACCACCTTTCCCATGGCATTCTTATTCCTCAAAGGAATATGTACTCATTTGGGAATTTTGCACTGTCTCCTTGAATGTCTGCCATTGCTGGTCTACTAGGGTCCGTCGATATGGAAATTTTCCGATTTAGATATATCGATGGGCTCATATTGAGATATACCGAAATATCGATATTTTCGGGTTTTTTGTATTGCGCATGCATTCGGAGTGTGCGCGCATTCGGAGTGTGCGCATGTTCCGGGTGCGCGTGCATTCCAGGCGCGCGCATTCGGGGCCTATCTCCTCAGGAGATAAATATATTTCTCTCTATGTCTCTCACTCTCTCCATCTCTGTGTTTTTCTGTCTGTGTCTCTGTGTCTCTCTCACATCCCCCCTATCTCTATCTATCTGTATATTATCACATCCATCCCGTCTCTCCCCCCACAACCCCCCCCCCCCGCCGTCTCTCTCCCCCCACCACCCGCCCCGTCGTCTCTCTCACCCCCCCCACCCAGCCGTCTCTCTCCCCCCCCCCCCCCCGCCGCCGTCTCTCTCTCCCCCCCCACCCTCCCCCAGCCGTCTCTCTCCCCCCCCACCGCACCCCCAGCCGTCTCTCTCCCCCCCTATCCCACCCCCAGCCGTCTCTCATACTCTCCAGCTAATGCTGGAGAGTATGAGGGGCAGGTTTGCAAGAGCCGAAGTTTGGGATCCCAGTGTTTGCTTTGGGGTAACTGCTGAAATCGTAACCAACTAAAACTATATTGAGAACACTGTCTGGCAAGCTTCTTACTGATTTTCCGGTTTTGTAGGGTTATCAGGAGGCGAGTGGGAAGTATCCCAATCTTTCCTTCCAAATCCTGCTGATGAACTAGCAAACCCTGCAGACCTGTTGGGCTTAGGAAGTGGACTATCAAAATTGCTGCTTATCTCCTCCCACCCATCCTCTCCCCCTGTGGAGGATTTTGAACTACAATTTATTGTGTGCGACTGACACGATAATCATAATTTGCTTCCAGGTGCTGGAAAGCTTTAAGATTATGGACTACAGTCTCTTGCTGGGAGTTCACAACCTGGACCAAGCCATCCGAGAGAGACAAGCCGAGGGATCACAATGCCCTTCTGATGAGAAGCGGCCCATTGCGCAGAAAGCTCTTTATTCCACTGCCATGGAGTCCATTCAGGGTGGGGCTTCCCGTGGCGAATCTATTGATACCGATGACACGTATGTAGAATTTGCTAATTGTTTTGTTTGGTTAATTGGGCGTCGTGGGGAAGTGTAGGAAGTGAAGTAACCCCCGGTTATCTCATCTGCTCAGTGTATAAATGGAAATGTATATAATCTACTTCCCCAGGTTCAGGTACCTGGCACAATCGGTTTTCCCATGAGGTCATTTGTAATCATTGTTAAATGTGCTGAAGGTAATGGAGAGGTCTGCTAAAGCTCTTGTTACCTTTGGCCGATGTCATGAAGTTGCTGAGTCTCGCTGCGGTAGGAGCCGCCCTCTAAGTACCTTGTTAACGTTGCCACACTTTGGGAGGAGGCTTGAGTGAAAAACGCTTTTTTCCATCTCCGACGGATCGCCCGTTTCCGGCGGTATCTCGTCCCAAAAGCCACTGAAACCCTGGTCCAGGCCTTTGTCACCTCTTGGCTGGACTATTCCAATGCCCTACTCACCGGTCTACCCTCCACCACAATCCATAAAATCCAACTAATTCGAAACTCTGCCGCTCGCATTCTTACCCGCACCAAACTTTGCTCCCCCATTACCCCAGTCCTTGCCAGACTTCACTGGCTCCCTGTCCCGGAGAGAATCGATTTCAAGGTAGGAGGTCATGGATGGAGGGTGGGGCAAGGTTATGGAGGGCTTAAAATGTGAGGGCCAGGATCTTGAATTAGATCCTCTGGATGATGGGGAGCCAATGGAGTTGGGCAAGGACGGGGGGGATTGGGTCATGGAGTTTGGAACGGTAAAGGACATGGGCCGCAGAGCTCTGGACTAACCACAGAAGATTTAAATTTTTTCCCGCTCTCCTTGTTTCAGGATGGGAGGAATTCCAGCCATAAATGGCAGAGGAGAGCGGCTGCTTTTGTACATTGGCATTATTGACATTTTACAGTCTTATAGGTAAGCTTTGCTGCTTGTCTCATCCCGTCGCTTTAGTCGCACTAAAATATTTTGTTTTGAACATCTGATTAACTAATCGTTTCCCTAGCGTATTCCATCGTCAACTCGGATCTCATTTTACCTGCACTTTGAAGCAATCCAGTTTACTGTTCATGTAATTTCCTATTGAACATATACCTTTACTGTAGTAAACAGTCAGCTGTTTGGCAGTCAGTTCAGCATGGAATGCAGCCCAAATCCCACTACACTTGAGTGACGTACTTGCAGGACATTGAACAGCTGTGGGTGTTGATGCCTGTTGAGCTGTCTATTACAGAGAATGGAAGCCTCAATCGTTTGAACGATGTTCAAAGGATATTTGTGGGTGGGGGAGGAGGGTTCCCAGCACAGTTAATACGAAACTAAGTCACATTAAGCTTTTCTAAAGCTTACAATCTTATCTACTTTTGCTTTTCCAGGCTGATAAAGAAACTGGAACACACCTGGAAAGCACTTGTCCATGATGGTGTAAGTTTTAATTTTAAAATCTTGTGAAAACATGCATCCATCTGTCATAAAGGCCGCATGACCATTGCAGTAGATTTCTTTCCGAATTATTGTTAAACAGTAAAAGTAATCCTTGCGTTTGATATAACACCTTATCACGCCGTCGAAACATCTCGAAGGACTTCAAAGGAATTTTAATGTGGAGGGTAGTCAGTGTATTTGTGGGCCCAATGCATGTTTGCGCATGCGATTTATATTGTATGAGACACCTACATTCCACACTGCTGTGTTTTTTATTGCCGTGGTGGGTAGTCATCTTGAACTGAAGTGTGAATGTGAAATGTTGTCAGGATAGGGATGTCGTAATGCATATTCCCAATCATTGACAAGACAGACCACTCTGCCCCTTCAGTACTCGCCACTAAATGTTCCATTTGTCGATCCCAGGGAAGATGATGCTTTGGATGGAAACTTGGAAAATTGTACGTTTGATATGTGCAGCTGCTTCTCGAAGTGGGTTGCAGTTGCATACCTTAGTGGAGTCCTGTAGCTCAGTGGCTAGAGCACTCCTCGCAAACTGGATTCAATTCCCGGGCAGGACAAAATGTTGGACAAGTTTCTTTACTCCACGGGCCTCTGTTTGCCTAGCAGCAAGTGGGAACTCAGTTGTTAGTCAATTGGCAGATCGCTTTTCCAACGATAATAATAATAATAATAATTTTTAAAAAAATGTTTTAGTTGGTCACTCAGTTCACTCATGCAGTGTGGCACACTGCTGCGTTCTGCCCATAAAATATACAGTTGATTTACTTTACAACATACTCTATAATGTGCTTTGAGACGTCTCGAAGATATGATAAGGTAATATATCAAATGAAAGCATTATTCTTGTTGTTAATTGCCATATTTTTCTAGGATACTGTGTCAGTGCACCGGCCAAACTTCTACGCGGACAGATTTTTTAAATTTATGAGCAACGTTGTCTTCAGAAAGTCTTCATGTAAGTAACCTGAACAAAGTCAATATATTTCACTCAAAAAACACAATTGAATAAACTTGTGATGCTATAGTCAGTACTTACCAACCGGTTTCCAAAGAGCTGAATTTGAAATGGCAAATATGCGCTGCATAGTAGCATTGAACCATCAAAATTTACATTATAGTTGCAGGCCATTTGGCTTATTATGTCTTCGGCTCCTTTTAGATCCTTTCAGTCCAATTTACCTGTTATTTTTTCATACCTCTAGTTATTTAAAAGCCATATAGATTTGGCCTCAACCAGTGTTCCCAGCTTGGCGTTCCCCATCCTAACCACTCTGTATTTGGGAAAGCAAATTGTTCTAAGTTCCCCATTTGCTCGTTTGCTAACTTTTTTAAATTGATGCCCATCAGTCACTGATTCAGTGACCAGTGGAATAATTTCTCCCTATTGATTCTAAAATGTATAATTTCACATTTGTCTGCATTAAATATAATTTGCCATTTCTCTGTCCAATCAATGAATCGGTCTCTGTCCCTCTGATGTAGCTTACCATATTAGTTGTAAGCTACGCTCCCTATCTTTGTGGCATCAGCAGTTTCTTAGTTATATTCGATTTCCTCTGTTCTGTACAACAATACTTTGTTTGACTTTGTACAGTTCTTAGATGTACCTTTAACCATTCTGCCTCTACAGGCCCTGGAGCCAGGACATCCTGTTTTCCAATAAGATTTTCTCTGAAACAAACTAATAGGGTACACAAACCTGAAATACTAAAATGATCAAGCTCATTTGAATCAACAATTAAGAATCATTATTTCAGTTGCAGGTTAAACGTACATGGGGAATAGGTCCATTTCATAAAGCCTTAACCTTGAAGGTTTGTACGTTTACTTAAAAAGCCAAGGTTTAGAATTGGGTAACCGTTTAAAGGCCACTAGTGTAAGTGCTTACAACATGATTGAATTCCATTGCAACAGCTCTGAAGTCATCTCCTTCCAAAAAAGGCCGTTCTACCTTGGTGGTCCCTCAATACACTGGTCCCGGACAAGCCTTCTCAGCCAGTCAGATTCCTATGGAAGGGGACGAGAAGAGATATGATCTACGGGGCGCCAGGAGCTTCCCAACTCTCGAGGATGAAGGTAACTCCCTTCCTATTTTACGCTATGGGCGTCAGGAGCCTGTCAGGAGCAGTTTTCACCCACACTCCCCAAGTTGTGCTGTATGGTTGGAAAGGCAGAACATCTGGTTTCAATGACGTTATTGTTTAGTTGATTGTCCTATAACTTGTACTTCTTATCAAACAGTTCTGCCGAATACCAGCACAATTTCCACTGTAGGAAGCCAAACCTGTGATGGCTAAAGTGAGGTCAATACTTGCTTGAGGGACCAATTGGGTGGAACACATGGGATTTAGGAACACATTTTGAAATGATTCTGAATGCCTTTATACTCTCCGATTCAATCAGCTTTACAGATGTGTTGCATTCTTTAGGTGACCTTCGCTTGAACCCAATGCAGGTTAATTTTGATGCCAGTACTTGCGCAGTTGTTGTCGTGATCATCGCTCTTCTAGTCATCCACTGAAGCACGCATATCATTGATGACTTTCAGTCATCCACTGGGAGTTTTCTTAAAAAAACCCTCAACATTTGACTTTTCACCTTCTTTGATGGCTTCACTTTTTAAAAAGTTTCCACTTGTTTTTTTCTCATCATCTTACAATTTTTCTAAGGTCTAATGGGTCGACCAGATCTCCTACCCTCAACCCCGCCTTCCTTTGAAGAAGCAACTACAGCTTCGATAGCTACAACCCTGTCCTCAACATCATTGTCAATAGCTGAACGGTCACCATCAGATTCCATTGAACATCACCCCCGCTACAGGTAAATAGCAGCCACACCCTGACATATAAACTGCTGGAATATTAAAATAGGGTGATGCAGAAACAATTATTTTCAGTGTATTAAAGAAAAAGATGATTCTTTTGATTGTCCCGCTTGCTATAGAAGGCAAGGCCATACATTTTGGATGTTCTTTCATGATTAAGGTAGCTTTCAGATCCTAAAGAATGTGGACACGCTGGATTTTACTGTGGTCAGCGGTCCCTGGATGCAGACTGAGTTTAAGAAACTGTACTTGGAGGATGATTAACAAGCGGGATAGTTTGCTCAGTGGATAGTGTGGGCAGTTTCAAACACAAACTAGATGAATGTTGGATTGAGAGGGTTATAAGGTATGGTGTTTAAAAATGAGAATAGCTGAACAGACTGCAGTGTGTTTTTGGCTTCCGTTCCTTTGTCAACTCTGTCACTGACAGAAAAATCAGCATGTTGCAGTATGCAAATTGTAGTCAAGTGACAAATATCATCAGATTTGCCAAACCCAGCTGCCAGGCTTGTAGATAATTCACATAATGATTGAGTTTTCAAATCTGCGGAGGCAGAGTGCTTTACAATCATTGATGTGCGTGTCTCTGATCATTATTGTCGTTGAAAGTCCTTGATTGTTCAGTCTCTTTGAAGTGTGTGACATTTTCTCTCAATGCATCTGGTTTAAACATGGACATTTCAATAACATTCTGACTGAATCGAAGACTATTTGCATTGGGTTCCAGATCAACTTTGAGTCCCTACACTTTACAGTAAAATCCTAATTGAATTGAGACACCTCAATGTGACTACACCAGTGGCTTCGAATCTGTGAATAGCGGCGCCTCCTCTAACTCAGCAACGTTTTTGTTGCGCTCCCCTCTTTCTTCACACTCGGCTTTGCACACTCGGATCCTCGGCTCCACACGCACTCGGGGGTTCAAGACTCTAAAGCTCCGCGCCCCTCCAGCCAACGGTACATGTCCCCCAAGGGAGGCGCCCCACAGTTTGGAAACTACTGCCCTACAACAAATGAAAGGATTGTTATTACTTTGCATATTTCCCTCTCACACCCCCACTCCACTCCACAAGTGTATGTTTGAGGTTTTATCAGATAAATAGCAAGTACAAGGCTCTCCCTGTGAGCTATTTTGCGTGTAAAAATTGAATAAAGGAAGTTACGTGGTTTTTACAAGTGTGGCTTCTCTCAAAGCAACTGTTGCAAATTTATTTTCTGTGAGTGACCCTTTGGAAAATTCTATTTATTATTGAGTCGAGCAATTGAAATGTGCCTGAAGAAATTGGTCCTGATCTAACTTAAGCATTAAATTGTTTTTTTTAAAAGAAAGAAATTAGATGTTTGATTTTAATTATGCATTTTTCATTCCCTTAGACGACCTATGGTTTCTTCATTATTTGAAGCAAGGTAAGTGTTAACCCTACTTGGTGTGCTCTTCATTTATACTTGGTATATTATTTATAATTCCCCCCCCTCATTGTGAGAGATGTTATTGCTGATAAATGGGACCCCAGGTTCAGTTATGGCTAGGTTAGCTAGATGAGTTGGCAAAATATATTGACTTCACTATATTCGGGGTAGAATTGCACTAAACCACCGTGAGTCTTGTGACTTGTCTTGCTGACAAACTAACTTCCTCCA
Source organism: Hydrolagus colliei (assembly GCA_035084275.1). NCBI lineage: Eukaryota > Metazoa > Chordata > Chondrichthyes > Chimaeriformes > Chimaeridae > Hydrolagus > Hydrolagus colliei. The sequence goes on along the minus strand of CM068766.1, from coordinate 7,407,570 downwards.
AACCTTCTACATTGGATTAATTGTTAAATGTTCTCTATCAGGCGCAGCTGTCTAGCGATTGCTTCCTGCACTTTCAAAACTTAGAGTGACATTTATTTCGCAACTCAAGTGGAACGGAAAGAAGCAGGAAATAGAACCATTATACTGTATCTAGCTTTCCACATGTTTGTGTAACCGTTCTGCAGTATAGAGGGTGATTTGAGTGCCAAATTGTACACTGCATACTAATTTGTTAAGGCAATACACACATGCAATGCCAGCTGTGTCAGCTTGGCTCAGTCGGTAGCTCTCTCACCTCTAATTCAGAAGGTTGTGGGTTCAAGCCCCAAACGGGACTTTGAATTCACAGTCTGGACTACTAATGCAGTGTGAGTGTCTGTTGCATTACTGGAGTTGCCGTCCTTCGGGTGAGAGTTAAACTTATGTCTGACACAGTGGCTGTTCAGTACCTTGGGACGTCCTCTCGACGTGAAAGGTACTACACAAGTGTAATTTTGTTGTTGTCTGCTGTTAGGGTGCACATTAAGGGCCCCACAATATTATTTGAGTTTTTCTTGATGTCCTGACCCAACAATCACCACAACATATACAATGTGTCCTGTGAAGCCTTTGAGATGTCCTCCTGTACCAAATGCAAGGATTATTCTTATAATTTTGCACTGTTGAGGAAGCTACTGTTGCCCTCCTTCTTTCATGTGGATACAGACCTCGGCGACCCACACACACACACTTAGGTCTTGAATTTAATTTGAATGAAAAAAATTGCAAGGAAACTTATTTACTGTTTGATTGCAGAACAACCGCACCCTGCCCTGGCTAACCAGAGGTCAAGCTTCCGTCACTCAGCTCAGGGAAGCCAGGCTCAATTATAGGAGTATCCTTACTCCACACATCTAATAATAATTCATCAAAAAAAACCACAATAATAAAATTGGTCATTTCAATCCACGACTGCTTGTGGAACGCTGCTGTGTGCAAATTGCTGCCACGTTTCACCCACAAATATACAGTCAATTCACTTTACAGTATATTCTGTGAAGCACTTTGACACGTCGATAAGATGTGAAAAGTGCTATATTCCAATGCAAGGGTAATTATTATTATTACCAAGCATTGCCGCTATGCATAGATTGTAACACGTAAAAAAAAATCCAGAACCTGCAAGTAGTAATAATCATAATAATCCTTGCATTTGATATGACACCTTATGATGCCATTGAGACGTCTCAAAGCGCTTCACGCAATATACTGTATTTTGTGGCTGAATGCAGCAGCCAATTGCACATAGTAATGTCCCACAAACAGCCATGGAGTGAGAGACCAATTTTAGTTGGTCAGGACACCAGGAGAGAGAAACTTCCTTCTCTTTTCAAATATTGCCTTGGGACTTTTAACTTAGAGACAGATGGGACCTTGATTTAATGTCTCACCCAAAGGACCGCGCCTCCAATACACACACCCCAACCTCCAGTCAGCTTCGACTATGTGTTTCCAAGTCCTAACGTGGGGCTTGAACCCAGAACCGTCTGACTCAAAAGTCAACAGTGCTACCACTGCGCCAGGCTGAAACACAGAGGTAACAATGTGGGTGTTCCAGAACCTACTCGCACTCTGTCACAGCAAATTGACTGAATAGCTGTCCTGCGAGTGAGTTCTTAGTTAGGGAAAACAAATAGGGGAAACAATGAGGAAAGGTTAACAAAAGGCCTGTCTCTACTCCTCTCACACAAGTTATGGATTAAAAAACAACTTAAATCGGTCTTTAAAATCAAACTCTTGAGCCTATCAGTCACTTCTAAGACCTGTTGTAACTTGATTGTAGTTGGAGTTGCTATGTAGTTGTTCAATCAATGTAGGACAGTATTGGTCAAAAAGTTCAGGTATTTTTCTCTACTCTAATAATCTAACATGTATTTTTTCCTGTGATTTTGCATTCAATGTTTTTTCCAGTGTTCGGTCATTTGATGAGACAAAAGTGGAAGATGATCTTCAGCAAGTCGCAGTTGAACTGGAGAAGACAAGCATTGAATCTGCAGTAGTGGAAGAGACAAAGTAAATGTTTATCAAATATCTGTATTTGTATTGCATGTTTCGTGTCAGGCGATAGCACTCTTTCCTCTTGAGTCAGAAGGTTGTGGGTTCAAGCTCTATGTCAGTCAAGGGTGCCAGAAGAAACTCCCTTCTCTTTTTGAATAGCGCCACCTGAACAGACAGACAGATGGTACCTCGGTTTAACATCTCAGCTGAAGAACAGCATATCCACCATTGCAGCACTGCATTGGACTTGTCTTGATGAGAATGTTACCAACAGAACCAGGCAGACACCCAGGGAACCTCTATACAGCAGTGATCTTGAGACAAGCTGCATATTATGGTTGAGTTGAGGATTAAAAGATATATTGATCTTATTTAAACCCTAGCATATATTTCACTGTTCCAGGTGTTTTCATTGTCCACTCTGATATGGCGAGCATAAAAACTTATACAACAATAACATTTACATTTGTAGAGAGCCTTTCATGTCGGGAGTTAATACCAAGCATGGGGGAGGGGGCAGTGTTGGGGTGAAGGAGGACAGAGAGGTAGGAGGGTGGCTGAAGGTATGGTTGGAAAGGAGATTATTGAGTATGGGTTTAACCTACTTGCGAAAACTTATCTTTGAGTTAAAACAATGTTTGGCCAGATAAAAGTGGTTTTGGATGCTTGCGATTGACAAAGCTTATGGTAAAGGGTGTCTCGGCTGTTCCTATATTGCTGCCTTTTCTCTTCAGTAATTTTTTAAAAGCGCAAGTAAATTGGAAAGCTGCAGAGCAGGAGAGTCTGGGCTACAACGTCATATGTACCATCTGTGTTGATCAGGGCATATCTGAAGGGTTTTGTTCAACTAATTGGCTCTTTGGTCAACAGATCTGAAAGCACAGATCCAGGTTTTGTTGTTGAGGCCCGAGGTTTTGTGGCTCAGTCCACCATCTGCCTATTGCAGATCCGGCTTTGCATCTGCCAGCTTACTCATTTGCACCCAGTTCACTACAGTGCTGCTAGCAGAGTCTGATTTATTGAAAGATTTGACTGGGTTCAGCAAAGGCGAAAAGAAAATGGTAAAGCTGGCTCTACACCTAAATGTTCTGTTTTATAAAAGAAGCTTTGACAAGATTTCTGATTTTTGACATGATTGCTAGCAGAGTTGTGAAATCCCAGTGATCTCTATTTTGCTAGTTAGATGAATATAGTAGTAGGGGATTTCATTTGACTAGAGTATTAATGCAGAGTGTCTGTCTATTGAATCATTCATGCTGCTGAGTCCGCTACCTATGTATGAAATGTATAACTTGCTGCTGGATCGGAAGGTTGTGCGTTCAAACCAATGTGGGTGCTCGCAGGTTAGGCTGAATCCTTGGGGCTAAATGATAAACCAAGGTCCACCCTATCGTCCTGTTCAAGTGCACTGTTTGCAGCGCTAAAGAGAAGGGAGGTTCTCACAGTATCCTGACAAAACATTCCTCATGAAAATTTGGCTGTCTACCAATGTTTGCCGTTCCACAACAGCATACTACTTGAAGCTTTGTGCCGTTCTTCAATATCTTGTGCCATTCCAGCTATTCTGCTTCTCTTCTCTGCAACTCCAATCTAAAGTCCCTCAGCCTTGCCCTCTCTCCCCTCCTTTAAAATCCACCACAACACCTTTCAACTGCTCTTTCAATAGCCACCTTTCTCATCATCAGCTCTTTTCTTCTGACTCTCCCAAGATAGACTCCCATCCAACTCTGTCACATATTTTGAGCTATCCACCTGATTTGAAAGATTCTATGTAAATAATTGGAAGGGAGGGAGGAAATAATTGGAGTCCTGTAGCTCAGTGGTTAGAGCACTCGCCTCACAAGCGAACAACTGGGATTCATTCCCGGCAGGGCGAAACCTTGGGCAAGTTTTGTTACTCTACGCTCCTAATAATAATCCCTCAAGAAAAATAATAAGAATACGATTGGTCACTTCAATCCACAACTGTTTGTGGGACACTGAGGTACGCAATTGGCTGACGTGTTTCTCCCACAAATATACAGTCAATTCAGTTTACAGTATATTCTGTGAAGCGCTTTGAGACGTCTAGAAGATGTGAAAAGTGCTGCGTCAAATACAAGAATTATTATTATAATCCTTGTATTTGATATGTCTCAAAATGCTTCACAGATTATACTGTAAAGTGAATTGACTGTATATTTTATGGGTGATACAGGGCAGCCAATTTTACACATCAGAGTCCCACAAACAGTTGTGGATTGAGTGACTAAATTATTATTTTTTGATGGCATTTTTACCCCAGAAAAGCTATCCACCAATCGACTAACAACTGGATGATTAGGTATGAACAAAATGCAAAATACTGCAGATGCTGGAAATCTGAAACAACAACAGAAATCGCTGGAAGCATCCAGCAGGTCAGACAGCATCTGTGGAAAAAGGAAAGTGAGTCTGACGAAGGATCGTGGACCCAAAATGTTGACTTACTTGCCTTTCTCCAAAGATGCAGCCTGACCTGCTGAGTGCTCCCAGCGACTTCTGTTGTTCTGGGTAATTAGTTAGTTGAATTGCAAACATTCTTCAGTAAACTTGTACCATTCTGCAGTACGGTTTTATGTGGTTATGCAAAGGGTTCCATTACAATCTAACGCTTCAATCCCACATACAGCAAAATTCTCCACTTATGTGTAGCCTCGGAGGAAGAAAGGACAGGTGTTCACATGCCTTTACACAGATTGTGGTCTATTCAAGAGATGGTCTTTCATTGATCACATAGTCAACACCGGAAGGAAATACAAATGTCTTTTAGTTTCTTCTGGAAAACTCAGTGGGTGAAGCAATACCTGAATGTTGTACTTTTTCACCCAGGGGCTCCTCTGCATTTGTTTAGTGTTAGGAGTTGCCTGTATTGACTCACCATCTCTAACTTATAATTCTTTCATTTCTAGGGAAGTTCCTTCAGCAACAGCAACTGAGAGTTCATCGGCGACATTAGAAGCAGACTCTGTGAGCCAGGTCTCTGAGGTAGCCAGCCAGGCTTCGGGAGAGGATGAGGAGGACGTCCCAGTGACCGATATATACTTTGTAAGTATCAGTGGTCCTGCGTAGTGCTGAGGAAGCTCTGGGTGAGTGCGTGTGCGCGGGTAGGTGGGTGTGTGATCTACACCTCAGACAATGTGACTTGAAACACTCTTCCCAACTTGATTTTGTCACTTGAATCATAATGTTCTGAACTAATTTGTGTTCTCCTTCCTTGCTTGTTCTCCCCACCCTCTGACAGTGCTAACTCGTGCTCAGTTTCAGTCCTACAGCCTCTGGTGGCTCTGTACTACAGCAAGTGTTGCAAGATCCTGAACAGCTCTTTCTGGCAGACAAACTGCCTCAAAATTTGCCTCAGACTTACAAAATATACAGTGTGAAAATGGGATTCAGTGAAAATGTTTATTTTAGAAATGGCAGGATATAGCTGTTGAGATGCTCAGTTGCTTGTACTGTTTTAGGCTCGAGCTTCACTGTTACATGAAAGGATTACTGCAGTTTGTTAATCACAGCCGCTGAGTTAAACAGTTTAGTTAGACAATAAATAATCAAAGTCTTGCACATATGCACATTTTGTGAATATCTGAATTAAGATCAAACCTGAACTCTTTGTTACAGGCAGCTATTGAAGCTGACAGTTAAAAGCCATTGTAAATGGATAGATATTTTCGATATAGACAGAGAAACAATATAATGGATTTCCATCATAGGCTGAATGGCCTCTTTCTGTTTTCTCTGACAACATTAGAATCCCTTTATAACGCGCCCACTTTATAACACTGGTTTGCTTATAATGCTGATGGTCTGTGGCCTTGCTACTGATTTCAGATGCCTGGCCGACTTGCGCTTTTTTAAAACAAAATGCTACATTAGATCACTTCCTGCACCCGGCGCCTTGGGACGCCCTGACGTGAAAGATGCTATACAAGTGTCATTTTGTTGTTGCAGGAAGTAATGCAGCATCTCGATCACCTGGAAGTGGGCCTTTCTTTAGCACAGGATGTTTCCTACGGAAAGGGTGTGATCATGTGCAATGCAGAAGTTATGCAGGGGCGTCCAGATAAGCAGAAGTTGGTCATTTTAACATGGGAGCCGGTCCGCTTTCTGCGGCCGTGTTAGAGGCACAACTGCTGGTCAGTCTGAGGTGTGCCCAACTTGTAAGGCAAATTGGAATTTTATGGATCCCAACTACTGCCTTGTACTTCCTTCCTTGCTGTGTGATATTACGTTACAAAGGGAAGTAATAGCCTGTAGGTAGAAATTGTTTGCCATTAACATTACACACAAATAGAATTTATAATAATAATAATCCTTATGTTTGACATAGTGCCTTATCACATCATTGGGACGTCTTATTCACAAAATGTTCTGTGAAGTAAATTTACTGTATTTTGTGGGTATGTTTGTTGATAAGCGTGCATCGTATGTGGTGCTTGTGCTCTGGACAATGACTTTGATAAACGAAGAAGAAATCTCCAGGCTCCTTTCACCAGCTGTAAGTGTAAAACTCTAAACTGTGTTGAGACTCGGGAGAGAAGGCATCAATAACAAACTCCAAAGCCAGTGAGTGGCCCATTGCTGGGGATTAATGGTGAGGTAAATGTTTGCTTAGACCAGGATTCTGTCTTCTGGCTGCAAGGTGGTTTGGAGATAGTATAAGTGTACTCAAATATTAGCATTACACCAGAGATGGATGGGGCAGGTTGGGGGCTGGGATCATAGGATTAAACTGCTTGATTTTTCAATCAAATGAGCGGCATGAATGTGTTGTAATTGTTTATAAATTAGAATCGGAGTTTAGTTTTATAGACGTCAGAGAGCCCAGAAATGTAAGGACAGATGCTAACTGTGTCTGTTCAAGCTTATTAGGCAAAACCAGCTTAGTTTTAAGGTAATGGTGGCAATTGAGTGTGAGGTAATGGTGGTAATTGACTAGCAGGGGTGCATCCGGTACAACGTAGGAACTGTTACTCTGTTCACACAAGATGAACTTGTGTGAACAGAATAACAGTTCCTACGTTATACCGGACGCAACCCTGGTAGGATTAATAGGACTGTTAAGTGAAAACGGGAGGAATCTCTTACAACACAGAGAAATGCTGCAAATCCCAAACTGGTCAATCCCCCTCTGAAAGGGAAAAGGCAGGTCAGCATTTCAGACAGGTCTGAAAGCTGAGCATTGAGGCACCCATATGATCGCTCTGATGGGTGTCATTGTTTTTGTTTATCCAGATACAGACCCCACATAAACTGGTGGAGTTTTACAGTGCAAGTGAGTAAGGAAGAAAACGTTTTAAAAAGAAAAAAGATAATTCTCCCTAACCCTAATTTTAATGGTAACCACTAATTAGTGTGGACGGGTTATGTGAACGGTGTACATCTGGCATGACTAATGAGTGGCCTGCATGTGCCCTCCTCACCTGCTGCTCTGTTAAAAATATACCCAATTCATTGATGCAACAACAACACGACCACTAGAATAATAATCCTTGCTTTTGTTTGGCGCCTCGCCATGACTTCAAGACGTCTCAAACTGCTTCACAGAATATACTGTAAAGTGAATTGACTGTATATTTTATGGCTGATATGCAGTAGCCAGTTGCGCACAGCAGTGTCCCGCAAACAGTTGTGGATTGAGTGACCAGTTTTATTATTTGTTTTTGAAGGAATTATAACCACTGGAAAGGCGATCTGCCAATTGACTAACAACCAGGGTGCTACTTATTGCTAGGTAAACAGGTGTGTGGAGTAAGGAAACTTGCCTAACGTTTTTGCCCTGCCAGGAATCGAATTTAGGTCTCTCGCGTGCGAGGCGAGTGTTCTAATCACTGAGTTACAGGACTCTACAATAACACCAACTTGCATTTTTTTTTAGCGTCTGTCAAGTAGGGTAATATCTCAGAGCACATTACACTAATGGGGTTATACACCAGAGAAAGGAGGAAAGGAGAATGGTCATAGGCTCATACGTGTGCCTAACCCAGTGGTGGCACTCTTGCCTCTTGAGTCAGAAGTTCAAACCCTTAAGTTTTAAGGTAGGATATCAAGGCAGATAGAGAGCTGGGGGTGGAAGAGTAGGGAGGTGGAGAGGTAGAAAGAGTTTCAGAAGTTGGGGGCACTGGTATCTCAAGTGGCTACTGAGAGTGGTTGGTACATCCTTAAGTTTTCTAAGCAGAGGAGTGGGATAGGGGAAGCTCAGAGTGCTAACAAGATGTTTCGGTGTGAGGGTGAGGAAATGTTTGTCTATTCACTTCTCGATTTATTAAAATGCGTGCATCACTGTGTGCTGTCCATTGTAAGGCTTCAGCAAATATTGAAGTTATGATGTTGATGGTGGACATGTTTATTTATCCAGCTATTGCCAGGATATTCCTGCTGCACTGGACTGTTGTGCTTCTGTATGTATGTATGTTTAATGAACCTGAAGCTGCAAAGTCAGCTTGAGAAATATTAAATGTTTCGTAAATCTATTAACCTTGAGTAAAGTGATAACACTTCCTGGAATTTTAACCATAAAAAACTGCTGCTGCCCTTGAGGCCAAACTAGATTGAGTTGAATTACGTTTCTCTCTCTTGTTCTCCCCTCCTGCATATGTTTCTTCTTTCTCTCGTCTCATTGTAATTAAGTGCATGTTCATAGATTTTAAAATGTTTAATCTAAATTACTAAACTTAGTGCAGTGGCTTTATTCAGCTGGTAAACCTTGTCTCTGAGCCTGGCAATAATATTACTAATCCATTTATTTGTGTGAGACTGATCTATCTGCAATACCTATTGGCTGTGTCCAGTACTCTACTTTTTGTACTCTATGTGAAAATCTTACAATGTGTTGCACCAGAAAAAGAAGCTTTCTTGTTGAATATGGAATTTGTTTGTGTGCAAACGGCAAGTCTTAGCTCATTTAATTACTCTCTTCAACAGGAATTCATAGCTGTCGACAAATATGTGATTAATCTTTTTCTTCCATTGCAAATGTCCCAACTTTGATTCTTACTTTGTATATGGCAGAATTTAGGAATCTGCCCTTAGAAATGGTTTTCTCAAGTTTCTCACTCTCTGACATCTCGTGCGCTTGTGGTATTGAGCAGTAAAAGTGAGCTCATTCGGGTCTTCTGCCAGACTGATTTCATTGGTTGTTTCATGGGTCAAGCACACAAGCAGTGCAAGTGGACTACCCTCTGACTCTGTGCCTTTTTCTGATGACCGAGCAAAGATTGGGAATTCAAATACAATGTCTTTAGCTGTTTGCTGTTGTCCAGATGACTTTCAAGTTGGCTCATTATACTAAAGTATTACAATCCTGACAATTAAATGGAAAATAACAATGTCTGCTCCAGGCCTGCGTTTACAGATCTCCCTTCTATTTTTAGGAATTAATTATTCTGTGCGCATTCAGGAAGAGCTAGGAGGAATTTATTGTTTTGGATTATCTCTAAATTGAGAGAAATGTAATCCAGCTTCTATAGAGCACAGCTTTCCAGCCTTAAACATACCAAATTTAAAGGTCACTCTAGGTCCATTTAACATCAACATTATTTGGATCTGATTTCCCTCTTTAGTGCAGGCTTTCCTTCCTAGCCTAGTTTTTCCCAGTTTTTCCCTTTGTTAAATTCTGGCCTTCCTGTTTCTGACAAATATCCCTCTTGAGTTGGACACTGCAGATGAACTTACTCAGGTCTGGCACTTGCCGAAGTGGGGTCCTTTATGTATGAGCTAAGTGATGAGTTATTAACTGATTATTAGGTTACTAAGTGAGGCACGGGAGCAAATAGCAGGGACTCTGGCTACGATCTTTCAATCTTCCTTGGACACAGGGGTCGTGCCAGAGGACTGGAGGATAGCTAATGTTACTCCCTTGTATAAAAAGGGGCAGAAGGACAAACCTGGTAACTACAGACCAGTCAGTCTAACGTCGGTAGTGGGCCAACTTCCAGAGTCCATAATCAGGGACAAGGTAGATCTTCACTTAGAAAGATATAGGCTAATAAAGGACAGTCAACATGGATTTGTTAAAGGCAAATCTTGCCTTACAAATCTGATAGAATTTTTTGATGAGGTAACGGAATGGGTGGATAATGGTAGCGCAGTTGATGTAGTTTACATGGACTTTCAAAAGGCATTTGACAAAGTGCCACATGAGAGACTTATTATGAAATTAAAGGCCCATGGCGTAAAAGGGACAGTGGCAGCGTGGATCCACAACTGGCTGCGAGACAGAAAGCAGAGAGTTGTAGTGAGCGGCTGTTTTTCAGATTGGAGGGAAGTGAGCAGTGGTGTGCCACAGGGATCACTTTTGGGACCATTGCTGTTTGTAATTTACATCAATGATCTGGACTTGGGTGTACGGAGTACAGTTTCCAAGTTTGCAGATGACACTAAGTTAGGGAGAATAGTAAACAGTGAGGAGGATAGTAGCCATCTGCAAGAGGATATAGACAAATTGGTAAAGTGGGCAGACACATGGCAGATGAAGTTTAATGCAAAGAAGTGTGAGGTGATGCATTTTGGGAGAAGAAATGAAGGGAGGCAATATAGGCTAGATAGTACAATTTTAAATGGTGTGAAGGAACAGAGAGACCTGGGGATTTGTGTTAGTGACTCGTTGAAGGTGGCAGGACAGGTAGACAAGGCTGTTAAGAAGGCATATGGGATACTAGGCTTTATAAATAGGGGTATAGAGTACAAAAGTCAGGAAGTGCTGACTAACCTCTATAGGACTTTATTGAGGCCTCAGCTGGAATACTGTGTTCAATTCTGGTCACCACACTACCGAAAGGATGTGAAGGCATTGGAAAGGGTGCAGCGAAGATTTACTAGGATGGTGCCAGGATTGAGGGACTTCAGCTACGAGGAGAGGCTAGATAGGCTAGGGTTATTCTCTCTGGAGCAGAGAAGATTGAGGGGAGACCTAATAGAGGTTTATAAGATCATGAGGGGTTTCAACAGGGCAAATAGAGAAAAACTATTTCCACTCGTGGGTGAATCTGTGACTCATGGTCACAGATTTAAAATAGTTTCAAGGCGAAGTAGAGGGGAGCTGAGGAGAAATGTTTTCACTCAGCGAGTTGTTCGAATCTGGAATGCATTGCCTGAAAAGGTGGTGGAGGCTGATTCGATAACAACTTTTAAAAGGGAATTAGATCTTTATTTAGGGAGAACAGGTCTATTAGGCTATGGGGAGCGGGCAGGGCAGTGGGATTAAATCGCTCTTTTCAAAGAGCCGGCACAGACTAGATGGGCCGAATGGTCTCCTTTTGTGCCGTAAAATTCTATGAATCTATGAATCTATTTGACTGATTTGGATATTGCAACCAAATTCAGTACTATTCTGCAGATAAAAACACAAAGAGAAAATACTCCATGGAACATATTCATATCAGTGCTGCTGTGTCAAAGGAGGGATATTTACGGATGTCAGGAGGGTCAAAATTTTAACAGCGAAAATTTTGGGATGGATGAATATTGTGAAGGTTGTTTGATTGTTTTTAGTGAGGCAGGTGTCACTCTCGTCTCCTAAGTCATGAGGTTTGGGTTTCAAGCTTCCCAGTGAGAATTGGAACTACTAGACTAAGCTGATTCTGCAATGCTGGGAGTGCTCTGCATTTTCACAGGTGCAGTCCTTCACATGAGACATTAAACTGAGGTCCTGTCTGCCTGTGCAGCTGGACGGACAAGATCCAATGGCACTATTCAAAAAGAAGGAAGTTTCTCCCGATGTCATGGCCGACAAAGATAAAATTGAACACTCACTTAATGGCTGTTTGGGTGACATTGTTGTGAGCAAAATTAGCTACGCGGTTCACCCCAAAAAGTCACTATTCTTTACACTAATCGTGTGAGGTGCTTTGGTATGTCCTCCCATTGTGATGAGGCTGAATATCAAAAGTAAAGATGGATGCTTATTATATTCCTACTGGGGGAAGAGTGGGTGGGATAAAGGCCAGGATCAGGTAGGTTTGGCACGACGCTGGAAGGAATAGGCCAGATCAGCCAAATAACCTTTCCTTGTTCCCTGTTTACATTCTTCCAAACTGACACATCAGCTGCTTAAAACTAGGCTAATTACAGACTTAAAGGTTTTGGTTTGCGAGTCATTAGTGGGTGGCGTGGGATTAACGGCTGCAGTAAATCAGTTGAAAGTGTAACTTGTTTATATGTAAAATTGTTTTGTCAGCCAAGAGCTGGCTTGGACCTGGATAGAAAGATTGTGGGTTCCAGTCTCATTCGAGTCTACAGACTAGGATAATGTTCCAGTGCATTAGTGGGGAATGCAACATTGTTGGGAGCGCTGGCTTTGGATTAGATGTTAAAAGGAGGTCATGTGGAGATTGACATCGCTGCATTGCTGTTTGGAAGGAGAAGGGAATTTCTCGCAATGTTCCAGCTGTCAATCCTCAGCATTAGATGATCATTCACCTGGATCGGGGAGGGTGGAGACACGAGGAGGGGATTTGGGTGACCGACGGGACCGTAGAAGAAAAGGGTCTTGAGGCGGACTTGAAGGAGGCTAGGGAGGGGGTGGGGCGGAGGGACTGCGGGATGGAATTCCAGAGAATGGGGGCAGAGTGACTGAAGGCTCGCCCGCCGATGATGGGGTGGGTGGGTCAGGGGACATGGAGCAGGCTAGAGGCTACTGAGCAGAGGGCCGGGCAGGTTGATATTGGGTTAGGTGGTTGCAGAGGTAGGAGCGAGGCCATGGAGGGCTTTGAAGGTGAGGACCAGGATCTTGATTTGAATCCTCTGGATGATGGAGAGCCAATGGACTTGGGCATGAATGGGGGTGATGGGGTCATGGAGTTTGGAGCAATAGAGGACACTGGTGCAAAGTTCTGTATGATGGGTTAAAGGTTGAAACTCTGGCTTAAATGACTACTCGAATATACTGCAGAAATGTTAGTTAAACCAGGAAGCTTCGGATCATGAAATAGCTCATCAAAGATTAATCCTGGCCAGATCTATGTGGTGATAAATCTCCTCTGACAAAACAATTTGGGGACATCTGCAATCATGTTTCATGTTTGCTCAAGTCAGACACTGGAGAATATTTCTATGCTCTGTTATTGACTATTCTCCTCAGTATCATTCAACCTTCCCTGTTGCTCTCTCCCCCTTAATGTGCATTGCCATTCTGTCTCTACTCTCCTGCACAGGAACAAATGGTCCTAGAAATGCTTTGTGGAATATATAAGTTCGGTTTCTGAAAGGATGTCAGTAAACAAAAGGGGAGGGGATAGAATACTTATTTTGCTTAGGATCAATTTCAAGGTCCTCACATTGTTGTACAAATTATTCCATGTCCTTCCACTCTCCTTCCTCTCTGACCGGCTCATACCTCACTTCTCTATGTACTCCTCAGCCACTTCCGGCCTCCTGCAAATCTCTCGTCCCCTCTGCTTTACCATTGGCAGCCATGCTTTTGTTTTCTGCCACTGCTCCCCAAAGCTATGGAAATCTCTCCCTCAAACCTTGTCTTCTCCTTGCCCATTTTCAGGTCACCCCCGAAGACCTTCCTCTTTGACCATGCAATAGGTCCCCTTCTTCCCTGAGATTTCCATGGCTTGCTGTCAAACTCTGCCACTGTTGAGCGCTCCCCCGCTTTCCGCGTGAAGGGCGCTACATAAATACATGCTGTTATTGTAAAGATGTCAGTATAAAGGAGATGCTTAAATTAACTTCTCTTTGTTGCCTCATTGTATTTGAAAATGGCAGTTTCAATTGCATCCTGTAATTTGACCCGTGTCTCTATAAGGTACCTGCATTGTGTGTTTCCAAACCAGATCCACAGCATGGTTCAGTTTCATGCTGGCTGTAATGTGAGCCAGGCTATGTCACTTTGTCTACTGTGTACTGAGCTGGCCAGCAAAGTGAAAGCAGCATCTGTGTCAAATGCTCTGGGTACCTTACAGAACTGGGTCTAGGCAGAATGAGGTTCTGGGATAAAATACAATTTACCTTTTACATCAGGAGGACGTCCCAAAGCGCTTAAATATTTTATGGTTTTAGGCCCAAGACCGTAAATTTTCCAGTATTTGGGGAAAATTCTTAAATTGAAACAATCTGGAATCTAGTTTTAAATTCTATCAATTTTAATCTCCATTGCATCGAATTGCCCCAGATTGTAAATTCTATTAGAGTATTTAGTCTGTTTTTGTTTATTTCACATGTGTTAAGATCATGTAAATCATTTTATTCTCTTCACCCCATAACCCAACATCCACTTTGGCCTGATCTGTCCATCCAGAGGACAATGTGTTTGGATTCCAAGGTTTATATCTCAGTCAGGGTGTCAAGGTCAGGGTATCAGGTGTCTTGACCAAGACTGGGAATGTCATCTTAGGGAGAGAGACAGAGTTTCTTCCAGTGTTCTGGTCAACAATCCTCCACATCACTTCATGCTGCATGTAGAATATTGCTGTTTGCAAATTGCATTTGCCTACAAATAGTCCTTGCACTTTACCTGGAAAATGATCTTGAGATGTTTCAATATTGTAGGGGCAAATCAAAGCCAGGGATTGTTAAGTTAGCCAGTCTCAATAAGCCTGGGATTCAGCTTTTTTGTCTCGATGAACAACAGTGACAAGAGTGTTTTAGGGTTCAGATGACAGTGTTGCTTCTGGAGTATTTTGTAGAAAAGTAAAGCTGGATTAGGAGAAAGATTTTCTTCTGCTACTTCTAGTTCTTTCATTATTTTCTGATATTGTTTTCCACTATACAGGTGACTTTCCTGTGCTTATTCACTGTGTTTCCATTCTTTTTCTTTTCATGATTGCTTCTTCATTTGTGTGTCTACCATTTTCTTACACCATCCAGTTTACGGATGGAAAGTATTGGATTTACTCTCCGTTTCGCAGTTGTTCCCGAGCCAGTTCATTGTCTGGTGATCATGTAAGTGGGATTATTTTTCTTTGAAACCCTACCTTGTGTTGCATTTCTCTTCCCATTGTAACAATCTTTTACACCAGCACTTTTACCCCCATTGCAAAACTTTAAAATTCATGTTTTGTTTTTCATTAGCAATCTTAGCAAGAGTCGGAAACTAGTGCTGCATGTTGATAGTGCAGTGTGGGTTTCACTGATGTGTTGGACTGGCTACTTCGACACCTAGGTTCAGTTAGTATAGGCTGTGGGTTAGAAGTTGTGAGTTGAAATCAACACGACAGTGATCTTATAGATTGGAGCTGACAAACAATTGCATTTATTTAGCTCTTCATATAGGGCAATGCTTCACGGTGTCACTGTGGAAACCAGTCTTTGGCTAAATAGGAAGTGGGGTTGGGAGCTGACCATAAGTGCGGTTTAAAAGTTTTTTTTAAAGGTGGAATTTTAAAAATAGCTAGCAAGAGTACAAAGTGGGGGGATAGATGCAAAGAGTTCCAGGTTGGGGGCATCGTGACTGAAGGCTTAACACTTGCCTGCCGTGCTGCACAAAGTATCGCAGTGGATTCTGAGGAGCTTTGCCCTCTCATTATGGTGTCTACACTTCTCTATTTCTGTGTGTCTTAGAAGCCAGTGTGTCTGAACCACACTGGGTCTCTCAGTCGGTGGGCGGCCATTATAATTATATATCCATAATACAAAACTTTCAGTAATTATGAACTACAAGAAAATCTATTACACAGCTGCACATGCACAGCCTTTCCTTCCAAGAGAGGCATTCATGGGGAGTTAAGTGTGTTACCACTCGACATTGGAGGATGAGAGGGGATTTGTAAATTGTTTTGGATGGGAAAAGTACCTGAAGTGAGGAAATAAAGACTGAGACTGAAATACAAACCAACATATGTTTTTCCTCCACACTTACTGAGCAAACAAAACTTGAGTTTAAAATAACATTTGTATTGTTATATACACATATATATATCTATCTCCTTGTATAACTTAATACTTACTGGAAGCTAATGGACGTGGATCTGGTCATTCCTTATGTAAACAAATGCTCTGTGTCCATCTCAAATAGTCAAGAATTGAAGAGGAATTTCTGAGCAAGACTTGCAATATTCTGCTTCCTTCCTGTATTGAGACTTCTCTATGTCTAACCTTCTCCTTCTCTCACTTGCTGGTGATTGTCTCATTTTGCTTCCGTTCTTTCTCTTCCTCTTGTGCATCCTTTTGTCTCCTGCTGCTCAGTGTACAGACGACAGGGCCTGGATTTACTCTCCTCTTCACTTCGGTTCTCAAGTCCGTTCAGTTTCAGACGGTGAGAGTGAAACTGTAAGTTTAATGTCCATCCAGTTCCTTTAGAAGTTTGCTGTTAAGGTAGAGAGCTACCAGACTGGGTATACAGGGCTGGTGCTTGTTCAATGTAATGTAGTTTGTGTGCAATGTAGTATAGCTTGTTTGGTTTTGTCTGGCTTTCCTCTACAGTGTGAGCAATTTTATTCTGTGAATAGCATTACTATTCATATACAGTTTGCTGTGTTTGGGCATGTGGTAAGTTGCTAATGTGGTGATATGAAAATCACTCACTGCCTGTGAGTAAGTAATACAACCTGCAGTGGTTTCAGCTTTGTGGCTTTAATTAGAGGAAAACATATCAGACATACAACGTCATAAGACTTGAAACTGTGTTTTATTCCCTTAACATTTCACCCTCCGTTAATACTCACCTTTGGATCCTTTCCCCAAAGTCCATCAAAATAACCTCTTTAATGGCTGTGAGTCAAATTGACTGTTTTTACTATTTAGCCAAATTTGAAGAACCAATGGTTAACCTTTTCTGCACTTGCTCAAACTCTGAACGTTTGTACCACGTGAAGCCTTCATAATGACGGGCTCTGATTTACTTTTGCCTCTTCTTTCTGGAACATGAAAAAAAAATGGAGCTGTCTGATTTTATATTGGCATCCTTTAAAAAACCAATTGCCCAAGTGCCACTGAATAACAGCTATTATTTTCCCTTTAGTGGCCGGTTCAGCCGTTGCTGAAGGATGTCCAATTCATGCTGCATTCACACAATGTATGCTTAACAATGGTCTCCGTTGCAGCAGGTTCAGCTATTTGATTGGCTTTGGGCCAGGCCAGCAGCTGATTGCTTTGGGGGTTGCTTATAAACATGTTATTTGCATCTAATATTAGTGCCCTGCCAATTGCCCAATTTGTGCTATGTCAGTCAGGCTCAGTTTGTGGCACTGAAGCAGAAAGTTGTGGGTTCAAGCCCCATGTTGGGAATTTGAATTCCCTAATAGTCTAGGCTGATGCTCTAGTGAAGCGTTGCATTGTCAGAGGTGCCGTCCTTCAGATGAGCTGTTTACCAGGATCTGTGCCTGTTCGGGTGCATGTAAACACGATGTGACACGACTCAAAAAGAGAAGCTAGTTTCTCTCAGTATCCCGGCCAACAATTGGTAGCCTGGCTGATCGGCAGGCTCACAATCACTGCTAGCAATCAGTCCCTGGTCACCCAAAGGTTTAGTAGGAACCTAGCAAAGCCCTAATGGGTAGGGGGGGTCCAGGCTGAACAAGAAGTAGGAAAGCTTGCCAATCAGCTAGACACGCACACTTTGGGATACTGCTGCTTAGATTCCAGCATTGCTCCAACTCTCAACTCGCACTCTGGGATTCTCAAACCTTGGCTCTTGGCAACCTGCGCCTAATACATCCCAACAACAACAACAACAACAATTTACATTTATATAGCGCCTTTCACGTCGGGAGGACGTCCCAAGGCGCTAACATTCCAGTGTTAGGTAAGAAGGATGAGTCCCTCCGGGGAGAGAGTGCATACCATTCCACAATTTCTCTGGGATTTCCATGTGCAGACGCAATGCATGGAAATCTCAATTTGGATATTTGATTGTGGGACAATACTGTGCACACTTTTTTCTGCTGCTTTTACCTACAAATACAGTCATCTTGCAGTAAAATCCTGTGGTACTTTTTTGCGATCTTTTAATGACATAATGAGTCATTAAATGTAAAGGTTATTTTACTGACTGAAAGCAACTCTTGCAATTGGTTTTACTTGTTCGGTGCTGTATCTAAGATGGTAACACATGTATGGGCAGACAGGTAAGGTTGGCTTAAAATGTATTTCCGTTGATTCTTCTGACTCTCAGTTTTTGTCTCAGTAAATCTTATGCAGATTATTTGAAAATGGAAGTCCTTCTGGAGGGGGTGACGTCGTTCAGCCAGAAGCTAGAAGCTGCCTCACTCATTGAATCCGCGTGATCTGATGGCTCCGTGCAGTGCAACTGGCTCCCGTTACCTGCAACTTGGGCAGAGGAAACCTTAGGACCTGAGCTCATCGTGGGGAACACTGTTTGTGATGCAGAAACAAACTTATGCCTAACTCGGCCCACACAGCAACCATCCCATGTTTTGTCTAGCTGTTGCACACTGTCTACTTGTTCCCTTGCCTAGAAGAAGCCTCTAGATTTGCTCTTTCATTTATTCATTCATTCCATCAGTGTAGTTCAGAGTTGATTGCGTAGTCTCCTGTAAGCAACTTCACAGTGAGTATTTGTTTTAACTCTCAAGTATGTGCAGGTTTTGATGTGCTCCCAGTGATGCAAATCATGTGTAAATAATTAATCTCCACCTATGTGCGGAGGTGTTACTTTGTGTGCGATGGGGAAGGGGGTGGGGGGAGCTTGAGGTCTTGTCCGATTATCTGTGATTGAGTAAGTGGATGAGTCGTACAAAAAACATTGGTACCTTTAAATAAAATACCCTGGAAGCACAAATCAAACATACGCTGCTGGTCCCAGAAATACTTTCTCCTTCCACACACTGTATATAGGAGGAGGAGTGACTGGAATTGACTCTTCTAAACTTATTTGGAACTTAAATAGCATTTTCAGATGCAAGCTGTAAAAAATGATTACCTGACATCCTTTCTTAGCTCCACAACTCTAGTTGCAATAAGTATCATAGGCTATTGATTAACTGGTTTTACTTTTGAAATTGAGATATCTAGAAGTGTGCGTGAGTGTATGTGTCTGTGTGTAACAATTTGTCACAAACCAAATATTTAATCCATGCAGTCAATGATAAATGCCAAAATGTTGAAGGAATCGTCAATTTTTTAAAATTGAAAACTTATTTAAGTAGTTGTAAATTGCTCTGCCTCGCTAGGGCTTTCATTTTATAATTTCTCTTGAGTTTTTAAAAAATAAATCGATTGCTTTTCACAATGCTTGATATTTGGGTATTGCATCTGTTGATGCATGTGCAGGAAACTAGTGAATGATCAGGGAGCTGGGCTAGAGAGGGGCAGGGCTATTGCAGGGCTCCAATTTATATATGTGCAGAAAAAATCATTTGGGTTTGAGTCATTCAGAAATCGTGTGAGTAAAGTTCACTTTAAAGCACTGCATTAGCACTCGAGTACATCTTCATCTGAGACCAGTCCAAGGGTCAATGAGAATACTCTAAAGCAGAACTATATCTGGCTTACAAATATCACTTCATCACTGGTGCAATGGCTACAGTCCTGCTCTAGAGTCATTGCATTATGCCTGGATCCTCCCATTGTAAGTGGATTAGTTTTTTATGCATTACATCCATTTGGATAATACTGTAGTTTGAAATATGCTGCCACGATTTGTATATTTTAAAACAAAATCCTTTTTGAGGAGTTGGATCATTAAGCCCATATTGTATTGTTTACAACAGATTTATATGGCGGGGAGTGGAATGGGCTGTAGTGTGAAGTAAGCTCGTCTGCACCAATTTACATTGGGGAATGATGTAACAACAATAACAAAGCATAGGGCTTTTCACGTCAGGACATCCCAGGGTGCTGAAAGGCAAATCTTCTGCAGCTAAGTGTCTGTACCATAGTATTTCAGTTTGAACCATTGGAGGTGTCTTGTGAGGAAGATGCAGAGTAAGTTATAATTTTTTCCATTGCGGTAACTGAAGAGTGAAATGAGTTGGATGGCGTGTCTAAAACCTATTTTTTACCCTCAAAATCAGGATGGGAAAATAATTCCTGTATGTCACTAGTGCAAGGAATGCAAGACTGGTAGCTGACATTCGAGTTTCAGCACATTTGACCTGTATGTTGAGCATTGCCCTGTATCTAACCTCAGCACTTCTCGGAGTGGGAGTGCTTACTGATGAAGCAAGTGAACTGGAAATGTTCAGAGCAGCCAATGCAATCATCCCATCCCTTGGACCATATCAAAATTCCTTTTGGAGAAAACGCATTACAAATCTCAACTAGTCAACCAGGTGATTGTTGGACATGTTTGCAGTTAGATCACGAGAGATGTGGGGAGATGGAGGGTCCCAAGGTTCTTCAGCCTATTTGATCCCTTCCTTCCAGAATATCAACTCTACTGTTTTCCAATAATAACATCACGCTGTTTGACGAGACAAAATGTTCTTTCCAACGATGCTGATTATTTTAAGGAACTGTAAACACCCGATTGATTCTGGATGGCAATTTAATTGACAGGTTATAACCTGTCCAAAACCTTCAGAGGGTAGCTTCCCTGAGATTACATTCTACTTTGAAACTGTGCCAAAATACATTTGGTTTGATCTTCTGTTTGCAGTAGTTATTGCACACAATGTTATCAATTCCCAATGACTCTCCCTCACAGTGGCATGGAGACTGTACTGATAGATAGCATTCAGTAATTGCCGTAAATTATTGATAAAGCTGCCAGGCATCTTGACATTTGCTGTAGTACTTTTACTACAATTGTCTATTAATCTTAATCCAGTGGGGGGGGTGGAGGACAAAGTAACTTGTTTGTAGAAAGTTTATAAAATGTAAAATGTACTGTTCCATGGAACATTCAGTCATCCTCAAATCCCCATCTCCCAGGTCTTGTAATAAATGGTACTTAGCATCCAGACTTGACCTTTGATGTTTCAGATGTGAGGACGCTGTCCTGGCATTGAGGCCATCAGCAAACTGCTCTGCCTCTCGAGCCTCTTTTAATCTACCGTATATCTCCGCGTATAAGGCGCACTTTTTTTCACGTCGGAAGATCTCAAAAGTTGGGTGTGCGCCCTATACGCAGGTACAAGAAATTTTGAGCCTCGGAAATACAGTAAACAGGAGGGGCGGCCAGCGCGCTGTCAGCCGGGGTTTGGTCAGTGTCTGTCGGGGGTTGGGGGGAGCGGGTGACGGGGCTTCGGCCTCGGCCGCCCGGGCAGCGGCAGCAGCAGCGGACTTCAGTGCTGTGCTTACCTTCTGCCGAACCCAGTCTGCCTGCCTCACTCCCTGCCGCTCTCTCTCCCTGCCTGCCTGCCTCTCCCTCCCTCCCTCCCTGCGTGCCGGCCTGCCTCTCTCCCTCTCTCTCTCCCGGGCTGCCGGCCTGCCTCTCTCCCTCTCTCTCTCCCGGGCTGCCGGCCTGCCTCTCTCCCTCTCTCTCTCCCTGCCTCCCTCTCTCCCTCCCTGGATGCCTGGCTGCCTGCCTCTCTCTCTCTCCCTACCTACCTGTCTCTCCTCCCTTCTGCCGGCAATATCATTGAAAATGCTTCCGTTTTTTTTCACCAAGAAAAGGTCAAAAGTGGGGGGTGCGCCTTATACGCAGAGATATACGGTAGTCCCACAGATTTGTTTTCTCAGGTTGCAGTGAATCAGTCGTAATGAACAGTGTTCTCTCTGGAGCAGGTGGTGCTGATTCCCTTCCATCACAGGTTAATTTGCTGGTTACCATAATAAACATAAACATGGATGTCTTGACTGCAGGGAACAATGGCCGGTGCAGGGTCACTTTAAATTGACAGAGGCAAACGTGAGTTATGATTCCCAAAATGTTGATTTTGTTTTCAAAACAAGTCTGCACAGATACAAGGAATGTGTAGCTCAAGCTCTGACAAACAGAGAGGCAACTTTGGTTTTTTTAAAGAATGGTTTGGCTTTGCTGGGAGTGGCGAGTATGTTTATTTTTAGAAAACATTTTAAGATTCCTGACTCGTGAGGATAAAATCTCGGTCACGTTAGAGGATCTGCTTTTGCTGACCTCTCAACAGCTGAAAATGCCTCAATGACTGAATAAAAGCAAGTGTTCCCTTTCCTACAATCTACTGGGTCTGATTTTGATAGAAAAGGCATCACAGTCACAATCTTGCCTTTCCATCTCCAAAAATTAATTTGCATTACAAGTCAGTTAATTGCCTCAGTGGATCAACTGTGAAGTAAGGTTGTTCAGAATCATTTTCTTTTTAAAGTAATAGATTTAGGATTTAACAGTGCAGTCTGCAGGGTTGGACTATTAAAATGTTCTTGTCCTGTTCATGTCACCAGAACACAAGCTAACTAGCAATCAGAGCTGAAATACAAAGAGACTAAGGATTATTTACATTAACTCCTTGACTCAAGGGTTGCAGATGTACATGTATTGTTGTTTTATGCGACAGTGAGAGCAGTTTAAAATGTTTTTCCCCATTAAATGCATTTAGAATTGGGTTTCCCCAGTCTACAGGCCAGGGCTGTAATACTAACACTGCCCTGCAGGTGACACTGCAGTATTGCTCATCTTGCCATGATAGAACAGAATGCAGAGACCTAAGCGGGGAAAGAGCTGTGGAGTTTAAAGTAGTTTTTTTTAGGAGATTAATTCTCACTAATTGTAGTTAATTTGCATATTGGAGAAGTTCAGGTAGTTGGGATCAGAGAGCGTGTGCTATTCATGCGATCATGAATCTCATCTCTTTGGTGTGGAAGCAATTTTCAGGGAATATTTGAGCATCTCGTTCTTGTCCTGTGCAGGCCATCCCCAGTCCCTCGTTCCCACGCTCCCCCGAAGCCTATCAACTTGAATGGAGAAACTATGACTTTCTTGAATGGGGCCTTTGGAAAATATTGTTAATATGGGGCATCTTTAAACCTGAACAAAAAAAATCAAACAACAACAAAATTACATTTATTTCACGTCAGGAGGGCATCCCAAACGGGCATCATCTAACCTGGAGTCTTTCAACCTCATCCCGTAACATGCTGCATTACAATTGATTTAATGTCCTCTTCGTTCCTCATTGATGGCAGGTTCCTGGATGCAGTGGTTAACTTTCAGCAGCAGAGCCGGAATTTCAAGTTCTAGATGTTGAGGTCTGACCTAGGCGCTCACAAGCCTGAAAAAACAAAAAACAATTTCAGTAAAAGCCTGTTTATCCGGCCCCCTCGGGACCTGGCTAATCCCGGTTTAAAGCGCTTGCCGGATATTTGGTCGAAAACGCAACAACAAAAAAAAGGTAATATATTTTTCCGGATAAATTCTGGTTAATCGAATGCGGACCTTTTTTTTTGCGATGCCGGTTATACAGATGTTACGGTTGATCGAGTGCCGGATAAACGGGCTTTTACTGTACTGACCATCTTGCCCACTTTTGATATTTTTCCCCCCACCATTCTCTTTTGTAATTCAGTCCCTAGCACCAGCATAAAGCTCTAGAATTCCTTTTTGAAACTGTGTTCAGTTTTGTCTCCCTCAGCGGATCTGCACCACATTCTGTGTAAAGTACTCCAGTGTTGTTCAATCTCAGCAAGCTCTTTGTTCAGTTTCTTTCTGAAACTTCTTGTAGGACACTGGAGAGTAGCAACCTTTTGGAGCATCTCTGCCCTTTAGATCTGTAGGGTAGGTCTGGTTACCTAGCCATAAACCAAGCTCCGTTGCCTGCAGATTATCTCCTTCAATGTCTGTGTTAAACTCCATGTCATGTTCGTTTCCTAAATTTGGTAAATCTGAAATTTGTATGATTCCGATTTGTGTTTTGTTGCAATGCAAAACCGAAGCGATTTGATGATCAGTGTTTTGTGGTTATTTGCTACATAATGTGCAAAGAAAATCTTTTGGTGGATATCAATCAGTTCCAAGGTTTGAGGTGGCCAGTGTTAAATGCAAAACCTA
Source organism: Hydrolagus colliei (assembly GCA_035084275.1). Lineage (NCBI taxonomy): Eukaryota > Metazoa > Chordata > Chondrichthyes > Chimaeriformes > Chimaeridae > Hydrolagus > Hydrolagus colliei. Next base: position 7,383,704 of record CM068766.1, on the reverse strand, counting down.
ACATTTGTAGATACTGTAATTTACTGACTTAGTGTATTAGTGTGCTTCGTTGGAAATTTAATTTGATTTTTGAGAAAGAAACAATGTATGATGCTGGATTGTGGAGTCTAATTTGTGATATTTGTTGGAATTCCTTTAGAATTTCCATTGCCCCATTTCACTGTTCTTGCCCTCAATGTGCTGTTCATTGTTATAGGTTTGTGTAACTGATGCGCATTGAGGAATCCCATTTTTTTAAAACACAACTTGGATCCCATTGCCTGGGGTTTCCTAACACGAGGATGACTGCAGTTTGAAACCAGTTTGAATCTAAACCATTAATTGAGTTGAGAAATAATCAAGTGTGAAGCTGACTGAATCTCGTGTTCCTTCAAACGTGGATTTGAAGCAATATGAGATTGGTTTTGTGTTGTTTCTCTTGAGATTTCCAAAGTTGTCGTTCTTCTTGATGAAATCCTGCAAATTTGGAAAAAATGCAGGTAGCTGAGGTTTCTAACACTGGGGAGTGTAGCGCTGATTTTTTGACTGAAATTGAATATTCTGAATTCAATAGAAACCCTTAAATGAAATCTGTGTCCAAATCCTTTTTATGAAGCAATGCGCTGTATATGGAGGGCTAAAATTGCCGGGGAGACTGTTTCAATTATTATCCTCAGCTGTTGGAAAGCTTTTGATTTAAAGCGTGCCTAAGGTAGCTATCCAGCCTTCACTAGGTTTCTGATCTCCCTGCAGAGCAGTGACCTGTCAGATTGAGTGTACTTGGTGTGGTAGGATTTTCACAGCCATTTTAAGGCCAGCATAAAGCAATAACAGGGATTCACTCCAGTTGTTTCTCTGAGAATCTCTTTGCAAAAAAAGTTGTGCAACTTGTTTGAAAACAAAAATGGCAATAAATTGAACGAGTTCTAATTGAAGAGGAGGTGAGTGCAGGGCTTGGTGGAGCATCATTGCTTATTTAGATTTAATTTTGAAGATGTTTAAACCAACGTGAAAGGTTTTATATTTTACGGGCCTTTGTTTGACTGGATGAATATTGGGAGTAACTCAAACTAGCTTGACAGAATTGGGGAAGGAAAGGCAAACATATTTCACCTGATTGAATTTTCTTTCTTCTGAATTACAGTTGAGCTCAAGTGTTACTGTAATCTGCAGACTGTGATCTCTATTTTTATAGTAAATTGTAATAATTTCAGTATTTACCGCTGTACATTTTTATGCAAAGGTCAAACTATTTAATATCAGCGTTCTGAGTGAAGTTATTTGTCATGAAATAGCAGCCGTCAAAGGAAACCATGAGTTTATATATAGCAGATCTTCTGATTTTTAGCGTTTGAATATCAAACCTAGTGTGTTTGTGCCATGATCTGTTGCTTGTTATTGTTGTGTTGATAATTAAAGGCAGAAAACCTATGATGGGCCAGGGGCCAATTCTCTTCTATTCTGTACATTGTCAATTATTTATATATTTGTTAATGGATGTAAATAAAAATGACACTGACTGCTTCCCTTCTTCCTTCTCCCCCGTTTGTGTTTCTAATCAAAGGCTGATCGTTAATTAATAGTTTATTCCAAAAAGAGGCATGAGGTACATATGGAAATATTCTGTCTGAATAAAGTACACTCCATTATATTAAGGTGTATGGATTGAGCAATGTGAATCCATTCAATACTGTGACTAATGGATTTTATTTTTAGTTGTGCATAACCAGATGGTTTGTTTAATGTATTCTGTTTTCTGCACTGTTCTCGCTCTTGAGAAATTCAGACCCTGTCTCGGACTCTCGAATCCACTGCTATTAGTGTGCAAGGGAGCTCAAAGCAAAGGAAAAAATATTCCAGATCATTTTGATTTGGTGGTCACCAGGTAGTATTGGTTAATTGTAACCGTGTTTGTGCAGATTGGCAATCCTGACTTACAAGAATTAGGTTTGGTGACTCAGATGGAAATTGTTACAATGGCTTTTTGTTCATGCTGCTGTTTTTTTTCTTATGGAATGTGGACATTATAATAAAACACTACATTGCTGAATGTTTGGAATTGCTTCTATTTTTCAAAATAACAACAAAATTACATTTATAGAGCATCTTCGACGTTGGGAGGACATCCCAACCTCACTGAAATAAATCATCCTGTAATAATAATAGTCCTTGTATTTGATATAGCACCTTATCATGTTGATGAAGTGTCTCAACAACAATTTGCATTTATATTGTGCCTTTCATGTTGGGAGGACATCCTCCCTCTAATAATCCCTAAGTCGCTATAATAGGAGGTTTACCCAAGCAGAGCCGTGGTGTAGCAAGACCGTGGAGGGCGTTAAAATGGAAGATTTTGAACTCTATCCTCTCGGGGAGGATAGAGATGGGCAACTGGTTAAGCTTGGCAAGAATAGGGGTGATAGGTTTATGGAGCTTGGAAAGTCCGGCAAACAGAGAGTTGGAGTAGTTTAGCCTGGACATGATGAAAAATCCTGGATGAAGGTCTCCGCAGCCTGAGGGGAGAAGGTGGTCAATACACGCAATGCTGCAAAGTTGGATCAACAGCTAACAACAAATTGTATTTGTATAGCACATACAGAGGGAGGGTGGGAAGCTGGGAGGATGACTGAAGACAAGGTCAAAGGCAATGGTCTTGAGAAAGAGTAGAGGGAGAGGCAAGGCTCCTGTGTGGGATTTGAAGGACAGCTGAAAGTCAAACGGGACACAATTTCTTCTTGTCCGAGAGGCAACCTGGCAGAATGGCAACACCCATGTCATGGAATTAAGGGTGAAGTCAGAGGGATGAGGCAGAGAACGAGTAGTAATAAAAAACATTTTTGATTTTGATACGTCTTATATTGTTCAGACGTCTGAAAGTGCTTAACAGAGATATATTACAAAGTGAATTGACTACATTTTGTGGGTGAAACATGTCTGCCAATTGCTAACAAACCAGTGTCCCACAAACAGTCGTGGATTGAGTGACCAAATTTGTGTTTTTTGTGTATTATTATATCTGGAAAAGCGATCTGCCAATCGGCTGTCAACTGGGTTCATGCTTACTGCTAGGCAAACAGGCACCTGGAGTAAAGAAACTTGTCGAAGGTTTTGAGCTGCCCAGGAATTGAACCGGGATCCTCTCACTTGTGAGGTGAGCACACTAACCAATATGCCACAGGACTTTTTTGTGTGAAATACAATACAAAATTACATCTGTATAGTGCCATTCAGGTCAGGAGTTGAAATGTATCATCTATATCGTAGCCTATAGAGTGCTTGCTATTCAAGAGAAATCTGGGATTGATTTCCGTGAAGGGCAAAATGTTGGACAAGTTTTCTTACTCCACACTGTTTACATAGCAGCAAGTAGGAACCGGTTGTTAGTCGATTGGTGGATCTCTATATCGGGGTTAATACAGTAAAAGCTTTGTTATCTGGCACTCTCGGGACCTGACCGTTGCCGGTTAATTAAATATGCCAGATATTCGAGTGGCAATATTTAAAAATCCTACTCAAAAAATGAACTCATTTGAAAACATAATAATAGACTAAATAATAACAGAATATTGTATGGTTACTTACCAATAAAGGATTCCGACACACTCAGTAAAATGATCTGTAAAATAAAAATTCTAGCGTTCGGTACGTTTAATAAGTGCACATGCATGCACAAAATGAGCATTCCGCGAGTGTCCCGGATGGCCACGGTATGAGATCCGGTTGGAATGGTGAATTGTATTGGTTGGTTGAGTGTTCTGGTTGGTTGGGTGCCGGATAACTAAGCTTTTACTATAATTGCTTCAAAAAAAAGAAATTGGTCATTCTACACACATACTGTGTATATATATATATAGATATATACAACATATTTCACTTTACAGTATATATTCTGAGAAGCATTTGAGATGTCTCGAAGGCGCTATATCAAATTCAAGGATTATTATAATTATACTTGCATTTGACATAGTGCTTTCCACATCTCCTATAGGTCTCAAAGCCTTCACAAAATATACTATAAAGTGAATTGATTATATTTGTGGGCAAAATGCAGCAGCCAACAACAGAGTCCCCACAAACAGCTGTGGATTGAAATGACCGATTTTTTTTGTGGGATTATTATCATTATTATTATATAATAGTATACACATACACACACATATACATGTCATCGGCGTACATAGGATGGTACATCCCAAATTACTGTAACATCTTAGTGATTGTGTGGACCGAACTCAAAGGGGTAACTTGGTGTGTGTGTACATTCAACCTCAACAAACTAGTCAGGAACCCAGATGTCTTGTTCAACTCTCAACTGTCTTTCAACAACAACAACAACTTAAACTTGTAAAGCGCCTTTCACGTCGGGAGGACGTCCCAAGGCGCTGCACAGGAGGCGTGTGACCCGAGCTGGGAGGGGAGTGTTCGGGAAGGGGTGAAACACGAAGGGGAGGTCGAAAAATTCGGGATGGAACAAAAGGCACGGTCGAAGAGGAAAGTCTTCAAACCAGCCTTGAAAGAGGAAAGGGAGGAAACAAGGCGGAGGGATTGAGGGATGGCATTCCACAGGGTGGGAGCGGAGAAACTGAAGGCCCGGCCTCCGATGGTGGGCCGGTTCGGGCGGGGGGCTTGGAGCAGGCCAAGAACTGCTGAACGGAGGGTCCGGGTGGGCTTGTAGGGGGAAAGTAAATCGGTTAAATAGGGCGGGGCAAGGCCGTGAAGGTGACCTCCTAACCTCTTACCAACCTGCCCGCCCCCTCCGCTCAGCAGGCTCTGATCTGCTCCACGTTCCCCACCCCACCATTGGCAGGTGAGTCTTCAGCCACTCTGCCCCAAACTCTGGGACTCCATCCCTCAGTCCCTCCGCCTCGCCCCCTCCCTGGCCTCCTTCAAGTCTCGCCTCAAGACTCTCCTCTTCGATGGACCCATCGGCAAATCCTTATCCCCCCCCTTAGAATCATAGAATCATAGAATTTTACGGCACAAAAGGAGGCCATTCGGCCCATCTAGTCTGTGCCGGCTCTTTGAAAAGAGCGATTCAATCCCACTGCCCTGCCCGCTCCCCATAGCCTAATAGACCCGTTCTCCCTAAATAAAGATCTAATTCCCTTTTAAAAGTTGTTATCGAATCAGCCTCCACCACCTTTTCAGGCAATGCATTCCAGATTCGAACAACTCGCTGAGTGAAAAAATTTCTCCTCAGCTCCCCTCTACTTCACCTTGAAACTATTTTAAATCTGTGACCACGAGTCACAGATTCACCCACGAGTGGAAATAGTTTTTCTCTATTTGCCCTGTCGAAACCCCTCATGATCTTATAAACCTCTATTAGGTCTCCCCTCAATCTTCTCTGCTCCAGAGAGAATAACCCTAGCCTATCTAGCCTCTCCTCATAGCTGAAGTCCCTCAATCCTGGCACCATCCTAGTAAATCTTCGTTGTACCCTTTCCAATGCCTTCACATCCTTTCTGTAGTGTGGTGACCAGAATTGAACACAGTATTCCAGCTGAGGCCTCACCAAAGTCCTATAGAGGTTAGTCAGCACTTCCTGACTTTTGTACTCTATACCCCTATTTATAAAGCCTAGTGTCCCATATGCCTTCTTAACAGCCTTGTCTACCTGTCCTGCCACCTTCAACGAGTCACTAACACAAATCCCCAGGTCTCTCTGTTCCTTCACACCATTTAAAATTGTACTATCTAGCCTATATTGCCTCCCTTCATTTCTTCTCCCAAAATGCATCACCTCACACTTCTCTGCATTAAACTTCATCTGCCATGTGTCTGCCCACTTTACCAATTTGTCTATATCCTCTTGCAGATGGCTACTATCCTCCTCACTGTTTACTATTCTCCCTAACTTAGTGTCATCTGCAAACTTGGAAACTGTACTCCGTACACCCAAGTCCAGATCATTGATGTAGATTACAAACAGCAATGGTCCCAAAACCGATCCCTGTGGCACACCACTGCTCACTTCCCTCCAGTCTGAAAAACAGCCGCTCACTACAACTCTCTGCTTTCTGTCTCGCAGCCAGTTGTGGATCCACGCTGCCACTGTCCCTTTTACGCCATGGGCCTTTAATTTCATAATAAATCTCTCATGTGGCACTTTGTCGAATGCCTTTTGAAAGTCCATGTAAACTACATCAACTGCGCTACCATTATCCACCCATTCCGTTACCTCATCAAAAAATTCTATCAGATTTGTAAGGCAAGATTTGCCTTTAACAAATCCATGTTGACTGTCCTTTATTAGCCTATATCTTTCTAAGTGAAGATCTACCTTGTCCCTGATTATGGACTCTAGAAGTTTGCCCACTACCGACGTTAGACTGACTGGTCTGTAGTTACCAGGCTTGTCCTTCTGCCCCTTTTTATACAAGGGAGTAACATTAGCTATCCTCCAGTCCTCTGGCACGACCCCTGTGTCCAAGGAAGATTGAAAGATCGTGGCCAGAGTCCCTGCTATTTGCTCCCGTGCCTCACTTAGTAACCTAGGGTGCATCCCATCCGGACCAGGTGACTTATCCACCTTGAGTGACATCAACCTTTTTAGAACTTCATCTCTGGTTATAATTATTCTATCCATTTCTCCTACCCTCTCCTCTAATACCATGGCATTGGCTGTATCCTTTTCTTTTGTGAAGACAGAGGCGAAGTACTCATTCAGTACATCAGCCATGCCCTCTGCCTCCACAATGAGATTTCCTCCTAGGTCCCTAATTGGCCCCACCCTCTCCTTGACCAACCTTTTACTCTTAATATGTTGGTAAAAAACCTTAGGGTTCCCCTTAATCTTACTCGCTAATTGTTTTTCATGCAGTCTCTTTGCCCCTCTAACTTCCTTTTTTAGTTCTATCCTTCCCCAGCTGGGGTCTGAAACATTGACTGTCCAGCGCCTTGGGACGTCCTCCTGACGTGAAAAATACCATACAAGTGTCATTTTGTTGTTGTTGTTGTGTGGGCTCGAACCCACAGTCTCCCGGCTCCAGATCATTGCTGAGGGGTAATGGGAAGGTAGAGGAGGTGGGATTGCCGCTACGGATGCTCTGATTGGCTGCTTGGGAGGTGGGCGGGTTTAATTGACATCAGAAGTAACCAATCAGGTGACTGACGGTGGGCGGCTTGTGCCGGTGATTGATGTCCGCCGCGACCAATCACAGTGGCTCACGTGAGTAGCAGCTAATTGCCGATTGGCCGCACCTGATGTCAATCACCGTCGTCCCTTCTACGCCCCCTCCGACGTGAGCCGCTGTGATTGACAGGCCGGTGATGGCCGCGCGCTCCGGGCTGCGGTTCGTCCGTTGGTGGCTTCGCGGCGGCGGGAACGGCCTCCTCGTCCTCCTGAGGCCCGGGCCTCTGTTCAGGATACCGGCCGGCGGCTACGCCAAGAAAGCAGGTGCGTGTGTGTGAGAACATTGTTTGAGGGGCCTATAGGTTCCAGGCACCGAGATTGAGGCTCGTCTGCTCTCAGCCTCACCCACTGTCTCCTCATCCGCGCATTCCTATTATCCGCACATGTTGACTGTTATTGTTGTTTGATTCCCGTCAATAAGACGTGGAAAGCGCCATATAAATGTAAGGATTATTATTATATATACACACAAACACACACTTCCCCCTCATCCGCGCCCACATCCTCCTCGTTGGTTAGAGAACTCGCCTTACGAGTGAGAGACCTGGGTTCAATTCCCGGCAGATCAGGGTGAAACCTTGGGCAAGTTTCCTTACTCCACTTCCCCCTCATCCACACACACAACCCCCCTCATCCACACACACAACCCCCCTCATCCACACACACAACCCCCCTCATCCACACACACAACCCCCCTCATCCACACACACAACCCCCCTCATCCACACACACAACCCCCCTCATCCACACACACAACCCCCCTCATCCACACACACAACCCCCCTCATCCACACACACAACCCCCCTCATCCACACACACAACCCCCCTCATCCACACACACAACCCCCCTCATCCACACACACAACCCCCCTCATCCACACATGTTGTGGAGCTCATGTGGCTCAGTGGTTAGAGCACTTGTCTTGCAGGCAGGTCAGGGCGAAACCTTGGGCAAGTTTCCTTACTCCACACGCCTAATAATAATCTCTCAAAAAAACACAATAATAAAATTGGTCATTTCAATCCACGACTGTGTGTGGGACGCTGCTGTGTGCAATTGGCTGCCGCGATTCGCCCACAAATATATACAGTCAATTCACTTTACAGTATATTCTGTGAAGCGCTTTGGGACGTTGATAAGATGTGGAAAGCGCTATATCAAATGCAAGGATTATTATTATTTATAATAATTATTTATTATTATTATCCACACACATCCCCCTCATCCACACACACACACATCCCCCTCATCCACACACATCCCCCTCATCCACACACATCCCGCTCATCCACACACATCCCCCTCATCCACACACATCCCCCTCATCCACACACATCCCCCTCATCCACACACATCCCCCTCATCCACACACACACATCCCCCTCATCTGCACACACATCCCCCTAATCCAAACACACACCACACACTTCCCCTCATCCGCGCACACATATCCCCCCATCTGCACATATTTCCACACAAGAGTCATTCAAGGGCTGGACCCCTAATAGAAATACCTGAAACTATAGAAGCGTTTGATGAGGTTAACATAAATAAGCTGTTTCCACTGACTGGGGAGTCCTTCACCAGGGGACGTAAGTGTAAATGATTTGTACACGATTTTGAGGATATTGAAGTCGATCCATTCAGTGATAACATGCCTAGCAAAGGACTGGGGTGATAGAGGTAAATAACGACCATAAAGCACTATAAAATGTAAGCTCTTCCTTTCTAAACTCATTTGCTACTAAATGGTAACCCACTAAAACATTTGCCTGGAAACTAACGTGACATTTTATTGTTGATGCATTTATTTTATTGTTCTGTTTCCCACGATTACAAATCTGTTGGCAATTGGCTGCCTTGTTTCGCCCACAAAATACGCGGTCAACTCAGTATAATTGTGAAGCACTTTGAAACGTCTCAATGATGTAATGCAAGGATTATTATTATAATCGCTTGTGGTATGCTGACACATTCCTGTCCGGTTTCAGCTGCGAAAGGGAAAGGGAAGATGGGAGTTAAAGAGGTTCTGAAGGGTCCTGAGGTCTGTACCGATCCGGTCATACTCACCACGCGCGCCGTGGGGGTCAACATCTACAAAGAAGGCACAGACCCCGAACTCAAGCCCAACAGTGAGTACCCTGAATGGTCAGTACTGTTACTGCTTTATTAATCCCTGGCATTTCTAATGTCTACCTGTGTGACAGTATCAGCAAACTGTTCTCATTGTGACTTATGGCACTAAGAATTCCTTAAAGCAATCAACTCTCGGTGACAGCTGACGAGCTTGGTTGAGATTCAGTAACTCAACACATACTACTGATCAAGCCTTGAAACTTCCAATTCTGTTCAGGGCTGCAGTAGGTAGGGCCTTTACTGACAGCCACCTAGTGAGCACTGACTCTTTTTCTGTGTTAACTGAGTGCTCTGGACGCTACCCTGCATGAGAGGCATTATATAAATCCAATTTGTTGTTGCAATAGTTCTGAGCCAGAAGAATGTGGTTTCAAATTCCACATTGGGACTTTGAGTTGATAGCTGACACTCAGCTGGGAGCTCTGCATTGTTGGATGTACCATCCCTCAGATGAGACATTAATCCTGTCTGTCAGATCAGGCGAATAATAATAATCCTTGCATTTGATAGAGGGCTTCTCATGTTTCTAGACTTCTTAAAGTGCTTCACAGAATATACTGTAAAGTGAATTGACTATATATGTGGGCGAAACATGGCAGCCAATTGCACAGAACACTTTTCCCACAAACAGTCCAATTTCAATTGGATTGAAATGACCAATTTTATTATTGTTTTTGGTTGAGAGATTGTTTTCAAGCGTGCAAAGTAAGGAAACTTGCTCAAAGTTTCACCCTAACCTTCCTGGAATCGAACCCAGCTCCCTCGCTTGTAAGGCAAGTGCTCTAACTACTGGACTGCTGGACTGCACATGTTAAGGATGTTAAAGATCCTGTGACAATTTGAAAAGAGAAGAGAGTTTCTCCGTTGCAACAGATGGGCCTCAGGATGAAAATTAGGTCATTCACCACCTCGCTATTTATGGGACATTGCTATGTGTAAATTGGTTGCCTAGAATCATAGAATTTTACAGCACACAAGGAGGCCATTCGGCCCATCTAGTCTGTGCTGGCTCTTTGAAAAGAGCAACTCAATCCCACTGCCCCGCTCTCTCCCCATAACCTAACAAATCTGTTCTCCCTAAATAAAGATCTAATTCTCTTTTAAAAGTTGTTATCGAACCGGCCCCCACCACCTTTTCAGGCAATGCATTCCAGATTTGAACAACCCGCTGAGTGAAAAAATGTCTCCTCTGCTTCGTTTTGAAACTATTTTAAATCTGTGACTATGAGTCGCAGATTCGCCCACCAGTGGAAAACGTTTTTCCTTATTCACCTGTCGAATCCCCTCATGATTTTATAAACCTCTATTAGGTCTCCTCTCAATCTTCTCTGTTAAAGAGAATAAACCTAGCCTATCTAGCCTTCCCTATAACTGAAGTCCCTCAATCCTGGTACCATTCTAGTAAACCTTCTTTGCACTGTTTCCAATGCCTTATCATCCTTTCTATTGTGGTGACCAGAATGGACACAGTACTCCAGCTGAGGCCTAACCAAAATTTTATAGAGGTTAGTCAGCACTTCCTGACTTTTGTATTCTATACCCCTATTTATAAAGCCTAGTATCCCATATGCCTTCTTAACGGCTTTGTCTACCTGTCCTGCCACCTTCAAAGAATTGCTAAAGCAAATCCCCAGGTCTCTCTGTTCCCTCACAACTCTTAAAATTGTAATGTCTAGGCTATGTTGCCTCTGCTAATTTCTTCCAAAATGTATCAACTCACACTTCTCTGCATTAAACTTCATCTGCCATGTGTCTGCCCACTTTACCATTTTATCTATATCTTCTTGCAGATGGTTACTATCCTCCTCACTATTTACTATTCTCCCTAACTTAGTATCATCTGCAAACTTGGAAACCATACTCCCTAAACCCAAGTCCAGATCATTAATATATATTAAAAAGAGCAATGGTCCCAATACCGATCCCTGGGGGATGCCACTGCACACTTCCCTCCAGTCTGAAAAACTGCCGCTCACCACAACTCTCTGCTTTCTATCTCACAGCCAGTTGTGGATCCATACAAAATGTACAGTTACTACACTTGACAATAATTACTGTGAAGCTTTGAGAAGTTTTGACGATGTGATGAGGAACTCTTATCGAATCCCAAATGTTATATTCACTGTGATTTCCCCACGGAATAATGATCTTCTGTTTATCTGCAGGTTGTTTAATTTGAACCTGGGCCCCCCGAAGAAATTAGAGGAATTGGATCCAGAATCTCGGGAATACTGGAAACTGCTGAGGAAACACCACATGTGGCAATTTAACAAACTTCACAAAGGGAAGAAGCTCTAGGACAATAATGGTCAATGTCACACGAGGACTTGGCGCTGGGGCCAACGATCTCAGTGAGGTTTAATGTGACGTCTCTCGTAGGCCAGTTGACGTACAGGCCGGTGCGGGAGAGAAACTTGTGAGCTCACAGCCATGGCTGGGATGGAACAGGAACGGGAGAGATGCTTTGTGGTTACGTATTCTGTAACGGCTGAATATTTAAAGAAAAAAAATAAAGATGAACCATTCTGAACTTAGCACGAGTGAGTTCTCTGTACTCGAGCTTCAGAACGCTTGGAAAAGCCGCACGTTGACATTATAATAACAATAATAATACTCTTTGTGTTTGGTATAGCATTTTCACGTCTTCTAGCCATCTCAAAGCGCTTCATGGAATATACGATAAAGTGAATTGACTATATTTGTGGGCAAAATGTGACAGCCAATTGTGCACAGCAGTGTCCCGCAAACAGTCGTGGATTGAAAATGACCAATTCATTATTTTATTTGTCAGGCGTGTGGAGTAAGGAAACTTTCCCAAGGTTTCACTCTGCCTGGAATTGAACCCAGGTCTCGCTTGTACTCTTAACCACTGAGCTACAGGACTCCACATATAGCTTATTATAAATTATTCGGGAAAATGTGTCGGACGAATCCATTTAAAACAGATTAGGGTTAACTTCATACAATCAAACAATTTAATCTGACAAATCCTAGGGAAACGTCAAAAACAACTCTCACAATTAATAATCAAACATTTCTTAAAAATTCTTTGCTTCATGCTGTGAGGCGCTAGACAGGCCAAAGACTGGAGTCCAGGAATCCTACTTTCATGGGATCATTGGAGTTTGAAATCAACAATTTTTCATGCTCGGGTTTCTTTTTTCACCCTGGTATGATAGCGTTTGACTCCTTTCTTCATCACATCCAGGCTCGACTACGCCAATGCCCTGCTTGTCGGCCTTCCCAATTCCTCTCTACAGGCTGCAGATAATACAGAACTCGTTGATCCGTGTCCTCTACTCCAAGCTCTGTGATCCCATCTCCCCCATCCTCGTCCGACTCCGTTGGCTTCCCATCACCCAGAGGATTTAATTCAAGATCCTGGTCCTCACGTTGAAAGCCCTCCGTGGTCTTGCCCCACCCTACCTGTTTGACCCCCTACCAACCTGCCTACCCCCTCTGCTCCGCAGGCTCCAGCTTGCTTCGCGTTCACCTGCCTCACCATCGGAGGGCAAACCTTCAGCCACTCTGTCTCAACCTCTGGAATTCTGTCCCGCAGTCCCAATGCCTTACCGCCCTCCCTGGCCTCCTTCAAGTCCCACCTCAAGACCTTCCTTTTTGACGGTCCCGTCGGACACCCCAAATCCCCTCCTTTCTCTCCACCCTCCCTGATTCCGACCCCAGCACTTGTCTGAAACATTGACTGTCCAGCGCTTTGGGCCGTTCTCCCGACGTGAAAGGCTCTGTACGAGTGTCATTTTGTTATTGTTGATTCCCCTTCTAACTGAGGACAGTTCCATGCCTCCCCTCCCTACCTCCAGTGTGTCAGTCAAGTGGCCCCACCCTGCCCAAGACTTGACGCTGAATGTCAACTACATCTTCTGTTGACAGCCTGGCACATGTATCAGCTGCTGGTTACTGACCATGATCCAGAGCAGGAAGACTGGTTGACTTCTCCCCTGACTGACCCAGGATTGCTCAGGCCAACTAACCCTAACAGTTGAAGTCAGAACAGGAGCTTGCAACCTTACTCTTCTACCAAGCCTGTAGTCACTTGCCCACCTTTCGCTCAGTGGCCAACACCATGTCAGAAGTTGTCCTGTGCGAAGGATGCAATGTAAATGTAAATGCAGCTTGTTGGTGTGGCCATGTCCTGAGATGGTGTTTATCGTGCTTATGTTGGTTTCCTTGTACTTACTCGAGGACTGGCTTGTGCTCTCAATGTCTCCCTTGTTGGCCAGCGCTGCAGCTCTCTCTGTGTGCCTCTTGGTTCGCAAGTCAATCAGTGACCGATGTTTACGGTGAATTGTTCTGGTTTACCACCTGCAGGTTCTGCCTATTCTGTGCGGAAGAGACAGAACCCTCTGAGCCCAGCGGCTGAGGTCTGGGGAACCTTAAATGGAAAAGGAGAAGTTAGTGTTTTTTTAATCAGGTTCAGCGGGCGAGTTTCACATCCTAGATTTGCTTGTGCTTCTGTGTCTCTTCCCTTTTCTCATTCTATGCTTTAGTGGCCAGCGATGAGCTGCTGAGAGAGCCCAGACAGTGTGCTTTGCTAACCAGCCAGCGACCCACTGGGAGACTGCCCATCTTGCCGATTCTCTGAGGTAAATCTAATGCTCAATTTTAAACATTTTGTGACTTTGACAGCTGTGCACGTCAGCAGATTGCGGTATGTAAAACAAGAAAGGGAATCTGGCTTCAGACTCCCAGGCTCTCTCACATCAGGACTGTGTGCTCCCAGTACAGGCTGACACCCCAGCACAGGGCTGTTCAGGGGGATGTTTAAGCATCCAGTGATATTTAACGTGTGATTAAAGATAAAAAGGGGGTGAGGCGTAGGGATTGTTGTTGGTGTTGTTGTGGAGCTCCTGTAGCTCAGTGGTTAGAGCACTCACATTACAAGCATGAGACCTGTTTCGAATCCAGGCAGGTCAGGGAGAAACCTTGGGCAAGTTTCCTTACTCCACACATCTAACAATAAGCCATCCAAAAATCCACAATAATAAAATTGATAATTTCAATCCACCACCGTTTGTGGGACACTGCTGTGTGCATTGATTGCCGCATTTCACCTACAAATGTACAGTCAATTCACTTTACAGTATATTCTGTGAAGCGCTTTTAGATGTTGATAAGATGCGAAAAGCACTATATCAAATGCAAGGATTATTATTATGATTATTGAGACAGAGAGTTCCTGAGGTTAGGGGTGTAGTGGCTGAAGGCATGGCCACTGAAGTGACGAGCGAGTTGTGGGGGCTGTGTTAGCTGAGAAAAGGGGAGATGGGCAGAGGAATGGAGTACGAGCAGATCAGTGAGGCTGGGAGGGCATTGACAGGATTTGTAGGTGAGGGTAAGAATCTTGAAATTGGTAGTTTTGGAGACGGGGAAGCTTGATGAGGCTCGGGGAGCACCTGCTGTGTTCAGCACAGGTTGAGGATGTAGCAGGAGAATTCTAGATGAGTTTGACCTTGTTGAAAATAGAAGGGAGTTTCTCTTGGCCAACAATCCTCAGGATAATAATAATAATAATATTATATGACCAGATACACAGCCACTATATTTGATAGTAATACTTTGGGAAGTATGTTTGACAGTACAGTAGACCTCACATAAATTGCTTCAATTAATAATAATAACCCTTGCATTTTGATATAGCGCTTTTCACATCTTATCAACGTCTCAAAGCGCTTCACAGAATATACTGTAAAGTGAATTGACTGTATATTTGTGGGCGAAACGCGGCAGCCAATTGCGCACAACAGCGTCCCCTAAACAGTCGTGGATTGAAATGACTAATTTTATTATTGTATTATGTTTTTTTTGGAGGGATTATTATTAAGCTTGTGGAGTAAGGAAACGTGGGACCATACATTTGATATAATTTGTGTAAAGTGTGAGTTATATCAAACTTGCAGAGCATATAAACCCTTGGACAGGCTTTGTGAAGATGTACGACAGGCGATTATGTAATTTACACAGATCAGATTTACGCGAGTTTAACTGTATAAGGTTCTGAATCAAACGCAAGGATTATATTTTCAATCCCGGATGGAATAAGTGCCTAAATTTACGTTCTTCAGTTGATTTTCTGATCAGGGTTTAGTTTGGCTGACGACAGGAGGGACCTGTTTGGACCGATGCCCAAGGATGGGGGACTGGAATCTGCTGCTGCTGAGTGTGAGCGAGGAGATACTGCAGAGACTCGGAGAGAAACTGGACAATCCCACAAACGGGTGGCGCAGGTTAGCCAGGATAGTCGGCATCGAGCAGAGATTCCAGTGCAGGTACACGGCGTCCGTTACTCTCAATCTTCCCGGGGTCCTTTGCTCAGATCTCAGAGACCCTTGGCCTCGACTCCTCATTGGCCTCCTTCAAGGCCCGTCTCAAGACCTTCCTTTTCAACTGTGCTTCTCCATCCCCTCCCACCACCTTCCACTCTCTCCCACCCCCCTCTACCCTCTCCCACCACCCTCCACCTTCTCCCACCCTCTCCCACCACCCTCCTCCCCCTCCCACCCACCTCCCACTGCCCTCCTCTCCCTCCAACCGCCCTCCCACCCCCTCCCACCCTCTCCCACCACCCTCCCACCCCCTCCCACCCTCTCCCACCACCCTCCACCCTCTCCGACCCTCTCCCACTGGTCTTCTCCCCCTCCCACTGCCCTCCACCCCTCCCACCGCCCTCCACTGCCCTCCCGCCCACACCCTCCAACCACTCTCCTCCCACCGCCCTCCACCCCTTCCCACTTTCTCCCACTGCCCTTCTCTCCCCACCACCCTCTCCCACCGCCTTCTACCCCCTCCCACCCTCTCCCACCACCCTCCTCTCCCTCCCACCTTCCTCCACCCTCTCCCACCCCCTCTCACCGGTCTCCTCCCCCTCCCACTGCCCTCCTCCCCCTCCCACCCTCTCCCACTGCCCTCCTCCCCCTCCCACCCATTTTTCCATGAGAAGATGACTAATAAGAAACGAAAACAGTCTGTTGCTTATAAACTGTCTTTTGTTTCTTCTGCAAAACTAGTCACAACCAGCTCTACAATAATAATAATAACCCTTACATTTGATATAACGCTTTTCACATCGTACTGACGTCTCAGAATATACTGTAAAGTGAATTGACTGTATATTTGTGGGCGAAACGCAGCAGCCAATTGCGCACAGCAGCATCCCACAAACAGTCGTGGATTGAAAATGACTAATTTTTATTATTACTTTTTTTTTGAGGGCTTATTATTAGGCGTGTGTGTGGAGTAAGGAAACTTGCCCAAGGTTTCATATGCTATTGATCATATACCTCAAATATATATATACAATGCATATATATAAACATTGCTAACATAATTTGAGATTATTATTTAACACATTAATTGCAGAACAATACACTGCAGTTTGGGTCCAAACCCTTAATCTTACAGCAAATTCTGTGAAATGCCTGATTTAATTACGTGATAAATTACGTGATTATTACTCTGTATCAAATGCCAGGATTATTGGTGTTGCTGTGTTTCAGCACTAGTGTCTCTCACTGTGAGTTACTGGGAGTATAACAGCCCCCAGAGCCCCAGTCAGTATAACAGTGGCAGTCGGTGTGACCTCTCTTCCTGCAGTGAGCAGGAGCTGGACAATTGCTCGCTGAAGGTCCTGGAGCCGATAGGAAGCCCCGGCCGGAGCTTCCTGCAGGTTCTGGCAGATCGTGGCTGCACCGTGAGGTACCTGCTGAGCTGCCTGGACAGGATGGACCACAGGGAGGCCGTGTGCTATCTGCTGTCCCTGGGTATGTGCAGCCAGAGAGTTTGCCAGTCTCCCCAAAACTTTCACACTCCATTCCTCTTCCAAAACCCTCTCACTATCTCCTCCCTCTCACACTCCCTCTGTCCATCCCTTTTCCTCTCTTCGTCCACACTCTCCACCCTTCACACAATCCCTCTCCTTCCCTCTCACAAACTCTTTCACATTCTCTTTTTTCGATGAGGTAACGGAATGGGTGGACACTTTCCTACTAAGCCTCTCATGTGGCACTTTGTCAAATGCCTTTTGAAAATCCATGTAAACTACATCAACTGCGCCGCCCTCATCCACCCATTCCGTTACCTCATCGAAAAATTCTATTAGATTTGTAAGGCAAGATTTGCCTTTAACAGCCTTTATTAGCCCATATCTTTCTAGGTGAAGATCTATCTTGTCCCTGATTATAGACTCAAGAAGTTTGCCCACTACCGACGTTAGACTGACTGGCCTGTAGTTCCCAGGTTTGTCCTTCTGCCCCTTTTTATACAGGGGAATAACATTAACAACCCTCCAGTCCTCTGGCACCAACCCTGTGTCCAAGGAAGATTGAAAGATTGTGGCCAGAGTCTCTGCTATTTGCTCCCGTACTTCCCTTAGTAACCTAGGTTGCATCCCATCCAGACTGGGTGACTTATGTACCTTGAGCACCGTCAACCTTTTTAGTACTTCCTCTCTGGTTATGCTTACCTTATCCATTTCCTCCAATACCGTAGCATTGGCTGTATCTTCTCTTATGAAGACAGAGGCAAAGTACTCATTCAGTACATCAGCCATGCCCTCTGCCTCCACATAAGGTATCCTCCTTGGTCCCTTCTTGGTCCCACCCTATCCTTGACCAATCTTTTACCCTTAATATGTTTGTAAAATACCTTAGGGGTCCCTTTAATGTTACCTGCTAATTGTTTCTCATGCATTATTTTGGCTCTCTAACTTCCTTTTTTAGTTCTCTCCTGCACTTCCTATATTCTAATTGGTTGAATTCTGTATTCTGGGCCTGACACTTATCATAAGCCTCCTTTTTTTTGCTTTATTTTAACCCCAATTGCCCTAGTCATCCAGGGAGGTTTGGATGCCCTACATTTTATCTTTGTTGGAATTTTTGACCTGTGCCCGAACTATCTCTTCCTGTTTTACCTGCCAAACTTTCTTTCCAGTCCACCTCGGCTAGGTCACGTTTTAGCTCACTGAAATTAGCCTTCTTCCAGTTGAGCATCTTTACCTTTGAGTGTTTCTTATCCCTTTCCATAATTACACTGAACCTAATGATATTGTGATCGCTATTCCCTAGGTGCAGTGATTTATGTTAGTGATTCTTTGAAGGTGGCAGGACAGGCAGACAAAGACGTTAAGAAGGCATATGGGATACTAGGCTTTATAAATAGGGGTATAGAGTACAAAAGTCAGGCAGTGCTGACTAACCTCTATAAAACTTTAGTTAGGCCTCAGCTGGAGTAGTGTGTCCAATTCTGGTCACCACACTACAGAAAGGATGTTAAGGCATTGGAAAGGGTACAAAGAAGGTTTACTAGAATGGTACCAGGATTGAGGGACTTCAGTTATGGGGAAAGGCTAGAGAGGCTAGGTTTATTCTCTTTGTAACAGAGAAGGTTGAGAGGAGACCTAATAGAGGTTTATAAAATCATGAGGGGATTCGACAGGTGAATAAGGAAAAACTGTTTCCACTGGTGGGCGAATCTGCGACTCATAGTCACAGATTTAAAATAGTTTCAAAACGAAGCAGAGGGAGCTGAGGAGAAATGTTTTCACTCAGCGAGTTGTTCGAATCTGGAATGCATTGCCTGAAAAGGTGGTGGAGGCTGATTCGATGACAACTTTTAAAAAAGAATGAGATCTTTATTTAGGGAGAACAGATATGTTAGGTTATGGGGAGAGAGCTGGGCAGTGGGATTGAGTTGCTCTTTTCAAAGAACCGGCACAGACTAGATGGGCTGAATGGCCTCCTTTTGTGCCGTAAAATTCTATGATTCTATGATCTCCTCTCTCTGACCCTCCGTTTCTTTTGCATTTTCCACGTCTCTCGTTGTCTCTGATCACCCGATTCCCTGATTCTCTCTTTTAAGGTCAGCCTGAAAGACATACCTATGTGAATGTTGCTTTCGCTCATCTTTCCCCTCCCCCACCCTCTGGCTCCCACACCCAGCACAGGTACAAAGCCAGGACTGTCTGGTGGCTGTGGGGGTGGGTGGGTCAGTTGGTTAAACCCCAGCAATGCCCCAGCGCACACTCTTGGCTCTAACCAACTTGTGCCTGACTCTCCCCGTGTGCAGGTGCACAGGCTCCTTCCCAGCAGAGAGGGCAGGTACACATTACAGGTACAGGGTCATTTCCATGCCTTTGTTGAACTTGTGAGACCAGGAAGGACGGCAATGGGATTTCACGCAATGGAGACACCTGCTGATTTTTAAATATGCACTCGATCTGTCTCTCTCTCTCTCTCTCTCTCTCTCTCTCCGTCTCTCTCTCTCTCCGTCTCTCTCTCTCCATCTCTCTCCCCCTCTTTCTCTCTATTTCTCTCACACTTTCTCTCCATCCGTTTCACCATCTCTCCGACTGCCTTGTACGTTCTCTCCAACTCTCTCTCCATTTTTCTTCCTCCCCCTCTCTGTCTCTCTCTCTCTCTCTCTCTCTCTCTCTCTCTCTCTCCATCTCTCTGTTTCTCACGCTCCCTCTGGCTGACTTGTCTCGCAGTGCCTGCTGCTGTGTGTATCACTGTGCAGCCTGAGTCCCGGGATGCTGTGGCTGGTGACTCCGTGGTGCTGCGTTGTGGGGCAGTGGGAGCCTCAGGGCTCGGTTACCAGTGGTTCCGGGGAATTTGCGAGGTAAAGAGACCTGTGACTGACAGCCTGAGTGTGTGTGTGTTTAACATGTGTATGCGTATGTATATAAGTGGTATGCATCATATGTGGGAGTGTGTGTTTCATATGTGGGAGTGTATATGTGTATGACACACAAACACTCACGCATATAGATTCATAGAATTTTACGGCACAAAAGGAGGCCATTCGGCCCATCTAGTCTGTGCCGGCTCTTTGAAAAGAGTGATTCAATCCCACTGCCCTGCCCGCTCCCCATAGCCTAATAGACCCGTTCTCCCTAAATAAAGATCTAATTCCCTTTTAAAAGTTGTTATCGAATCAGCCTCCACCACCTTTTCAGGCAATGCATTCCAGATTCGAACAACTCGCTGAGTGAAAAAAATTCTCCTCAGCTCCCCTCTACTGCGCCTTGAAACTATTTTAAATCTGTGACCACGAGTCACAGATTCGCCCACGAGTGGAAATAGTTTTTCTCTATTTGCCCTGTCGAAACCCCTCATGATCTTATAAACCTTATAAATATGATGCATGTTAGGATGTGTGTATTCTCACACGTACGCACACATGTGCAAATGCGTATGCACGTGTGAGAGCATATACACACGTATGTGAGTGAAGCGTATGTGTGTGAGTGCACATGCACAGGCTGTGCTGGAGGACTGCACACTGGCTCACCACACAGAGATGAGAGGACATTCCATGGCCAGTTCAGTTGTGTGTGTGTTTTGGGTGGAGTTGGGAGGGAATAGAGGCTGGTGACGAATGCTGAGTTTGTATGTGTGTGTGAGAGTGAGAGTGTGTGAGAGAGTGTGTGAGAGTCAGTGTGTGTGAGAGTGAGAGTGTGTGAGAGAGTGTGTGTAAGCGTGAGAGTGTGTGAGGGTGGGGGATTAAGTATAGCAGTTGTGTGACTAACATTAGGTGTGTGAGGGGCGGTGTGACTAACCCCGTGCGTGAGTGTGTGTGTGTGACTAACACTCAGTGTGTTGAGTGTCTGTGTGCTGCCTGTGCAGGTGGAGCGAGGGACGGGTTGGGAGCTGATGATGGAGGCGGTGAGAGCGGAGGACAGTGGGTGGTATATTTGCCGTGTGCACTGTGCCAGCGGCTTCACCTTCACCAGATGGATCAAACTGCATGTGGCCACAAGGAGCCCTGCCTCAGGCACGTAGCCAGCCTGGGGGTGTGGGGGAGGGGAAGAGGAGAGGGAGAGAGGGGAGGGGTGGGTGGAGAGAGGGGGTAGAGAGAGAGGGGAGGGGTGGGGGGAAGGGGAGAGTGGGACTGGGGCAAAGGGAGAGAGGGGAGGGGTGGAGTGGGGAGGGAGAGCAGGGAGGGAGAGTGGGGGGGGTGGAGTGGGGAGGGAGAGCAGGGAGGGAGAGTGGGGGGGGGGTGGGAAATGGTGCGGGGAAAAGAGGGAGGGAGGCAGGGTGGAGATCAGGAGAGAGGAGCAGGGAGGGAGAGAGGGTTCGGGGAGAGGGAGAGTGGGGTGGGGGCAAGTGACAGTGGGGAGGGTGGTGGAGAGGAGTGGGTGAAGATGGAGAGAGCAGGGAGGGAGTGTTGAGGGAAGGGGGAGAGAGTGGTGGGGTAGGGTAGGGAGAGACAGAAAGGGAGAGAGGGGTGGGGGTAGGGGAGAGAGGGGCACGAAATGGGATTGGTGGGAGTTTCAGTGAAAAGCAATCCTGTAGCTCAGTGGCTAGAGCCCTCGCTTTACAAGCGTAAGGCAACCTTGGGCAACTTTCCTTACTCCACACACCTAATAATAATCCCTCCAAAAAAATCACAATAATAAAATTGGTCATTTTCAATCCACAATTGTTTGTGTGGGACGCTGCTGTGTACAATTGGCTGCTGCGTTTCACCCACAAATATACAGTCAATTCACTTTACAGTATATTCTGTGAAGCGCTCTGAGACGCCTGTCTAGAAGATAATAAAATAATCCTTGCGTTTGATATAGTGCTTTTCACATTTTATCAATGTCTCAAGATGTGAAACGCTATATTAAATGCAAGGATTATTATTATATTAGTATAAGCAGAGCCTCCTCAGCCGCAGTCACTCTGCACTGTACATGGCGCCATTCCTTCCTCATTATTATTTCCACAGCCCTGCGATCGTCCTCACACACACAGGTCAATCTGGGCTGCGGAGGCAGATATAATAATATCAGGTAGTTTCCATCACAGAGACACTGAGAGGAAAAGACGGGGTTAATCTTCCATTGTGGGGGCGGGGGAATAAATCTAAAGTTTGTTTGCAACTCTGATTTTCCATTGAAGCAGCCGTTACCCCTGTCCCCTCACCAGTCGTTGACCCCTGAGTCAGGAGGATGTAGGTTCTAATCGCCAATTTGATAATAATAATAATCATGATACAGCGACCTTATCACGGCTGAAAATGCTTCGCAGAATATATTATAAAGTGTAGTGACTGTATATTTGTGGGTGAAACAGGGCAGCCAATTGCGCACAGCAGTGTCCCACACACAGTCGTGGATTGAAGTGACCGAATTATTATTGTTTGTTGTTCTGGAGGGATTATTATCAGGCGTGTGGAGTAAGGAAACTTGCCCACGGTTTCACCCTGACCTGCCGGGAATCGAACACAGGCGTCTCGTTTGCAAGGCGAGCGCTCCAACCACT
Source organism: Hydrolagus colliei (assembly GCA_035084275.1). Classification (NCBI taxonomy): domain Eukaryota; kingdom Metazoa; phylum Chordata; class Chondrichthyes; order Chimaeriformes; family Chimaeridae; genus Hydrolagus; species Hydrolagus colliei. The sequence goes on along the minus strand of CM068766.1, from coordinate 7,361,187 downwards.
GAGCTCCACAATGTAATGTCCATTTTGTTCCTAATTAGACATTTTGAAAATACAAACTTTGCCATCACAATTCTTACACCCAATACCGAATATTTCTAACTCTAAACAAGATGTGGAATTCATGTAAAGAGAATAAGAAATTTCAAGTCTGTCCATATTGTCCTGTCCCAGTCTGCAAAGTGTATAACAAAAACAGAAATGGCTGGGAACACTCAGCAGGTCAGGCAGCATCTATAGAGAAAGGAAAAGTGAGTCAACCTTTCGGGTCCACGACCCTTCGTCAAAGTGCATGTTTGTCCCACATTTAATGTCAAGTACAAGGATTATTAGCAGTAAATCAAAGGGTTATATATTTCCATTGTACATTTAAAAAATCTAGAACATTCACTTTAGAAAGTGATTTTATAAGTGCAATATATATTTTCCTGTCTATGCCATGTACGGACTACAGTATTACAATATCAAACCTTTAAAATTGGTTATTTCCATGTTTGACTGTTTGTGGGGACGCTGCTGTGCGCAATCGGCTGCCGCGTTTTGCCCACAAATATACAGTCAATTCACTTTACTGTGAAGAACCTTGGGACGTCCTCTCGACGTGAAAGGCACTGTATAAATGTAAGTTTTGATTGAAGCGCTTGGAGACGTCTAGAAGACGTGAAAAGAGCTGTATCAAATACCAGGATTATTATTATTCCTATGGTTTGACGAGCGAGGGCTACAGGATTCTGCAACATCTAATTTAACTTGAATTGAACTTGACTGTTGATCAGGAGTTTAACCTCTGACCCCCTGTGTTTCCCCCCCAGCAGCCGGCTCAGGCTCTGTCTGTAGCCTCCGGATCCAGGTGCAGCCCGTCTCGTTGAGGCTGCAGGAAGGTCAGCACATGAGTCTCTGCTGCTCAGCCACAGGGCGACCCCCGCCTCAGTACCAGTGGTTCAGGAACAGTAAATCCATCCCTGACGCCAGAGAAAGCTCCCTCAAGGTCCGCGCGCTCTCCCTTCATTCCGCTAAGTTATCTTTGAGACGTTTTCAGCTGCAAAATAAATCCCTCCCCCCCACCACCCCCCACCCCCACCCCCACAGATAATAAAGGTTCAGGTTCTGGTTCCCTGTTTGTGTGTGTGCAGGTCGCAGGGGTGACGACAGCTGATCGCGGAGTTTATTGCTGCCGTGTCAACAATCTGTACCAGCAGGTCCTGAGCAGCGAGGCTCACGTGGAGATCGGTGAGTTTCACGGGTTTAATGATAGTCATAAGAACAATGATAATATTCCTCACATTTAATACAGCGCCGTATTGTATATACAATTGATGTATTGTATATGCGTTGTTGTGTGGAGTCCCGTAGCTCAGTTGTTGATAGAGTCTTGTAGCTCAGTGGTTAGAGCAACTCAACTTATAAGAGTGAGACCTGGGATCAATTCCAGGCAGGTCAGGGTGAAACCTTGGGGCAAGTTTCCTTACTCCACACGCCTAATAATAATCCCTCCCCACCAAAATTATAAATTGCTCATTTCAATGCATGACTGTTTGTAGGGACGCTGCTGTGCGCAATTGGTTGCTGCGTTTCACCCACAAATGTACAGTCAATTCACTTTACAGTATATTCTGTGAAGCGTTTTGAGACATCTAGAAGACATGAAATGATCAAATGCAAAGATTATTATTATTATCACGTCTTCGAGACATCTCAAAATACTTCACAGAATTTACACCTTTGTAGTCAAACGAACAAGCAAATATTCATCTCTGGACCTTACAGGCGATGAATCGGTTCCAGAATTTGTGGTTGGAATACTGAGTTTCAACTATGCATTGAGTTGTTGTACTGTACGTGTAGGCCTGGTTGCCTACATCATTCACAACGACCTTCCAAAGCTGAGAATCTTGACAGCCCAATAAGCAGACGGTTTATATCCTGCGGTTCTTCCAGGTTTCCGAACAAAAACAAGTGATGAAAGCAATGGACGCCAAGAAGCCAAAGCGATATGTTAAATAAGTGGAGTGACTGTATGTTTTGTTGGCTGAAACTCGGCGGCCAATGGCACACAGCAGCGTCCCCACAAACACTCGTGGTATGAGGAGCCAATTTTTTTTCTAAGGGATTATTACTCCCAGAAAGCAAATCCACCATTCGACTAACGACAGGGTTCCTACTTACTGCTAGGTAAATAGAGGTGTGTGGAGTAAAGAAATTCTCCCAATGTTTTGCCCTGCCTGGGAATTGAACCCAGGTCCTCTCGCTTGCGAGTTGAGTGCTCTAACCACTGAGTTTCAGGCCTCCATGTGTATATTACAGGCTTCCTGGCGTGTGGGGTTTATAGGGAAACCTGGGCTTGTGATTACAGCTGCCCCATGGAGAGAATCAGACACAAAGTACTGGGTCACGATCCCTGGGCTGTAGTGAGGTGACGTCAGTACGGAGGAGGAAACCAACCATGATTTCTGCTTCTGATCAGTCTCTGGAGATCAATATGAGGCCAGGGTCGGGCTTGGCGACAAAACTTCCCTTCCCCCCGATGTAGAGACTTTGAACTCACACATCCAGGCTAACACTCCAGGTCACTGCTGGGGGATGCGCTGTGTAGTGAGGTGCTGTCCATCTGCTGAGATCCCCAGCAGGGATGAGGCTATTTGGGTCACTACTTGAGTCCTATTTTTTTCCCCATTAATCACAAGCGGAAACCCATCACCCACCAGACTGAGAATTCCACACATACCATCTGCATGTGGAAATGCCAGTGTCTGGAATGGCAGCCGCACTCTCTCCCTGTGGGACACATACTGTTTACCTGACTTTGGAGAGTATTGGGTGCAGGAGCCAAGGCTTGGGGAGACCAGACTGTGCATTTGGGGAAACTGCTGGAGTCTAACTAGCCTAAGCTGCATAGCTCACCACTGATAACACAGTGTACCTTCGTATCAATGTTGGGCACAAATTGACCTCCACATTTGCCTGCAAACACACAGTCACTACACCTTCCTGCCAAGAGACAAGTTGATGTTGTAGATAAGGTATCAAAATTGAGAATTCTCAATATTACTGCCCAGTGATCAGTGATGTTCCTGTCGCAGGACAGCTCAGTGAGGTTTTATTTTGAGATGTTTTAGGTTTTGGCCGTGCGGTGAAGGGTTAGTTGAGATTGAGCCTCTGACACTCACTGGTTATGTTTGTGTGTCACACAGGACCCAATAGCTCCTTCAGTGAAACGATCCTGGGTGATTTGGAGAAAGGTAATAATAAAAATAATCTTCACAACAACAACGTGCATTAATTAGTGCCATTCATGCATTGTAGTGTCTTGTAGAGTTTAACAGTGATGGAGCTCAAGAGAGGAGAGGTGACCGTTGGTGTGTGGGTGAAGAGGAAAGTCTTCAGGTGTGATCTGGAGTCGGACAAGGACATGGCAAAACAAAAGAATTTAGACAGAGCGTTGCAGAGAATTGGGGTGGAGTGGCTGAAAGTTTGGCCGCTGTTGGTGGTACGAAGGGGTGAGGGTCATGCAGGAGGCCAGAGCCAGCTGAGCGGAGGAAGCGGGTAGAGGATTGAGATGTAAGCAGGTCGGAGATGTAGGGAGGTGTCGGGGTGTGAAACGATTTGTACACGAGTGTGAGGATCTTGAAATCGATCCATTCTGCAATAGGGAGCTAGTGGAGGCTGGAAAGGACTGGGAGGTGCAGAGTTTAATAAAGGTGAGGATATGGGTGGTGGAGTTTTGATTGAATTAGATTGTATGAAAAATGAAGCTGGGGAGACCAGCGAGGAGGGCATTGGAATAATTGAGGCGGATACATTAGGTGTAGCACCTTTCATGTTGGGAGGATGTCCCAAAGTGCTTCCCTGGATTTCCTGTAAAATGCAGTGCCGGTGTTTTGTAGGTGAATGTTCTCCTCTCGGCTTCAGTCACTGTGTTTCTGGTCTGGGGCTGCGCACGGTGTGGGCAATGAGGTCGGGGGCTTGAAATTCCATCGGTCTGAGCCTTAGATTTGGAACCTGATTTCTTCCTAAGACCCGTGGAAAATCGGCTCCCAAATTCAGATTCAATTCAAGCTTTTTCTACAAATCCGCACAATCCAAAGTGAACGAGACCAGGTGTAAGCTTGTGCCTCTGTTCTTTATGAAGTGATTGGACTTGACTTCATCGCTTGTGTATAAGTGGCCCTGACCGCAGAGATGGACTCAGTTCTGTGTTCGTGTCAATTCCAGTTACTCTCCCTCTTTGTTCCACAACAGGACTCGCGGCACTGCCTAGTGCCCTGAACGCACAGCCCCGTTTGCTTGGTGAGTCTTAATCACTGCTCATATAGCTGTAGAGGTTACTGCTTGTCTCTCACTCAGATCAGGGAATGAGAAGAGGCTGACACCTCAGGCTGCAGTTCTCACTCTCTCCATCACAATCTTTCTCACCTCAATTTATTTCATCCATGTTACTCTCTTCTGAACGTTCCTCTCCCTCGTCCTAAACCTGCTTTCTTCTCTCTGTGTACTCATTCTGTTGAAATCCAGCTTCTTTGTGGAGCTCCTGTAGCTCAGAGGTTAGAGCTCTCATCTTATAAGCATGAGACCTGTGTTCGAATCCAGGCAGATCAGGGCAAAACCTTGGCCAAGTTTCCTTACTCCACAAGCCTAATAATAATCCGTCCCCAAAAAAACCACACTAATAAAAATTAGTCATTTTCAATCCACGACTGTTTGTGAAACACCTCTATGCACAGTTGACTGCCACATTTTACCCACAAATATACAGTCGATTCACTTTACAGTATATTTTATGAAGCACTTTAAGGCGTCGTTAAGATCTGAAAAGCGCTATATCAAATGCAAAGATTATTATTATTTTTATTCGGACCATCTCCTCCACTGATTCATTCTTTCCCAGGACCTCAACTATGGAACTCCTCACCTCCCTCACTCTTCCCTTCCTCCTTCGACACTCCTCACCTCCCTCACTCTTCCCTCCCTCAAGCACTCACCCTTCCCCTGCTCCCCATCCCTCCCAACCCCAACCTCCTTGAGTATCTGAGTAAGAGTTTGCTGATTGCTCCCCCTGGTTTCTCTCCTCAGCCACAGACAAAGTCGCCCTGTTGATGGGGAACATGAACTATAAGCACCACAAGCAGCTGAGAGCGCCCATGGTGGACGTGCACGAACTGACCAACCTCCTGCGGCAGCTGGACTTCAAAGTGGTGTCACTGCTGGACCTGAGCAGGCGGGAAATGCAGAAAGCCGTCAACGAGTTCCTGCTGCTCCTCGACAAGGGAGTCTATGGTACCTCACCTCACTCTCTCACCTCCTACCTCTGCTCCCGTCCAGAACCGTAGACATTTAAGGCACGAGAGGAGGCCATTCGGCCCATCGTGTCTATGCCACTTCCCTCGAGAGCAATCCTTTCAGTCCCATTTCCCCGACCTTTCCCCGCACCCCTTCAGGCTGACCCTTTTCGAGTATCAATCCAATTCACTTTTGAAAGATTACATGGATTCTTCCTCAACCAGTGTTGCCAGCGAATGGTTCTTATTGAGAACTACCACAAATCACATCCTCTAACCTACGCTGTCACTGATCTGGGAGTGTGGGCGGACAGTGTTGAGGGAGCTCTACTCTGTCTCTGACCTGTGCAGTTGCTGAGCTGGGAGTTTGGACGGACGGACAGTGTTTTACTCTGTCCCTCGGCTGCGCTGTGGCTGAGCTCTGTGACCGGCCAGCGCCTCCTTCAAAACTCACCTCAAGACTCTCCTCTTCGATGGACCCATCGGCAACTCCTAATCCCCCCCCCACCTTCCCTTCCCCCCACCCACTGTCCTCAGCTCGGGTCTGAAGCAGTGACGGTCCAGCGCCTTGGGACGTCCTCCTGACGTGAAAGGCTCTATACAAGTGTCATGTTGTTGTTGTTGTTGATGGTCTGGCTCCTCGCCCGCAGGTTTGCTTTACTACGCGGGTCACGGATATGAAAACTACGGCAACAGTTTCATGGTTCCCATTGACGCTCCCGGCTCCTACACGTCGGAGCACTGCCTGTGTGTGCAGGGAATCCTGCAGCGTATGCAGGACAAGCAGACCTGCCTCAACGTCTTCCTCCTCGACATGTGCCGCAAGAGGTCAGATACCCCGGGGGGGGGCCAGGCCCGGCCCACTGCCCTCCCTCACCTCCCTCCTCCCAAACACCAGCAAGGCTCTCAGAGCTCCACCACACCGAGAGAAGGTCTCGCCCAAAGCCTTGATAGTTAGTGGAACAACAACAATAACCTATGATATAGCGGACCTTCATGCTGGACAGCGTCCCTCACAGCACACACATCACTCACACACACACACACATAAATATATACATACAATCACACACACATACGCACACTCACACACAGCTTTGTTGTTGAGACACATCCATCTAGACAGGCAAACGGGAGCTTGGATTCACGTCCCAACTGACGGTCAGGGTCTCCGACAATGAAACACACTCCTAAAGTCCTTTTCTCCACCACCCACTACCTCCTCCGTGCGCCCCCTCAGGCCTCCTCAATCTTCACATCAAAATGCCAAGTGCGAGGAGGTCTTTACCACTAAAATAAACAATATTGGCCAGGCAGTCTCATCCTCCTGCCCCTTGTCGCCTACCACCACCCCCACCATCCGTCCCCCTCACCCTTCCAGTCAACAGCTCCGCTCCACCATTGGCGTCCATGGCGGGGGAGGTGGTGGTGGTGGGAGGTGGTGGGATGCCCTTGTAAAAAAGTACAATGGTAATGGTGGTAGTACCATCATAACCATGGTACTCTTTCACAAGGGTGGGTGGGGGGAAGGTGGTGGGGTGGGTGGGAGGGGAGGTGGTGGGGTGGGTGGGGGGAAGGTGGTGGGGTGGGTGGAAGGTGGTGGGGTGGGTGGGGGGAAGGTGGTGGGGTGGGTGAGGGGGGAGGTGGTGGGGTGGGTGGGAGGGGAGGTGGTGGGGTGGGTGGGGGGAAGGTGGTGGGGTGGGTGGGGGGAAGGTGGTGGGGTGGGTGGGGGGAAGGTGGTGGGGTGGGTGGGGGGAAGGTGGTGGGGTGGGTGGGGGGAAAGTGGTGGGGTGGGTGGGAGGGGAGGTGGTGGGGTGGGTGGGGGGAAAGTGGTGGGGTGGGTGGGAGGGGAGGTGGTGGGGTGGGTGGGGGGGAAGGTGGTGGGGTGGGTGGGGGGGGAGGTGGTGGGGTGGGTGGGAGGGGAGGTGGTGGGGTGGGTGGGGGGAAGGTGGTGGGGTGGGTGGGAGGAGAGGTGGTGGGGTGGGTGGGAGGAGAGGTGGTGGGGTGGGTGGGAGGAGAGGTGGTGGGGTGGGGGGAAGGTGGTGGGGTGGGTGGGAGGGGAGGTGGTGGGGTGGGGGGAAGGTGGTGGGGTGGGTGGGGGGAAGGTGGTGGGGTGGGGGTGAGGTGGATGGGGTGGGAGGTGGTGGGGGCGACGAGACGTGGGCCAGAAGAGCAGCAGGAGCTTGAGGGGTTGGTGTCCGCTGCTCACTCTGTGACTCTCGACGCTTCCAGGAACCTGCACGATGCAATCATTCCACAACTGGGAGACTTTCAAGTCACCGCCAACATCGTCTTTGGTTACGCCACGTAAGCTTTCCTCTCTCTCTCTCTCTCTCTCTCTCTCTCTCCGTTTGCGTAAATTTCCTGACACTCTGTGCGAGAATCAGACAGGGATTATAATAATAATAATATTTGACATAGCGCCATATCTGGTTTCGAGACTTTTCAAAGCGCTTCACAGGATATATTGTAAAGTGAATTTACCGTGTGTTTTGTGGGTGAAACGCAGCAGCCAACTGCGCACAGCAGCGTCCCCACAAACAGTCGTGGATTGAGTGACCAACTTGTTGTTGTTTGTTTTTTGAGGGATCATTATCAGGCATGTGGAGTAAGGAAACCTGCCCAAGGTTTTGCCCTGACCTGTCTGGAATCAAACCCTCTTGCTTGTAAGGCGAGGGCTCTAACCACTACAGGACTCCTCATGAACATTAACTCATCTGGATACTAATTATATTTTAAGTCTTTTGGTTATTTTGACTGTTTGGCCTCGCTTCATAAATTATTCCCCGTTTTTCTCATTCTTTGTGTGATGACGGTTTTCCTGTTTCTCGTCCAAGTTTCACTTGTCAATAATTTCTATTTGTGTGTGTGTGTGTGTGTCTCTCTCCTGGTATCATTGTATTGGTTTTTTTTTGGTGTTTTTGCCTGTATTGTTGATGTAGATTTGCCAATGAAATTTCGTCCTCCTAACCTCTATGCTACCATTTTCTTCGCACGCTGCATATTTAGTGCTGTCTCTTAATTTTCCTTCAAAGCTTCCTATTAGTAGTTTGAAGGTAACTTTGACTGAGAATCTTCTTCAAACATTTAAAGTATGTTACAGTGAAGGTCTACCTGAGCTGAACACCAAGTTGAAGACTGTAAAGATATATTATATAAGAATATTGCTGTCAGCAAGACCCAGGTATCTATTGAGGCTAACCAGAGTTTGTGGTTTGTTGCTGAAGCTGCCTGGATGCTGAGGCGTACGAAATCAGTCAAGGGGATCAGTCCAATGGGATTTTCATCAGCTTTTTGAAGAAACGTTTGTTGGAGGATGAAAAAATCACTGTCCTGCTGGATAAAGTGGCCGAAGGCAGGTTATCACCATAATAATAATCACAATAATAATCCTTGCATTTGATATAACAACAACAACAACAAATTACATTTATAGAGCGCCTTTCACGTCGGGAGGACGTCCCAAGGCGCTGCACAGGAGGCGTGTGACCCGAGCTGAGAGGGGAGTGTTTGGGAAGGGGTGAAACACGAAGGGAGGTAGAAGAATTCAGGGTGGAACAAAAGGCACGATCGAAGAGGAAAGTCTTCAAATCGGCCTTGAAAGAGGAAAGGGAAGAAACGAGACGGAGGGATTGAGGGATGGCATTCCATAGGGCGGGAGCGGAGAAACTGAAGGCCCGGCCTCCGATGGTGGGGCGGTTCGGGCGGGAGGCTTGGAGCAGGCCAAGTCCTGTTGAACGGAGGGTCCGGGTGGGCGTGTAGGGGGAGAGTAGATTGGTTAAATAGGGCGGGGCAAGGCCGTGTAAGGCTTTGTAGGTGAGGACGAGGATCTTGAACTCGATTCTCTGGAGGATGAGGAGCCAGTGGAGACGGGCGAGGGTGGGGGTTATGTGGTCGCGGAGGCGGGTGTGGGATAGTACACGGGCTGCAGAGTTTTGGATGGCCTGCAGCCTGTGAATGGAGGAACTGGGGAGGCCGACGAGGAGAGAGTTTCCGTAGTCTAGCCGTGAGGTGATGTATGCATGCACGAGTGTTTCGGCAGCGCTGGGGGTAAGATAATTGCGGAGCCTGGCAATATTGCGCCTTTTATGTCTTCTACATGTCTCAAAGCGCTTCATAGAAATTATAATAATGATATTAATAAAACTTGCATTTCATATGGCGCCTTATCATGTCGTTCAGATACATTGTGAAGTGGATTGACTGTATATTTAGTGGGTGAAAAAGTCCTGTTTTAATGGGTGAAAAAAAAGCAGAAAGTGTCGATTCTTTCAAAAGCAAATTAGTTCGGTTTATTTTAGGAAATAATACCTTGGGTTACAAGATATAGTTTGGGACACAACATGTACAATACACGCAACTGCCAGGCTGGTGGAAGGCAAAATAGATGGACCTTGGTTTTCCTCCACCAAGAATATTCTTATATTCTTGTCACAGCCGAGGATTCCCTGTGGTAACATCTCGGTTAACCACTCGATGGCGCCCTCTGCCACACATTAACCACACCTGAAAATGGCGCTGCCTACTGTACACACACCAAATTACACTTCGCCACCTATCTTCAGGTAATTTAGAAAAGGAAGAGTTTTTATAGGCTTTGTGGGGAGTTGTAGCTCAGCGGTTAGAGAACTCGTCTTGCAAGCAAAACAGTAGGTTGTATTCCTGGCAGAGCGAAAGCTTGGGCAAGTTTCCTAACTCAACAACAACAACAAACCTGCACTTGTATAGCGCCTTTCACGTCAGGAGGACGTCCCACGCCTCCACATGCACATGTTTACCTCACAGTAAGTAGGAATGTGGTAGCTAATCGATTGGCAGATCGCTTTTCCAGAGATAATAATCCTGAAAATTTATAATAAAATTATAATAATGTATTCACAAACCTGGGGATTTGTGTTAGCGACTCTTTGACAGGACTGGTAGACAAGGCTGTTAAGAAGGCATATGGGATACTAGGCTTTATAAATAGGGGTATAGAGTACAAAAGTCAGGAAGTGCTGACTAACCTCTATAAAACTTTGGTTAGGCCTCAGCTGGAGTAGTGTGTCCAATTCTGGTCACCACACTATAGAAAGGATGTTAAGGCATTGGAAAGGGTACAAAGAAGGTTTACTAGAATGGTACCAGGATTGAGGGACTTCAGTTATGGGGAAAGGCTAGAGAGGCTAGGTTTATTCTCTTTGTAACAGAGAAGGTTGAGAGGAGACCTAATAGAGGTTTATAAAATCATGAGGGGATTCGACAGTGTGAATAAGGAAAAATTGTGGTCACAGATTTAAAATAGTTTCAAAACGAAGCAGAGGGGAGCTGAGGAGAAATGTTTTCACTCAGCGAGTTGTTTGAATCTGGAATGCATTGCCTGAAAAGGTGGTGGAGGCCGATTCAATAACAGCTTTTAAAAGAGAATTAGATCTTTATTTAGGGAGAACAGGTCTGTTAGGTTATGGAAAGAGAACTAGACAGTAGGATGGAGTTGCTCTTTTCAAAGAGCCAGGTCAGACTAGATGAGCCGAATGGCCTCCTTTTGTGCTGTAAAATTCTATGATTCTATGATTCAATACATGACTGTTTGTGGGACACTGTGCGCATTTAGCTGCCTCGTTTTGCCCTCAAATATACAGTCAATTCATATTACAGTATATTCTCTTTGAGACGTCTAGAATGTGTAAAAAGCGATATTTCAAATGCAATTATTATTATTACATTGAAAGCATTTCACCGGGAACTGTAGGGACTTTTTCTTTGCAGGCAATAATCAAGCAATAATCAAACGTTGTGGGAGCATTCACTGCTCCAGCCATCATTCCAACCCACGAAAACAACAACCACAAATTGCATTTATACAGCGCCTTTCACATTGACTGTACATCTTTTCAGCTTATGATGAAACATCTTATGCAATGGGGTGGGGGTGAATAACCCAGACACACAGATATCATTTAAAATGGGAACATTTTCCTCTCCCTAGACCAGTGACACTGAGGCCAATTGCAGCCCTGACGCATTTCCAGATGAGGTTAGAATTGACACATGTTTGAAGATGGCTGGTCAGGTGGATAAATCTGTATAAAAAAAGTATATAGAATTCTTGTCTGTACAGTAGAAATAGTGGCATGGAGTACGAAGGTAAGGATGTTTTGCTGAATCTTTATAAGTCACTGATTAGTCCTCAGCTCAAAGTATTGGGTCCAATTTTAGGGCAACACAGTTTCGGAAGCGTAGGGAGGTCTTGAAGAGAGCGCAGAGGAGATTCACCAGGATGGCGCCATGGATCAGGGACTTTAGTTATGTAGTAAACTAGAGAAGCTGGAATTACTCTCCTTAGAGCAGAGACAGTTAAGGGGGGAGTTAATAGAGATGTTCAAAATTAAGAGGGGTTTTGGTAGAGTAGACAGGGAGAAACTGTTTCCAGTGGCAGGTGTCCTGGGGACATAGATTTAAGTTACAGGTAGATCCTGCTTAATGTTGCCCCACTTATTATTTGGTTATTACGTTGCTGATACATTGGGAACAAATATTCATTTAACGTTGCGACGTTTGCTATTACGTTGTTTGCCAATGGGTGGAAAGGGCACGAGGGTGCGAGGCCGGCAGTGAGAGAGGGAGAGAGAGAGCCAGGCCGGCAGCGAGAGAGAGAGAGAGAGAGAGCCAGGCCGGCAGCGAGAGAGAGAGAGAGAGAGAGAGAGAGAGCCAGGCCGGCAGCGAGAGAGAGAGAGAGAGAGAGAGAGAGAGCCAGGCCGGCAGCGAGAGAGAGAGAGAGAGAGAGACAGGCCGGCAGCGAGTGAGATCAGCAGTGAATGAGAGAGCCGGGCAGGCAGCGAGTGAATGGGTTTGTTTTGGAAATTTTTTGCGAAAAATGTGCAAAAGAACCTAACTCCAATATTTACATTCATTCTTATGAATGTAAAACATATATTCGCTTAACGTCATTTCGCATAAAATCGCACTTTTCAAGAACCAAACTATGACATTAAGTGGGGTCTACCTGTAATCGGCAAAAGAACCAGAGGAGAGACTAGAGGAAATTTTCTACAGAGTTGCTATGGTCAGGAATGCACTGCCTTCAAGGCTGGTGTAAATGGATTCAATAACAAATTCGAAAGGGAATTGGACAGGTATTTGAAGAGGAATTTTTTTCAAAGGTTTGGGGAAAGTGCTGGGGAGGGGGACGGATTGGGCAGCTCTTCCAAAGAGCCAGCACAGGCACAATAATAATAATAACCTTTGGATTTAATACAGCACTTTTCACATCTCATCAATGTCTCAAAGCGCTTCACAGAATATACTGTAAAGCAAATTGACTGTGGACGAAAGCGCTATATCAAACACCAATTGTGCAGCGCAGTGTCCCACAAACAGTCGTGGATTGAAAATGACCAATTTTTATTATTGTGGTTTTTTTTGGATGGATTATTATTAGGCGGCGCTTGTGTGGAGTAAGGAAACTTGCCCAAGGTTTTGCCTTGATCTGCTTGGATTCGAACACAAGTCTCACACTTGTAAGGCGAGTGTTCTAACCACTGAGCTACAGGAGCTGAATGGCCTCCTTCTGAGCTCTAATATTCTGTGTACCTATGACTGGGTGGGTTTGTCAGGACTCCGGAGGCTGTGGAATGTGTGTAAATGGCAGCTTAACTGAAGCGGGAGGCAAACTGGGTGTTTAACTGACCTTTCCTGATGATGTTTCAGACATGGGGACCTATGAGCTGACCAAGGGGAAACAGGCCCTGGAGATCAGGAGCAGCCTGTCAGAGAGGCGAGCGCTGACCGACCACATCCAGCACCACAACTGCTGTGACGAAACCTCAGCCAGGAACCTACAGTGGGCTAAAGCTCACAGTGAGTGTGTGTTTGTCTCGTGTGTGTGTGTGTGTGTGTGTGTCAATATGTATGTGTGTGTCTGTGAGTGTGTGTGTACGTGCCGTGAGTGTGCGTGATGTGTGCGTGAGTGTGCGAGTGTGAGTGAGTGTGTGGGTGGGTGTGAGTGTCTGTGAGTGTGCATGAGTGTGAGTGTGCATGAGTGTCTGTGAGTGTCTGTGAGTGTGCGTGTGTGAGTGTCTGTGAGTGTGAGGGTGTGAGCATCTGTGAGTGTGTGGGTGTGAGTGTGCGTGTGTGTATGTGCCATGAGTGTGCATGATGTGCGTGTGTGTGAGTGTGCATGAGTGTGAGTGTCTGTGAGTGTGAATGTCTGTGAGTGTGCGTGTGTGAGTGTGTGGGTGTGTGGGTGTGAGTGTCTGAGTGCATGTGAGTGTGAGTGTGTGTGAGTGTGGGTGTCTGTGAGTGTGCATGTGTGTGAGTGTGTGGGTGTATCTGTGTGTGGGTGTGAGTGTGAGTGTGTGCGTGTGAGTGTCTGTGAGTGTGAGTGTGCGTGTGTGGGTGTGAGTCTGCGTGTGTGAGCACTTGCACCCCTGAATCAGAAGAGTTGTGGGTTTAAGCCTCCGATTGGGACTTTTAACTCAAAGTCAAGCCTTTCCACTCTCGTGTAATCCTGGGGTGTGCTGCACTGTTGGAAGTGCAGTCCTTAAATTATTTAAGTTTATGAAAGGGCTCGATAATGTGGACATTGATAGGCTGTTTCCACTTGTTAGTGAGTCCAAAACGATAGAGTATAAATATAACCATCAATAATAGATGTAATACAGAGTTTAGGAAGAGCTACATCACATGAATGACAGTGAGGATGTGGACCTCACTGTTGGAAACTGTGGTGAACCCAAAAGCTTCAATGTATTTTTTCTGAGTTCTGACAGTGATTTGTATCTTGCCTTTCACGTCAGGGTTTCGGACCCGAACTGGGGGTCAGGATCGGGGAAGGTGGAGGGCAGGAGGGGATCCAGGGTGACCGAAGCCATGGTCAAAGAGTGGGGGGGTCTTGAGACGGGTCTTAATGGAGACAGTGGAGGGGGCGAGACAGAGGGACTGCGGGATGGAGTCCATAGCGTGGGGGCAGAATGGCAGAAGGTCCTGGCAATGGACCCTCCCCCAAGATCAGGTCCTCCCCCGAGACCCCCTGAGACCCTCCCACTGACCAGCCTTGATATCCACCCCCAGTGATGGTCCCCGGTGACTGGCTGTTCTGTTGTCCCCAGAGCTGCCCGAGAGCCGGTTCCTGCTGTTTGAGTGTGGGGTCAGCGTGCGGCTGGGCTTTGCGGCCGAGTTCTCCAACATTATGATGATTTACACCCAGATTGTGCAGATTCCGGATGGTGTCCTGCACTGTGAAGCCAGACTGACCGACTTCTCTGAGGTACAATCAACAACTTCACTCGTTTAGTCTGAGCTGTGGCGGGAGATTCCAATCCTTTGGCAACATTGAAACAGGAGGCCCTTCATCCCCTTGAGTCTGTTCCACAATTGTATAGGATCGCGGGCGATCTGTGAGGCGCTCTGAGACGCCGTCCGGTGTGGACAACAACAGCAACAACATTACCCTTGTATAGCGCCTTTCATGTCACGCCTTTCAAGGCGCTGGACAGTTATTGATTTAGACCCGAGCTGGATGAGGGGGTGGGGGGGAGGGAAGGAGTTGCCGATGGGTCCATCGAAGAGGAGAGTCTTGAGGCGAGATTTGAAGGAGGCCAGGGAGGGGGTGAGGCGGAGGGACTGCGGGATGGACGGGCGCTATATAAATCCAAGTTCTTGTTGTTGTTGTTGATCTGTAACTCAATTCCAATTACCTGGCCTCCACCACTGTTTCAACCTCTCACAATTCAGATAATCAGAATTGCACGACCCCCGTCCCCCCACCCACCCATATAGAGACACTGTCTGCCAACATTTACTGCTCAAACTTACACATCAGGAGAGAGAGAGATTGACAACTGATGGGGGATGGTTGGTATCTGGGGTTGGAAGCCAGGTAAAGCCTCTGTGTATCTAGGAGAGGAGTTAGACATTAAATAAACTGGAGACTCTGACACACATTACACATTCCCGGGTTCACTAAACCTCTAAGGTTTGTATTTCCCTGTGACTGGAAGGATCTGAATGTGGACATCAAGCAGACAAACAAACAATGTCCCGAGGAGACGGGCAGCATTCTCTTCACCTGCAAAAACTTCGACTGTGCCGATCGGTGTCTGTACACAAGGCTCAGCGAGCTACAGAAACTGCGGGTAAGTCTCTGAGTTGTGTGCGGGGTGGGACACACACAGACTGTGGACAAGTGTTTTTTTCTGTGGAGACTCCAGAGGAAGGAAAACAATTAACAGAAATCTAAAATCCACTTATAAAATAGCGAGATCTCTCCTCTCCCCCTGAACAGGATCTGAGGGACTCTGGGAGGATTGGATTGGGGTTTCTCCTCAGCAGCGCTGTATTCTGATCCAATCAGTTCCTTGGGTCACCACCTTGATTGTTGGAAAAAGTGGGTTTGGGTGGTGTTGACTGTGCATCCCTTAACTGTGTCTTCAAGCTGCCTTCCTATCCTCCCTGCCGTCTACCCTCCTTTACCCAACACCCCCCACTCCCGCTCAGGACCAAATCCCTGTCTGTGCAGTGCCTTGGGGATGTCCTCCTGATGTGAGAGGTGCTGTGTATATGTAATTTTATACTGTATCATATTGTATTAACTGGTATCTGAAGCGCACCTAGATTTCTCCAGTGTCTGATGTGCCTCCCTCGCCTCTTGTCTGTGTGCAGAAGGAGCTGAGGTTCTGTGTTTGCCTCCAGTACTGGTACCAAGGTCTGGCTGAGGGTGTGGAGGAGAAGCAGGTGGTGGACATTGGGAAGCCTCTCGTGGCTAAGCTGAACCTCCATGACTCCTATGCCTTGCATGACTATTTCTACCTTCACGGGAATTCCCTCCGCAATTCCTCCAGCGACCCCTCGCAGAGGTTCAGTCAGGGCAAGGGATCCCCGCCCCCGGCCTCACTGCGGGCAGCCAACAGCCTGACCCACCTGGAACTGTGTGCAGATTGGCACGGCGAAAGTGGAGATCAGTCTACCAACTTCTACCAGAGCGCAGGGCAGGAGAGGCTCAGTGCTGGGTGTGAGGCCATAGATACCGGGGAGTGGGTCACTAACCAGTCCTGGGGTCACTCAGGTCAAAGAGTCAATCGTCCGACCAGCCTCCGAGCCACGCTCTGTAACTCAGCCAAACCTCACAAAAACCTCCAAAAGAAAAACTATGACACATACTGATGCCTGGGGCTGGTGGGACTGGAGCTGGCTGTAACTCAGAGACTTTAGTGATGTGTTTGAGAGAAGGTGTGTCTCTGCAGATCTTCATATTTATCCCTGATAAATCTTCTGTTCCTATAAGTGCCAAGTTGCCAGCCTCTGATCTCTCTCTATCACCACCATTCTTTACCTTGATTTCACGATTACCATTTTGGCAATTTCTCTTCTGAACATTTCCTCTCTTGTTCCTCCCAAACTTCAAATTCTCTATCCTACACCCTGCATCCTCACTGTGATAAAACTCATTCCACCATCTTCTCCTCTATCTCATTTTTCCCAAGAACTCAGCACTGTGAAAATACTTCTCTCCTTCATTCTGTCTCCTACCGACAGCAACAACTTGCATTTACCTAGAGCCCTCTATGCCAGATGGTGTCTCAGAGCACTTAATAATAGCAGAGCCCAAGGTCGAGCCAGGGGGAGTCGAAACACACTCGAAGGTAAAGGTCTTCAGAGGGACCTGAAGATGGGGGAGGAGGTGGTTGAGGCAAAGGAGTTGAAGGAGGGAATTCCAAAGTTTCGGGGCTTAGTGGCTGAATGGTTGCCGATAGTGGATCAGAGGATTCGGGGTCAAGAAGGAAGCTGGAGCCAGTAGAGTGGAGGAGGTGGGTACTGCTGTGAGGAGAGAGGAGGCTGGAGAGGTAGAGGGGTACAGAGGAGTGGAGGAATTTAAACACTAGGGTGAGGATCTACACTCTAGAGGACTGCTTACCTGCAGGCTTCATACTGCTGGATTTCTCCATTAATTAAAGTTGTAGGGAGGGGTGGGGTGGGTGGTGTGGCTCAGTCAGTTGATCTGTTGCTGGAAGACAAGGCATTTTATTGCTGGAGGTGAGTCAGCTCTGTGCCCAAAGTAGACAGCAGACACATGACCACCATCTCACCCCCAAATCAAGTCTGAGCTGAGACACAGTTGTATTCCCCTCCCCCCCACCCCAATGTTATACAATTAAAAAGGCTATTATTGGATGTTTCTGAGATCAGTGTTTGGTTCTTGAGAACCTTTACTTTGATGGATTGCAAGCCATTATTTTGGTTGGGTCTGGAATACAAGACTCATTGGCTCTGATTCCACAAGTGGTCACTTTGAGCTCCTCAGCTCCGATGATGCAAGTACTTGGATGATGATTCTATGCCTTGGTGTATCCAAGATACAGTCCAGCCTGTCCAGCCGATGCCCACATATGCGACATCAGAAAACACTGGGTTTGGATCAGAGCTGACTGCACATCTCGCCCACAAAACTACAATCAATATTTCCAATATATCCTGTGAAGCGCGTTGAGATATCTCAATAACGTGATAACAACAACAATTTGCACTTATAATAATAATAATAATCCTTGTATTTGATATAGCGCTTTTCACATCTTATTGACGTCTCAAAGAACTTCACAGAATATACTGTAAAGTGAATTGACTGTGTATTTGTGGGCAAAACATGGCCAATTGCGCACAGCAGCGTCCCCCACAAACAGTCGCGGATTGAAAATCACCAATTTATATTGTGTTTTTGGATGGATTATTATTAGGCGCGTGTGTGGAGTAAGGAAACATGCCCAAGGTTTCGCCCTGACCTGCCTGGATTCAAACACAGGTCTCACACTTGTAAGGCGAGCGCTCTAACCACTGAGCTACAGGACTCTACTTGTACAGCGCCACCGGGCAGGGCGATGTGTCAAATGCAAGGTTTATATTATGATGATCACCTCCACGGGACAGAGACTGATTGCCACCCAATCGGCTGGGCTGCCTGACACCAGCTGAGCCAGAACAGAATGGGGATTAATCCTGTGTCCTGTGTACTGGGTGAAATTGCTGATTGTGCGGGTGTGAATGTAAGTGAGTGAGTCCGATAACCAGCACAAAATACTGACCATTAGAGGCAGCAAGCGGTGGAGGCGGGCAAACCAGGAACACTCAGGTAATGTCTTATATTCCCAACAGGTGAGGGTATGCCACCAAAAGGAATTCTCATTGCACTTCTCATTCCCAGGTTGAAATTACCGTAATAATAAAGGAACCGCATGCTCAACTGGAGCCAAGCACTGCCGTCAATCAATCAATCAATCAAGCAAGCTAGCAAGCAAGCAATCAATCAATCAATCAATCAATCAGCCAGCCAGCCAGCCAACCAGCCAACCAACCAAATCAACATTGGGGTAGACGACAGGAGATGATGGGTTAAGGTGGTGTTAATGTTGTGAAACAAAAGTTGGGGGGAGGAGAGGGGGGTTGCAACAAAACTGGAGAAAAACTGTGTTAAGAATATTAAACAAAGAGAGGGTGAAATTGCCAAAGAACAGACAGATCAGATGGTTGCAGAAGAGGGAGAAGGTGAGTTATTGAAACCTGAAACTATTTGGGGGATATTTGGTCAGGACACCGGGAGAGAGAAACAACAACATTGGGAAGGCCGACAAGCAGGGCATTGGCGTAGTCGAGACTGGATGTGATGAAGGCACGAATGAGAGTTTCAGCGGCCTGAGGGCTGAGCTAGTGGTGCAGTCGGGCAATATTGCGCAGGTGAGGGCAGGCAGAGTGACTCATGGCTTAGATGTGGGGAAGGAAAGACAGTTGAAGATCGAACAAGACCTTTAGGTTCCTGACCGACTTGGTGAGGTGGAGTGAGCAACCACGGAGGTTGCCTGATGTGCGAAGGCGCTGGGACGAGCCAATCAGTAGGGACTCAGTCTTGTTGGCATTCAACTGTAGAAAGTTAGCTCTCATCCAGGACTTGATGTTTGATCCAGGCAGTCTGTCAGGACAGCAGTGGTCTGGGAGTTGAGGATAGAAGCAGAAAGATAGAGTTGGGTGTCATCTGCATACATATGGAAGTTGATCCCGTGTCTGCGGATAATATCGCCAAGTGGGAGCATATAGATGTTAAAAAGTAGGGGGGGTCAAGGACAGAGCCCCGGGAGACCCACAGGAGTCAGTGCGGGGGCTGGAGGAGAAGCCGTTGATGGAGACGGTGGGAGGGGAAGGAGTCGAACCAGGCGAGGGCAGGTCCATGAAGATTGAGATGGGAGGAGAGGAGAAAACCGTGCAGCGCCCACCCCCAGCACTGAATTGAACTGTAAGCTTGGATCATTCCTTGGTCACGTTTTATGTGATTACGATGATCGTAACATTTGTGAATTGAAAGCGAGAAATGAACTTGGGGGAGATGAGTAATGCTTCATTGACATTCAGATGCGCTTTATTTTCAGATCGCTGGCCTCGTTCTCTAGCGTATGTTGGGAAGTAAATGGCAGCAGAGAGAGAGAAGACTTGAGGCGGAAACAAGGCAACAGATGATCTTTTCCGATTGATTAAGGGGCCACACTTAACTGAAATAAAATGTCTAAAATCTGAACTCAGGTCGCCTCCCATTGCACTGTCTGTGTCTGTTTTATTTTAAAAAGATTCTCTCTTTCCCTCACGAAGATGCTGACCTGCTCTGTGTCGCTGGAGGGAGGAGTGGGGACTGATGCTGGGGGAGAGGGGTGGGCTGTCCTGGGCTGGGGGCAAACCAAGGAACCACAGAGCAGACAGTGAGATGATGTCCGATCAGCTGGAAAAAAACAAGACACTGTAAACCTTTGTGTGCAAATCAGCTGCCGAACTCGCCCACAGTTGAACACTCAGTACACTTCACAGCAATGTCATTTTTGCTGTTGTTTGGCTGTAAAGTGTTTGGAGACATTTTGTTGTTTTAGTCGCTGTGTCTGACACAGGGAATATCCGTTATTGCAATAAAACACAGAGTTAACCTGTTATAGAGCGTTTCGAATCGGGAGGACGTGCCAAAGCGCATAAGAGTACTAGTTAAAGCAACGATGATAATAATAATAATAATAATCCTTGCATTTGATATAGCGCTTTTCCCGTCTTCTGGACATCTCAAAGTGTTTCACAGAATATACTTTAAAGTGAATTGACGGTATATTTCCCTGCATTTTAAATAGTACAGTCCCTTCTTAGTAAATAGTACCCTATCACATCATTGAGAGTCTCAAAGTGCTTCATAGGACACACTGTAAAGTGAATTGACTGTATATTTTGTGGACGAAACGCGGCAGCCAATTGTGCACAGCAGCGTCCCACAAAATCGTGCATCGAGTGACCAAATTTACAGGAATATTACAATGATTAATTATTAAAGGACTGCAGGGTGATGAAGAGGTGGATTGATTGTCACTAAATTACAAATTACAATGTGTCCACAAAGTCCTCATATGCTGGGTTTTTTTACACAACTGAAACATACGGAAGAATGATGATAATTCTATTTCGAAGGCATTGTATTTAAGGGCCACACTTTACTGAAATCAATTGTATTCAGTACAGTGTTTCATTGTATTTAATAATAATAAATTGTTCGCTTCAATCCACGGCTGTTTGTGCTCAATTGGCTGCAGCGTTTCGCCCACAAAATATACAGTCAATTCACTTTACAGTATATTCTATGAAGTGCTTTGAGACTTCTTGAAGACTTGATAAGGCCCTATATCAAATACAAGGATTATTATAATAATTTTTTATTGGCAGGTCAGGGTCTATAAAAACCCTGGGCAAGTTTCATTACTCCACACGCCTAATAATAATCCATCCAAAAAAACCAATTATAAAATTGGTCATTTCAATCCACGACTGTGTGTGGAACACTGCTGTGTGCAATTGGCTTCGCCCACAAATAAAAGGTCAATTCACTTTATAGTTTATTCTGTGAAGCACTTTGAGACATCTAGAAGACATGAAAAGCGCTATATCAAATACAAGGATTATTATAATAATGATGATAATTACTGTGGAGCTCCTGTGGCTCAGTGGTTAGAGCACTTGTCTTGCAAGCTGGGGAGACCTGTGTTCAAATCCAGGCAGGTCAGGGCGAAACCTTGGGCAAGTTTCCTTACTCCACACGCCTAATAATAATCCCTCAAAAAAAATACAATAATAAAATTGGTCATTTCAATCCACGACTGTGTGGGGGATGCTGCTGTGTGAAATTGGCTGCCGCGATTCGCCCACAAATATATACAGTCAATTCACTTTACAGTATATTCTGTGAAGCGCTTTGGGACGTTGATAAGATGTGGAAAGCGCCATATCAAATGCAAGGATTATTATTATTTATTATTATTATTTAGACATCCAGGGGATCAGTGTGTGTGTGGGTGTGTGGGTGTGTGTGTGTGAGCGCCATCATTTTCATGGCAGATGATCCGTCACCATATTTGATGCCACGTCTTTGTGTTTTGTACCACTGGGATAATAGGACTGCGTACACCTCAAGCCCTGTACATCACAAACATTGCTCGTTTATAAATAACTGGGGTTGTGGGGGAGGGAATTGGGTCTCGGAGACTTTCCCCAACTGTTAAAGAGGAATTCCAGGTGTCTGCCAACATTCGACTGGAAGAGAAGGAAACATAACAACAGGAGGAAGCCATTCAGCCCCTCAAGCCTGTTCTGTTGTTCTATAAGATCATGGCTGATCTGCCCCTCAAGCCCCTCAAGTCCAATTTTTGGAGTTTTGAGCAAATGTTTCCTTCGCTATTGTTAAAAAGTTTTGTTCTGTAACTTCACCCCCACCTCACCACCCACCCCCGCACACTCTCTTCCCCTCTCGCTCTCGGTCTCTCTTTTTTTGGGTCAAACAGGAGTCTGACACATGCGAAAACCCATCACCTTGTTCAAGAGCAAACCTTATGAAGACATCCTGATTATCCAATTCAGGAAAGTATTAGACACAGGTTCTCTTTTTTATCTTTCTCTCTCTCTCTCTGTTGGTCTCTCCCTCCTTCCCCCCTTCCCAGGTCTTTGTTCCTTTTAATAGGATGAGACGGTGGGACAGGAAGATGCCAAGATGCCAAGCGCACCCCCCTGCCTGGACACCAGAGCCAGGCGCCAGGCAAATGATGTCATGTGAAGGGAATCTGTCTCAATTCAATGCCCCTTTTTTTTTCTCCCTTAAATCGAACTCAGTTTCAATTAATTCCGCTGGTTGCTCTATTATCTTTGCTCAAAAGTGGGTCTCTCAGTTGGACAGTTCATTTAAGCCATTCCCATTACAGGGCTCAGGGAATCGATTATGCAATTAATTCCTAGTTAGTGCCTTAATTGTCCTTAATGAATTAGCAAAACTCTGTGAGCAGCTAAAGGAAAGCAACAAGGGGAAACAAAGGTACTTCACCCTGGACTGGGCTGGGCTCCTCATTAGCCCTGGGGAGGGCGAGTGTGAAATGTAACAGAATGGGAGAGTTTGTGTCTGTCTGGCAGAGACACAGGACAGGGGGCCAAACACATGTAATTATCAACCCTCAAGTGTCTGCCCAGAGTCCAGCAAAGCACTGCTGATTTCATAGCTGAATAGGTCTATTGATTGGAGTTTTGAAAATAGTGAGAGAAAGGGAGAGAGACGGAGACAGAGACGAAGAGATGGGATAGAGCGAGAGATGGGGAGTGAGATACTGGAGGAAAGAGAGAGTTGAGTTGCAAATGGAAGTGAGAGAGAGAGAGATTAAGAGGGGAGATGGAAGAGAAATATCCTGGAAAGAAGAAACAGAGAGGGAGAGACACAGAGAGAGAGAGAGAGGGGAAAAAAATAGTGAAAATAGAAGTGAAAGAGCTGGAAGAGAAATAATGGAAAGAAAGATAGTGAAAGAATGAAAGGGAGATGAGAGAGAGGGGGAAGATGGAAGGGATGAGAGGTGGAAAGAGGGAGAACAAGAAAACAAATGTTTAAAGAAGTTTAGACAGACAAATCTGAGCTGAAAACAGCCAAATATTATAGAGCAAGTGGGGTAAAAGTTATAAAATGATCTGAAGGAAAGACAGAGGGATAATAATAATACAATAGGATTGATCCTTGTATTTGATATAGTGCCTTATCACATCTTTGAGGCATCACAAGATATACTGTAAAGTGAATTGACTGTATATTTTGTGGGATGAACCAGCAGCAAATTGCACACAGCAGCGTCCCACAAACAGTGGTGGATACAGTGACAAACAGACTAAAACACTAACAGTAATGGGAGACACCACAAGGTCAAATTCTCTGCCACATTTCTTGAGGTGACTTAGGGACCAGATTTTTTGACCCTAAATAATACTAATAATCCTTGCATTTGATATAGCGCTTTTCACGTCTTATCGACGTCTCAAAGCGCTCCACAGAATATACTGTAAAGTGAATTGACTGTATATTTTGTGGGCGAAACGCGGCAGCCAATTGTCCCCCACAAACAATCATGGATTGAAATGATCAATTTTTATTATTGTGTTTTCTTTTGGACGGATTATTATTAGGCGTGTGGAGAACGGAAACTTGCTCAAGGTTTCCCTGACCTGCCTGGATTCGAACACAGGTCTCACCTTGCTCGTAAGGCAAGTGCTCTAACCACTGAGCTGCAGGAGCTCCACAAATAGTCTTGATGGGACCTTTATCTGACTCTGTAGGTTTACAGACTCACAGTATAAATTGCCAGCAAGGATAGGTGGGCAGCCAGTCAGCCTGTTGCTGGTCTGAGAGGGATATATAAACTAAAACATCAGTTAACATTGATTTAATTATTTTCTAGTTACCATTAGAGTGGAGCTTGTTAACTACTGCCTTTAATTTGATAGAAAGCTTTGTGATTTGTGTAGTTGGATTGCTCATGCTCAATGCTCCTTTTCCGAAAACTATAATGAACTTAACTGAACCCACTGTTAATGCTAATTGGAGATTGGATGGAGCGAGAGGAAGGGAGGAGTAAAGACCTAAATGGGAACATAGGGACAGAAGTAGGCCATTCAGCCCCTCGAGCCCGTTCCGCCATTCTACTGAACATGGCTGGTCCCTACCTCAACTCCAATTACCTGCTTTTACTCCAAATCCCTTAATACCCTGACTTAACAAATCCACGGCAGTCATGACAATTTGATAGATGAAGCATCCACAGCCTTTTGTAGCCTTATTGTATAAATGGGAAAACTGCGGCAGCCAATTGCACCCACGTGTCCCACAAACAGTCAGGGACTGAGTGACCAATTTTTTTTTAGAGAATTTTACCCCTGGTTAGCAATTCACCAACTGACTAACAACTACATACTGCCAGGTAAACACAGAAACTTGGAATAAAGAAACTTGCCCAACAATTCACCCTACCGCCAATCAAACCCAGGTCTCTCGCTTGCGAGGCGAGTGCTCGAACCTCTGAGCTACAGGACTTCACAGGTTTGGCTACTCTGAAGCATGGGGATCAGTTTCCACAGCTGTCAGGCACTCGGCTGACCCCCCATCCCCCCACGCCACACCCCACCCCCCCCTCCCTTCCCGCCAAAATAAAATTGCTAGCTGAAAAAGTGTGTCTGGGGACATGGGGAGAGAGAAACTTGCTGCTTGTCATTGCTTCTGTTCATTGCTAACATAGAATAGGGAAAAGATCTGCAGCGATCAGAGTATAATAATGTAATAATAATAATCCTTGCATTTGGTATAACACTTTTCACGTTTTCTACACGTCTCAAAGCACTTCACAGAATGTACTGTAAAGTGAATTGACTGTATATTTGTGGGTGATACGCGGCAGCCAATTGCGCACAGCAGCGTCCCACAAAGAGTTATCAATTCAAAATGATCAATTTTATTATTGTGTTTTTTTGGGGGAGATTATTATTATTAGGCGTGTGGAGTAAGGAAACTTGCCCAAGGTTTCGCCCTGACCTGCCTGGATTTGAACCCAGGAGTCATGCTTGTAAGGTGAGTGCTCCAACCAGATACCTGGGCAAAGTGCTGGGTTGGGTGTGTATGTGGCAGTGGGGGGCAGAGACGTACTTTGTCAGAGAAGTACAAGTCAGTGCCTTCGATTGGTGGGTTGGGGCAGAGGAAGAGAAAATGACACTTCTAGATTGGAGATACTTACTGTCTGTAAGTCTGGTTTTCCATATTCCTTCTACAACAACAACTTGCATTTACACAGAGAAGCTCACTTAGGGGAGAGTCCCAAAGCTCTTACAGTGGCTGAGCAAGAGGCTGAGCTGGAATCATTGACACAGGTTGCCGTAGCTGAGAAATCTGTCTCCCTATCTCTCTCACCCTCTCTAGCCCAGGGACACCGAGGGACACAGTTGTGGTGCTTCAACCAAGTTCAACTACATTGGCACAGATCAAACCTGAGACCTGTTGGGTCTGTATGCTTCAAAGTGGACTCCTGTATCTCAGTGGTTAGAGCACTCGCCTTGCAAACAAAAGACCTGGGTTTGATTCCTTGGGCAAGTTTCCTTATTCCACACACCTAATAATAATTCCTCGGAACCCCCCCCCCCGACCCCCCACCCAATAATAAATAGTCATTTCAATCCACGACTGTTTGTGGGTCACTCCTATGCGCAATTGGCCGCTGCGTTTCTCCCACAAATATACAGTCAATTCACTTTACAGTATATTCTGTGAAGCGCTTTAGGACGTCCTCCCGACATGAAAGGCGCTCTATAAATGTAATTTTATTGTTTTCTAGAAGGCATGAAAATCACTATATCAAACGCAAGGATTATTATTATTTTTATTACTATTGCCGGCGGGACAATAATAGAGACAGGGACAGTCTACAACAACAACAACAAATTACATTTATAGAGCGCCTTTCACGTCGGGAGGACGTCCCAAGGCGCTGCACAGGAGGCGTGTGACCCGAGCTGGGAGGGGAGTGTTTGGGAAGGGGTGAAACACGAAGGGGAGGTAAAAGAGTTCGGGGGGGAACAAAAGGCACGATCGAAGAGGAAAGTCTTCAAACCGGCCTTGAAAGAGGAAAGGGAAGAAACGAAACGGAGGGATTGAGGGATGGCATTCCATAGGGTGGGAGCGGAGAAACTGAAGGCCCGGCCTCCGATGGTGGGGCGGTTCGGGCGGGGGGCTTGGAGCAGGCCAAGTCCTGTTGAACGGAGGGTCCAGGTGGGCGTGTAGGGGGAGAGTAGATTGGTTATGTAGGATGGGGCAAGGCCATGTAAGGTCTTGTAGGTGAGGACGAGGATCTTGAACTCGATCCTCTGGAGGATGGGGAGCCAATGGAGACGGGCGAGGGTGGGGGTTATATGGTCGCGGAGGCGGGTGCGGGATAGTACACGGGCTGCAGAGTTTTGGATGACCTGCAGCCTGTGAATGGAGGAACTGGGGAGGCCAACGACTTGGAAAGTGACTTGAGGACCAAATCACACCAACAGCCTCCGCCACTGGGCGTTCTGATAAGATCATGAAAACCATACACGACGGTTCCTCAGCTCACTGGAGCGAAGGCAACGCTGGTTTACAGTAATAATGATCCTCGCGTTTGATACGGCGCCTTATCAAATGCAAAATAAAACGTTTAAAATATACTGTAAAGTGTGCGTTTCGTGGGCGAATCAGTCGTGGTTTGAGTGACCAAATTATCATTATCTTTCCGGGAGGCATTATTACCCACGGCGAGCGATCCGCCAATTGACCAGGGTCCCGTTTCCTACTGGGTTAACAGAGGCATGCGGAGTAAGGAAACTTGTCTAAGGTTCGCCTCCTGGTGGCCGGTTCTGGCACTGCAACAATAGTGCCAACTGATTAAAAGCCTACGATTAGCGGCAGTGAATAGAGACACTCTGAATGAAGAGGCTCGAGAAGAATGAATATTTATTTGAGAAAATGATTCATGCATCGAACAGACAAGTTCTAGAGATTTTGTGGAGAATTTGTAAATCTAATTTTACCTCGCAGTAAGTAGGGATTGGATTGGCAGATTGCTAACCAGGGGTCAAATTCCCTATAAAAAAATAATGATTTGGCCACTTCTTAAGCCATGACTGTCTGTGGGACACCATTGTGAGCGATTGGCTGCTGCGTTTCATCCACAAAATACACAGCGAATCATTTCACAGTTTATTCGGTGCAATACTTTGAATAGTCTGGACAATGTGAGATGGTGCTATATATCAAATGCAAGGATTATTATTATTATCTCGTCTTCACTCCGAGACCATGTTGCAAAACAAAGGTTTTACAAAGCTCGGTGCTGGGCTGCATTCTGGAGGGAATGATTTCTTAATACCAACAAGTCTGAAAGTTTCCTGGAGTAGGATTTTCAGATCTCCGTCCTCTGAGCTGAAACAAATCTGGCCTTTAATTTCTTCAGTTTAACATGTGCTGGAGCGAGGGTGAGGCGGCGGGGGGAGATGGGGAGAGTGGGGGGGGGCTGCAATTAGGGAATGAACCACAGGACCCCTGTAAGTCTCTGAGTGATTGGAGCGTGCCTGGTTTTGACAGGTCCATGGAAGCCGAGTGATTTGTGCAAAAGTTTTCAGCTCCCCTTGTTACCACTCCCGCAGAGCGGGGAGTCAGTGTGAGAGAATAGAGATGGGAAGGAAGCTTTGAGCAGAGTACTTTTGTTCCATTTGTGTCCTGTTTATTGATGGGCGGTTGCAGTGTTACATTCCTGCTCTCCTGTTTGTAAAGCACTAGTTGACCCTGGCTTTTCTTTCATTAACGAGATTTCACAATGTTGTTCCTCGGAGAGCAGTGTAAAGGTTTGAAGGAGGAAATGTAGAGGACACCAAGGGGCGTGTTTGTGTGTGGTGATTATGTATGTGTATGTGTGTGTATGGGGGTGTGTGGGGAGGTGGGTGTGTGTGGAGAGGAGGAAGAATAGGAGAGAAGATGAGATAAATCGAATGTTGATGATTAGATGAGGCCAAGTTTGGAGCTTCATGTACAATGTACTGTAAAACATTTGATCCAGAGTCTGTAACATCAAAGTGCTCCATACGCAATTGCTGTTGAGTGTCGAGTGGAGTGACTATGGATTTCTGAGAGACACTGCAGCTAATTTGACCACCACAATGGAATAGGTTTAATGGAGAAACTCGCTAGTTCTTCATGGGATCTTTAACATCTACCTGAACAGATGGGACCCTAGTTTATCCAAAGGGCTGAACCTCCAAGTCTGCAACACTCCCCATACACTGTGTTAGAGCAAGCAGCTTAGACTGTGTGCTCAAACTCCTGACATAGAATTTGAATCCACAACTTTCTGAACCAAAAGTGAGTGTTATTGTATCTTGTAACCTCAGACTGATGAGGAAGGAAAGTCCTGAAATGTATGTTTGATGTTATTTTTTCGCCCTTTTCCTGACTCCCAGATTTTCCCAAAGAACCTGCTGTGATGACATTGAGAAAAATCACACCATGAGCTCCTCCGATGAGCAATTGACGGAACAGTTCATCATTGGTTAATTATGGGTGGAAGAACATGATATTGGGAAACCACATTTGTATTACACACAGAGAGTTGTTACCATTGGGTTGCTACATCCTGAGAGTTACCATTGGGAATGCAGTGCCTGAACGGGTGGTGGAAGCAGGTTCAATAGCAACTTTCAAAAGGGAATTAGATTGGTATTTGAAAAGGAAAATACTTGCAGGGATATGGGGGAAGTGGGACTGATTGGGTAGCTCTTCAGGTATAATGGGCTGAATGGCCTCCTTCTGTGCTGTAATATTCTCTGATTCTCACAGGAATTCAATGATGGCCTGTCCTCAGAGATAATAATTATCCTTGCATTTGATATAGCGCTTTTCACATCTTATCGACGTCCCAAAGCGCTTCACAGAATATACTGTAAAGTGAATTGACTGTATATTTGTGGGCGAATCGCGGCAGCCAATTGCGCACAGCAGCGTCCCCCACAAACAATCGTGGATTGAAATGACCAATTTTACTATTGTTGTTTTTTTGGACGGATTATTCTTGTTATAGATAAGGATGCTCACATTTCAGTCAGATGTGAGAATCCGTTTGGGAGGGAAAACTGCGCTTGGGATTGTGACAATGTAAAAAACATCACTGATTTGTGACTCTCTCCCCTCAGCTTATGGTGCGTGTGCCCTGAGGAGCAATGACACCTTTTAAACTAACATATTGTTGAGGCATTGTAGAGGGAGCTTTCTTCTCTAAGTAACCTATGCTGTCGCTGACCTGGAAGTGTGGATGGACAGTGTAAAGGGAGCATTATCCTGCCTCTAAGCCGCACTGTAGCTGTCTCTGATTGTCATCTTGATAACTATAAAATCATCATCTAAAAAAATAGTTTTGATCTGTTTCCCTCCCAGTGTAGGTCTCTCTGCCCTGTACACAATCCGCATCTGGAAGAGAAGGTCGGTAGTTTAATTGCTGTTGAGATATTAGATGAATATTGCATGACTCTCTGGTAGTAGGTGAAAAATGTTCTTTGCATAAGATCCATTCAGAGTTCAAAATAGAATTTATTCATATAGAATAAAGATCCAGTCGGTCAGTACTGTACTATACACGCTGTGCTGGGCAGCAGTGACAACTCGTATTAAATATCTATGTTGTTCTTTCGAGAAATTACCCTTAAGACAAAAATGGAAGCCAAAGACCAGTTGCATTCTCATCTACACGATTCAAATAACGTAATGTCTACACCAAACCTGCAATGGAAGACAACATCCTTCGCTTTGTGCACCGACTGGGAATATACAGACTCTATCTTATCTTTACATTTCCTCACTGTCTCTCTCCCAGCCATGGCTGAGTTGTCAGTAAAGGTAAATGGAACTTTTGGCTTATGACTAAGACCAATTGGGATTTGCAGTTTCAATGGATGTCAAGTTGGGTTTATGCCAAACTCCAGGCATTTGTTTCTGTGGATCTTGGTAAGTAATCGCATTAAGTCAGTGTGGAGATGGAGGTAGGTAGCTGTGAACATTGTCTACCTGATACATGTTGCCTTCATCAGATCGGTTGCCAACTTTTGTCAATGGACTGAATGTGTTCCTTGGCTTTCATCCTTAATGAAGCAATACTAGAGCTCCTCTGGTCTATATCTTCCAGAGGATATTTGTCCACAAAAGTCGTTGCACACTGGTATGGAGGGGGTCCCATGGGCTGCATGGCTTGAGCCATTGGCGGTGGAGAGTTCAGGAAGCTGTGGCCTGGGTAGCTGGTCTGTAAGCCTTGGGGGGGTCCCATGAAGCCTGGGATACTGTGGATAGAAGTTGCACTGGAGATGGGGGAGGTCAGCCAAGGGTCCAGCGGCAGCGAATTGCTCATGGCTCCCATATTGGAGGGCATTGGAGGTCGGTTGAAGGACAACATGGGGGAGTCGTGCAGTTTCATCGTGCTCGCTTCCAGCTTCTCTTGTCTCCTCCATTTTGCCCTTCGGTTTTGAAACCACACCTAGGATTGTAAAAACACAATCTTGGTTTGGGTTGAGTTCATTATAATGGCACAATTTTTGGCACAGAAAGAGGTCACTCAGCCCATTGCCCTCCTACCTATCTATTTCCCTTCCCCTTCAACTTATCCACTGGTTGGCAAGTCCATTCCTCCTCTTTGGACAAGCCAACTAAGTGGAAGAACGAACAGGATCGGACCAGTCACCGGGGGGTAAAATTCCTCCCATGCAGGTCCAGATTACCCTGCAGGTTATCTGCACCTCTCTCCTGCCCATCTGTTCCCTCCATAAACAGTAAACTTTACGTTAAGTTTCTGGAAGGAAAACACAAATAATTTGCGTATGTGGCCCACGGACGTTTGTCAAATCGGGCATCCGACCCTCAGCAGCCAAAAGATTGGACCTTCCTGGCTTAATGCCTGGTTCTAACTGGACAAGCTGCGGGAAGCTTGCCAGTGTTTGCAAAGCTTGCCAGTGTAAGCTACGTGGTTTAAATTGGTTAAGCTCTAGCATTTGCTCAAATGCACAATCTGGAGTCCCCAAATCTTGGCTCTCAGGAACCTGCACCTCATCCCTCCCAATGTCAGCGAGCCATTCGTTAAGAATCCTCCTGTGGAGATAGTGACTCCAAACCAGTTGAATGGAAACCGTGTGCATATAGAACTCTGATTAGAATTGTTTTGAAGATTCTAAAGTGCAGCAGAGGGTTTCTGTGTACATTGTAACAAAAAAACTATGTTTAGCCTTCATCCTTTTATATCTTTATTCTTCAAGTGTGGAATTTATCTTCTCGATTTTATAACTGACTAGGATTTGCCGGCCGCCTGAGTTCTACACTAATGATAAGAATAATCATTTGATATAGTGCTTCATCACGATAGTAATGATCCCTGCATTTGATATAGCGCTTTCCACATCTTCTAGACGTCTCACAGCGCTTCACAGAATATACTGTAAAGTGATTTGACTATAGGTAATTGGCGAAATGCTGCAGCCAATTGCGCACAGCAGTGTCCCACAAACAGTGATATATTGAGTGAGCATAATTTTTGGGGGGAAGGTTCATTAACCTGAGAAAGCCACCTGTCAATCCACTAACAACCCAGTTCTTGTTTACTGCTAGGTAAGCAGAGGCCTGTGGAGTAAGGAAACTTGTCCTGCCCGGGAATCGAAAACGTGTCCTCTCCCTTTGAAGTGAGCACGCTACAGACACCCTCATTCTTCACTCCCTCAAATGTCCAACAATGTATTTTTCCTCTCTGCTCCAGTTAATTTTTTTCAGAGAAAATCTGAATCAATTGCGATCAAGTTCTCCGATTATGGGTCAAATTGTTCAATGTAAACAGTGGGAAAGGGTAATTAATATTACCCGCCACAGGCCCAGACCAGGGGAACTCGTGTTCTAATTGATAAAAGGTAAATAATGTCATCAAAACATTAGGCATTCGATGCTGAGGCAAAGCAAAAGCCAGAAGAAAAAATGTACTTTTGGGTAATAATCCCTTCTAAATAAATTGCTTTATCAAATGCAAAGATTATTATTATTATTAATCAGATCATGCTAGTATTTCCCTTGACTGGAGCCCCCACCCAGCCTGGTCCCCTCTTCCGTACCATTTTATTCTCTTCTCTATCCTTCTGCCTCAAGTATGCAACAATAGCAGAACTAGATTTTCAGATATATAAAGCCAGCAGCACCAGAGATCTCAGGCTCAGGGATGTTTCTCCCAATGTCCTGGTCAATAATACACCCCGGTCCACACCCAAAAATATACTGGTCATTCATTTCATGCCTGTGCGCATTTGGTCGGCCGCATTCACCACAAATATTCCATCTCACAGTAAATCCTGAGAAGCTCTGGGACTTTCTCCTGACCTGAAAGACGCTATACCAAATGCAAGGATTATTGTCACTATGGGTCTGGACTTAGGCTGGACACCAGGAAGTATTTCTTTACATCTTTATCTGACGAAAACAACAACTTGCAATGAAAACTGTACGCGGTCAGGACATTGGACTCATTTAAGAAACAGCTCGAAGTTGGAATGGGATGGTGGAGATTCTAAACCAGGGGAGAGGATTGAACGGCACTGTTATTCCACGTCTGGGTGCAATGCTGTGAGATGCTATTCTGCCTGAAAGGTGCAATATCAGCAGAAGTGATAATAATATATCTTTCACTTGATATAACGTCTCAAAGCAAATTGTTGGGTTAGAATTGGAAGATGTCACACGTTGCTAAAGGAGTCCTGTAGCGCAGTGGTTCACCTCCTCGCCTGGCAAGTGTTGCTTCCCAGACAGGGCGTAACCTTAGACAAGTATCCTGACTCCACACGCCAGCCTCTGTTTACCTGGCTTTAACTAGGGGAGGCTTTATCTTTATCTATTGCTTGAAATAGAAATAAGTTTCTTGATGAACTCAAGCTTTAATCTCTCCACCCCCACCAATAACAATGAGCACTGCAGCCAGAGAAAGTTCCTCTGTCTAAAACCTATCTTTGTAAAGATCTCTGGGATGAATTTTTTTGTATCATTGTTGCTACCGTGAGGCAGCAGAAGTGACGACAAACCTTAATACTCCAGTTTTAAGTGTCCGCAGCTCGTCTGTATTGTGTAGTCCATTCTCAGCCTGAGATATTAATGACATTACTGAGCATTCCCAGCAAGTCATTAACATAATCTACACACATCCGCCAATGCAATAAAACTGCAGACGCACGGATTTGCTCCTCAGTTGTTGGGCTGTCGACTGACCTGAGAAGGGGTTAGCAGTCAGGATTACATTTGGTTTGGCAATAGGGAGGCGGAAATCAGCCTACGTTCCCAGATTTGATCACAATCTACTGTGCCTCCCTCTCTCTCTCACTGAGCAGTCTTTGTGTCTGGTTACCTGTTGAGTGTAGGATCAGGCTTAGATGTCATATCCTCCCGATGACCAAATAATCTCATTGGTTTGGAAATAATAATAATATTAATAATAATAATCCTTTGAAATAATGACTTATCAAGTTGTGGAGTCCTATAGCTCAGTAGTTAGAGCACTTGCCTTGCAAGTGAGAGACCCCCGGGTTCAATTCCAGATCAGATTTATGAGCGAAACCTTGAGCAAGTTTTGTTACTCCACACACCTAATAATAATCCCTCAAAAACATAATAATAAATTGGGCATTTTCAATCCATGATTGTTTGTGGGACACCGCTGTGTGCAATTACCTGCCGCATTTTACCCACAAATATACAGACAATTCACTTTACAGTGAATTCTGTGAAGTCCTTTGAGACGTCTAGAAGACGTGAAAAGCGCTATATCAAATGCACAGATTATTATTACGTCTTGAAGTGATTCACAGAACACACGAAAAGGTGAAAAGACTATATTTTGTGGGCAAAACACAGCAGCCAATTGTGTGCAGCAGTGTCCCCCAGACAGTCGTGGATTACTGGAGTTTTTTTGTTGTTTCCCCCTGGAAAAGGGATCCACCAATCGAGTTACAACTGGGTTCCTACTTACTGCTAGGTAAACAGCAGTATGGGGTAAGGAACGTGTGGAGTAAGGAAACTTACGTAAGGTTTCGCCCCGTCCGGGAATTGAACCTGGGTCCTCTCGCTTGTGAGGCGTGTGCTGAGCGGCAGGACTCCTTCAGCAACGACAGTCACCAATGACCTTACAATCCCAGGAGCCTCATCATGAACTGCTCCTTTGTTAACCACCTGTGGTTGTCATCCTACCCATGAAATAATTCGCCGAGGAAACCTAACCCTAAGTGACTGATCTTTAGGAGGTCTGGGACACCATCGGTATGAGAGCCGCT
Organism: Hydrolagus colliei; assembly: GCA_035084275.1. Lineage (NCBI taxonomy): Eukaryota > Metazoa > Chordata > Chondrichthyes > Chimaeriformes > Chimaeridae > Hydrolagus > Hydrolagus colliei. The sequence continues at coordinate 7,326,730 of CM068766.1, read as the reverse complement.
ATATAAATGCAAGTTGTTGTTGTTGTTTCCTTGGGACATCCTCCTGATGTGAAAGGCACTATACAAATGTTGTTGTAATGTTCCTTTTTGTCCTCTGACTGGGAATGTGGGTGAGGGAGGCTGGCAGGGCCAGTGTTTGTTGTCAATCTCTAGTGGTGGTGAGAAAGTGATGGACCTTCTCTTTAACTTCCTCGATGTAGCCTCATTCACTGCCCCGCGATCGCCTCTGGTCTCCTGCTCACCTCTCCACCCCTGCTGGACTTTCTCCTCAAAGCTTTCATCCCAAACATTTATGTTGCTTTCAACAACACGCAAATCTGAGTCAACCCAGGCCTACCCAAGGCTTGATCTCCGCTCCCATAATAGGTCAGCTCCTCTCCCAGCTCCTCTTTCATTTTCCTGGGCAATACAGGAGGTATCTTATCACCTCATCCCTTTTGAACTCCACATCACAATCTTCTAGTCTGTTTCTACTTAGCAAAACAGCTATGAACTTTCTTCAGTTGTTTATCCCAGGATCCAAATGCCCTCATTTCCCCCCATAGGAGTCTTGTAGCTCAGTGGGTAGAGCACTCGCCTCGTAGATGAGATACCTGGGTTTGATTCCTGGCAGGTCAGGGCGAAACCTTGGGCACGTTTCCTTACTCAACATGCCTGAATATATCCAAGAAAAAAAAAATTGGGCATTTCAAACCATGACAGTTTGTGAGACACTGCTGTGTGTAATTGGGTGCCATGTTTCTCCCACATATAGTCAGTTCACTTTATAGTATATACAGTGAAGCGCTTTGAGAACGTCTGGAAGACATGAAAAGCACAATATCAAATGCAAGGATTATTATTATTAGCCTCCTCCCTTCATCCTGATTGTGTTAATACTCAACACACCATCTCCTCATCTCCCTCACTCTTCCCTCCCTCCTACACTCTTTTAAATCCTAAATTAGGTCTCACCTTGCCATCTTGTGCCTTATCTCATACTGTATCTCATTCCTCAGTGCTGTCAATACTTTAGCCATCACTCACAGAACCCAAGGTCTAAACAAAGAAATGTTTTATCACAAGCAGCAAACCAGAACAGGTGTCTAACATGCGATCATTTCTAAAGGGAATCCTTAATCCTGTAGCTCAATGGTTAGAGCACTCGCTTTACAAGCGTGAGACCTGTGTTCAAATCCAGGCAGGGCAAACCCTTGGGTAAGTTTCCTTACTCCACACACCTAATAATAATCCATTAAAAAAAACCTCTAATAAATTAGCCACTTCAATCCACAACTGTTTGTGGGACGCTGTTGTGCGCAATTGGCTGCCACGTTTCACCCACATATATACAGTCAATTCACTTTAGGGTATATTCTGTGAAATGCTTCGAGCTGCCTGGAAGATGTGAAAAGTACGATATCAAATCAAAAAATTATTACTATTAATAATAAAGAAACCAGAAGTAGGTGTCTCTGACACTCATGAACAGAGTAGAGTTCCTGCAAAACATTGCCCTTCACTAGAGTGAACCCTGTTTGGATTAAATTCAACCTGGTAAGTTTTAAATCAGGTTAAAATCATTTAAAACAACTGATGCCCCAATTCAAATTCACACCAGAGGAACAAGGTCCAATCACTTGTCTGTCTGTCCTTTCCATGTCTTTCTCTCTGATGCGTCCATTTGTATCTGTCACTCTCTTTCTCTCTCTGCCCTTCTGTTTCCATCTCTACATCTGCCTGTCTGACTGCATCTATCATTTTCTTGTCTGTCTCTGTATTTGTCTGTCTGACTGTCTGCATCTCACTTGTCTGTCTTGTATCTCTCTGCCTGTATCTGTCTATCGGCGTCTGTCTATCCGCCAGTACTTCAAGCTCCTCGTCCTCACCTTCAAGGCCATTGATGGCCTTGTCCCTCCCCTTCTATCTCTCTGACCTGCTGTCCCCCTATGAACCTCCCCGCCCCCTCTGTTCAGCGAGCCTGCTCCATGTCCCCCGCCCGACCTACCCTACCATCGGCAGACAGACTTTCAGCCTCTCTGCCCCTACTCTCTGGAACTCCATCCTACAGTCCCTTCGCCTCGTTCCCTTCCTCCCTCGCCTCCTTCAAGGCCGGTCTGAAGACCCTCCTCTTCAACTGTACCCTCCGCTGCCCTCCCAACTCTCTCCCTCCCATCCCCCCCTATCCTGCCGCTCTTCCTTGCTTGGGACCTGACCTGACTGTGGGGACGTCCTCCCTACGTGAAAGGCTCTATATAGATGTAATTGTGTTGTTGTTGTTGTGTAAGCCTGTCTGTGTTTGTGTGCCCGCATCTGTCAGCCTGTCTCTCTCTCTCTCTCTCACTCACCTGTACCCGCACCTCGGGCAGGTTGACCTTCATGGCGAGCTCCTCCCTGCTGTACACGTCGGGGTAGTGGGACTTCTCGAAGGCTCTCTCCAGCTCGTGCAGCTGGTATGTGGTGAAGGTGGTGCGGTTCCTGCGGTGTTTCTTCTTGGGCAGCTCCTCCTCCATGTCCTGGGCTGCGTGCTGGCTGCCCAGGCAGTCTCCCTCCCTCACACCATCCGCAGCCTTCCCAACAACTGGGGGGTCTGAGGGGCAAACACACACACGCACACACACACACAGGTCCACACACGCACACACGCACACACACATACACAAACACACACAGACAGAGCATCAACAGGGGCCTTACACCACTCTCTGTGATTTGCGTTTCGCCCACAAATACACAGTCAATTCACTTTACAGTCTATTCTGTGAAGCGCTTTGAGATGTTGATAAGATGTGAAAAACGCTCTGTCAAATGCAAGTATCATTATCACCCTGATCTACTGAGGTTCTTGATACACTGGAAGCCAATGATACCAGACACATCAGGTGGTCATTTTGTCCTCCCGATGTGAAACGTAATTTTGTTGTCGTTGGTGTCCAGATTAAGAAGTGTCCAATATTAAGACGCGCCTTGGGACGTCCTCCTGACAATGTAATTTTGTTGTTGTTGTTGTTAACTGGTTGATGTGTCTCCCATTGTAATACAGTTATAGAAATGGTAACAGTCACGTTCCTGCAGTTTTGGATACTCTTAAATTGTGATAAGTCACTGTTCACTCATTGCATTTCGCCCACAACATACAATCCATTCAGGTTACAGTATCAAAGACGCGATAAGGCGCCGTGTCAAATGCAAGGATTATTATTAATACTTGTCCGTATTCCCTGCCTATGAAAACATGGGAAAAGGTTTTTCTTATCACAATGATCTCGTATTGCAAACTGTGAAATTGCTCCAAACCTTCGCTTGTCTCAAGTTGTTAGAGGATTTGTTTATTGCGACTTCATCTTCAGAAACTAAAATTTGCGCAAAGAATGATGTGGACGTGGACTGGCTGCGGGAGAACGGAATTAAATTGACCGTTCGCAGGCCGGGCTTTGGTTACATGTGATACTTTCTGAAGTTTTGACAAATCAAATGTTCTCTGCTCTTGCATTTTTGTCTGTCTGTGTCTGTATTTCGTGCCTGTTTGGCTGCCTGTCTCTGTGTCTGTTTCTGACTGTCTGTTTGTCCCTGTGTCTGCCTGTCTGTGTGTCCGTTGGTCTCTGTGTATATCTGCCTGTCTCGATATGTGGCTGCCCAGCGCCTTGGGACGTCCTCCCATTGAAGGGCTCTATAAATGTTATTTTGTTGTTGCCTGTCTCTGTGTGTCTGCCTGTCTCTGTGTGTCTGCCTGTCTCTGTGTGTCTGCCTGTCTCTGTGTGTCTGCCTGTCTCTGTGTGTCTGCCTGTCTCTGTGTGTCTGCCTGTGTGTCTGCCTGTCTGTCCTGTGAATTTAGATATGGAGAATGAGAATTGGAGCTGACCCTGAAGCTGGAACCAGACCATGAGTTAACAGCCCCCTCCCTCCCTCCACTCCTCCTCGCTCTCCCTCTATCTCACCCTCTCTCCCCTTTCTCTCCCTCTATCTCCCCCTACTCCTCTTTCCCTCTGTCCCCAACTCTTCCCCCCACTCCCACTCCTCTCTCCCCCACTCTCTCCCTTCTCCCCCTCTTTCTCCCACTACCCCACTCTTTCCCTCTACCTCTCCACCCCCCCCCCCCCCCCCTCTCTCTCTCTATCTCAACTCTCTGTCCCCCCTCCCTCTGCCACCCTCTCCCCCCCTACCACCCCCTCGCTTCCTCCGGTACAAGGAATACTGTATTTATTCAGTGTTCCTTCTGTGCAAAAGTTTCAATGAATCTCCCCCCAAAAGAGTTCACTTTCAATCGTGATTTATATACTGATTTACTTTCCTAATTACTAGTGGAGCCATAACCTGTCTGCAAAGGGTTAATAAAAAGTGTTGCCATAACTCATGTTAGTTACCAACAACTCCCTAAACCAGGGAGAGAGAGAGCGAGAGAGAAAGAGAGACTTTGGATGAATATTAATAATATTAAGTTTAATAACTCGTACATTTACTGTCCGGTTATAAAACAGCCCCACTCTCTCCCCAGGCCCTGCTTGATAATGTGAGACCTATTTTAGTAAATTTACACACAGGATAAATAAAGTACTAGCTGCCAACATCTACTGAGAAACTGGTTAGAAAAGGAATTGTTTTCAGGGGGGAAACACAACTGCAAATTTACAGACAATTTTCCCGTACAGATATCATTGCTGAATTCAAATATATTGATAAGTCTGTCTGTCTGTCTGTCTGTCTGCCTGTGCGTGTATGTATGTGTGCGTCTGCTTGTGTGTGTGTTTGTGTTTGCATGTCTGTTTGTGTCTGTGTGTATTTACCCTGTGTGTGTATTTACCCCGCGCGCGCATGTGTGTATTTGCCCATTGTGTGTACCTGCCCAGTGTGTGTGTGTGTGTGTTTTCTCAGTGTGTGTCTATTTACTGAATGTGTAAGTGTGAGTGTGTGTTTGGTACTGTGTAATTGCAGTGATAGGAAGGGAGGCACTAATTCGCACACACTCAGCTTTTAGATACTAAATCACTAACATCATCCAGTAGTATATTTGAATTGAAAATGTAGAATTTTCCCCCAACAAGTTCTAAACTCTCAGCCACCCCCACACTGGCTGTTACTGAAAATATTCGGCTACTTATTATATTTTTCCATTAGCCAGTGTTGGTGCTACGTAGATTATATCATATAATAATAATACTTGCATTTGATATAGTGCCTTATCATGTATTCAAGCTCTTCACAGAATATAACACTAATACTGTAAATATACATAATAATAATCGTTGCATTTGATACAGTGCTTTTCGCATCTTCTAGACATTTCAAAATGCTTCACAGAATATACTTCAAAATAAATTGTCTGTATATCTGTGGGTGAAATGCGGCAGCCAATTGTGCACAGTCGTGGATTGAGTGACCAAATCATAATTTTTATGTTTCTTGAGGAATTATTATTAGGCGTGTGGAGTAAGGAAACTTTCACAGGGCGTTGTCCTGCCGGAAATCAAACCCAGGTCTCTCGCTTGAGAGGCAAGTGCTCTAATCACTGAGCTACAAGACTCCCCGGGACACATATACTGTATATATATATATATATATATATATATATATATATATTATATACAGTATATAGGTTAACACTAGCTATCAGAAAATAATACTTATATTATATTTATATAGACCCTGTTCTCTTTAACTACCCGGTAAATGATGATTACTATTTGCCCTAACATAATAATAATCCCTGCATTTGACATAGCGCTTTTCATGTCTTCTAGATGTCTCAAAGCGCTTCACAGAATGTACTGTAAAATGAATTGACTGTATATTTGTGGGCGAAACACTGTGTGCCAATTGCTCACAGCAGCGTCCCACAAACAGCCGTGGATTGAAATGACCAATTTTATTATTATGGTTTTTGGACGGATTATTATTAGGCGTGTGGAGTAAGGAAACTTGCTCAAGGTTTCACCCGGACCTGCCTGGATTCAAAACACACGTCTCTTGCTTGTAAGTCAAGTTCTCTAACCATTGAGCTACAGGACTCCACTAAAATCTTGTAGCATCTCATTGCTGACGGTATTTTAATTAAAATCTTCGGATGATTACATGATCCAAACGTTTAATTTACTTGAATTAAATCGCTAATTGGAAAAAAGAGTATAGAATCCAATTTAAATTTGTTTGCTTTGAGATCAGAGTCAATAAGAAACACTGAATATTTCTTGATTGCAAAATACTGCACTGGTAACTCCCAAAGCACCACAGGATGTGAGGTGGGGAATAATATATTCCCAATTAATACCTGAATCTGTGGACGAGTCTGAAATTGGATGTAGAAATTTCAATAACAGGTTTACGAATAGATGCAGGTTATATTTTGATGTGCAGTATTCTTATTTTCCCTTAAATCCATTTTATTTTAAGTGACAATACATGATTATTAGTGAAACGATTAATATATTCGATTATATTATATTCTATATTGCATTATATTGGCTAATGTTTGTAATAGCCAGCCGTTGGGCTGTATCTAATAGACGTGGGTTCGATTCCAGGCAGGGTGAAACCTTGGGCAAGTTTCCTCGCTTCACCCGCCTAATAATACTCCCTCAAAATAACAATTGGTAATTTCAATCGAAGACTGTTTGCGGGACACCGCTGTGCGCAATTGGCTGCCGTCATTACAATCGTTTCACTTTACAATACATTCTGTGAAGCCGTTCGAGACGTCTTGAAGGCGTGAAAAGCGCTCTATCAAATGCATGGATCGTTATCAGAATAATAATATTATAATATTGTGGTTCCCTGCAGCTCAGTGGTTACAGCACTCGCCTTGCAAGCGAGAGACCTCGTTCAATTCCAGGCAGGTCAGGGCGAAACCTTAAGCAAACTTCGAGTAATCCACGCGCCTCAATAATAACCCCTTGGGAAAAAAACTATAATAAATTGGTCATTTTCAATCCACGACCGTTCGTGGGAACACTGCTGTGCGCAACTGGCTGCCGTGTTTTGCCCACAAAACACACAGTCGATTCACTTAACGGTATATTCCGTGAAATGAGACGTTGAGAAGACGTGAAAAGCACTATATCAAACAGAAGGATTATTATTATATTAGTACTATATACATATATATATATATACAGTTGATTTCTCTTGAACTATCCAACAATTAAGTTATATTATATTGAATTATATTGTATATATTATTTGTGCAAGGCTAATTCATGTTAAGTGAGTGGAAACCTAATATCTATTTTCCAAATGATTACCTTATACCCCTGCTGGACACTCTCTCTCTCTCTCTCTCCCTCTCCATCTCTCCACACAACACAATTAAGTTAAGTTAAAGTTTTATTTTAACATGGGGAGGGGAGGGGGGGGGAACAAAACCTCACCGAGTTACTGTGGGAGCCTTACCGTCAAACCTGTGTCCCTGTTGTGGAAGGTCGAGCAGGGCTGGGAGCTGTGTGTAGAGGTTGGTGGCTATGGGTTTGTTGGTGTCCTGCAGACAGTGAGTAGGGGTGACTGGGGGCAGCAGGGACTGATCCTCTGTGTAGCCAAGAATCACCTCAATGCTGTGAACTCGAGTAGAGGCGACTGGACTCTTAACCATTTCATGAAACTGATTAGGCTCCAGAGAAAGATTCACACAGACTTTATCCACCGTGTTCATTTCATCCACCAACCAATGCATTCGACTCCTCTGTGTATATAGATATAGATACAATATATTGTATATCACACAATATTTAGTGAAAGCTAAACAGAAGAGATATCAGTAGAAATAAAAAAATTATCAACAGATCTCACTATATGTTTTTCGACTTATTATATAAATATATTCACAGTAAATGTTAAACATCGAGATACCAACAGAAAAAACATAAAAGGAATATTAAATTAAACAGCTTTTCTTTCAAAATAGTGTCAGCTCTATTTACTATTCGTTTCTACCACTTCCCCCCATTTCATCATAATAATCACATCAATAACTTGAATCGATTAGCAAATCCTTAATCAATCAATCATATGATATTATATATCACGATTAGCAATGAACAATAATAATCACACACAATAATAATCCTTGCAGATTGTAAAACAGGCTTCCTACATGGAGTAACTGTGTTTGCTCTTGTGTTTTTCCCCTTCCCCATTGAATATTAATAATATTAACCGAAGAAGGCATCATTTCAATCATTACATTAGTTTTATTAAGAACTCTTATGAATATTAAACGATAATAATCTTTGCATTCGACTGCCATATGTCTCAACTTGCTTCACACGATTTTACCATGGAATAGTGAGAGAGGAACCAGATTTATTTCAGGGTGGGGGGGGGGGGGGCTAAATAATAAAAGTTTCTTCGGTTTCAGTTGTTTTCTCTGGACGTTTTAAAAAACAAGTTAGTTTAAAGTTACACAAACGAGAAGAAGAAAAAGAAGCAACTGCACAACTCAAAACCTCAAACTTTTAGAAATAGTATTTCTTTCAAAAATGAATCAAATGTAAAACTAGAACCCGACAAGCAACTATAGTTGAATCACATCCTCTCCCCATTCACACCGAATCACCAGGAGAGAGCAACCAACAGGCAAACAGAAAAGTTACCTCCGATTAAATATAATATATAATATTACACTTGGCAACATCTCAAAACAATCTAAACCAACACAATGTGAACTCAACTTGTTTGGGGGGAGGTGGGGGGGGGGGGGGGTTTCTTCAATTCAAGGCTTTGATGATTTCCCCTCGTTATTCGCTTTCCCCCTTTGGCTTCTAAAGCTTCTCTGTCTCCCGTGTCACACCTTGTGGCTGTGGCTCAGGGCGGGGGCTGGGGGCTGGGGGGGGGGCTGGGGGCTGGGGGGGGGGGGCTGGGGGCTGGGGGCTGGGGGGGGGGGGCTGGGGGGGGGGGCTGGGGGCTGGGGGGGGGGCTCAGGGCGGGGGCTGGGGGCTGGGGGGGGGCTGGGGGCGGGGGCTGGGGGCTGGGGGCTGGGGGCGGGGGCTGGGGGGGGGGGGCTGGGGGCTGGGGGGGGGGCTGGGGGCTGGGGGGGGGGCTCAGGGCGGGGGCTGGGGGCTGGGGGGGGGGCTGGGGGCGGGGGCTGGGGGCTGGGGGCTGGGGGCGGGGGCTGGGGGGGGGGGCTGGGGGCTGGGGGGGGGCTGGGGGCGGGGGCTGGGGGCTGGGGGCTGGGGGCGGGGGCTGGGGTGGGGGGGCTGCTGGGGGGGGGCTGGGGGCTGGGGGGGGGGCTGGGGGCTGGGGGGGGGGCTCAGGGCGGGGGCTGGGGGCTGGGGGGGGGGCTGGGGGCGGGGGCTGGGGGCTGGGGGGGGGCTGGGGGCTGGGGGCGGGGGCTGCGGGCTGGGGGCTGGGGGCGGGGGCTGGGGGGGGGGGGGCTGGGGGGGGGGGCTGGGGGCTGGGGGGGGGGCTGGGGGCGGGGGCTGGGGGCTGGGGGCGGGGGCTGGGGGCTGGGGGGGGGCTGGGGGCGGGGGCTGGGGGCTGGGGGCTGGGGGGGGGCTGGGGCTGGGGGGGGGGCTGGGGGCTGGGGGGGGGTGCTGGGGGCTGGGGGGGGGCTGGGGGCTGGGGGCTGGGGGGGGGGCTGGGGGCTGGGGGGGGGGCTGGGGGCTGGGGGGGGGGCTGGGGGCTGGGGGGGGGGCTGGGGGCTGGGGGGGGGCTGGGGGCTGGGGGGGGGGCTGGGGGCTGGGGGGGGGGCTGGGGGCGGGGGCTGGGGGCTGGGGGGGGGCTGGGGGCTGGGGGCTGGGGGGGGCTGGGGGCTGGGGGCGGGGGCTGGGGGGGGGGGGCTGGGGGGGGGGGCTGGGGGGGGGGGCTGGGGGCTGGGGGGGGGGCTGGGGGCTGGGGGGGGGGCTGGGGGCGGGGGCTGGGGGCTGGGGGGGGGCTGGGGGCGGGGGCTGGGGGCTGGGGGGGGGGCTGGGGGCTGGGGGGGGGGGGCTGGGGGCTGGGGGGGGGGGGCTGGGGGCTGGGGGCTGGGGGGGGGCTGGGGCTGGGGGGGGCTCAGGGCTGGGGGGGGGCTGGGGGGGGGGCTGGGGGCTGGGGGGGGGTGCTGGGGGCGGGGGCTGGAGCCGCTTAATAACAGAGGAGGGCTCCCCACTGATTGACAGCAACTGTCTGTGTGTCTGTTGCTCTGTATCTGTCTGTCCAACTGTCTCTATCTCTCTCTCTGCCTGTTGCTCTGTCTATGTCTGTCTCTCTCTCTGTGTGTGTCTCTCTCTCTCTCTGACTGTTGCTCTGTCTATGTCTCTCTCTCTCTCGCTCTCTGTGTCTCTGTCTCTCTCTGCCTGTTGCTCTGTATCTGTCTCTCTCTCTGTGTGTCTCTGTCTCTCTCTCTGTCTGTTGCTCTGTCTCTGTCTGTCTCTCTCTCTCTCTCTCTGTGTCCCTGTCTCTCTCTGACTGTTGCTCTATATCTGTCTGTCACTGTGTGTCTCTCTCTCTGTGTGTCTCTGTCTCTCTCTGCCTGTTGCTCTGTCTGTCTCTCTCTGTCTCTCTCTCTCTCTGTCTGTTGCTCTGTATCTATCTGTCTCTGTCTCTCTCTGTGTGTGTCTCTCTCTGTGTTTGTTGCTCTGTATCTGTCTGTCTCTGTGTGTGTCTCTTTCTCTCTCTGTGTGTCTCTGTCTCTCTCTGCCTGTTGCTCTGTCTGTCTTGTCTGTTTGTCTGTCTCTCTCTCAATCTCTGTCCCTGTCTGTCTCTCTTTCTGTTACTCTCTCTCTCTCTCTCCCTGTCACTGTCAGTCTGTCTCTTTCTGTTTCTATCTATCTATCTGTCTGTCTGTCTATTTATCTATTTGTCTGTCTGTCTTTTGCTCTGCGTGTGTGTGTGTCTATCTGTGACTTTCTCTGTCTGTGTGTCTGTCTGTCTCTCTCTCTGTGTCTCTCTTTCTGCTGAAATAAATAGCTCAAATCCAGTGCCTGAATCCATCAGCCCAGACAGAGAGAGGGAGGGAGGGAGAGAGAGAGAGAGAGAGGAGGAAAGCAATCTCACTGATGTAGAGAAATCGGAGGAAATGTCTTTATTTCAAACCCAATCCATTCACAGGACAGGAAAGTATATCTTTCTAAATAATTTTTTAAAAAAGGGAAAATGAATAAATTAATTCAAATTTCATTAAAATTCTGTAGAAATCGCAGAGGAAAATGTTCCTTTTTTTGTTTAAAAAAAAGTCTGATGAGGGAGTTTGGGGAGAGTGTGAGTGTGGATTTATTCAGCTCATTATTGTTTGATGCCACCCTGCTTATAGCGCTGTGTTATAGAGATCGCGTTATAAACAGAAGTGTCTTTGAGAAGTGGTACTCACTTTATCTGGACTCACATGATCTTTTCAGGATAATTTCACTCAATCACTCTCTCACTCCCTCCCTCCTTCACTTACTCTTACACACACACTCACTGTCTCACACACTCACTCTCACACTCATTCACTCATTGCCTTCCCAAAAGCTCACTCACTCTGCCACTCTGGTTCTCTCTCTCTCTCACACACACACACACTCACTAACTCTCTTACACACAGACACACACTCACACACACTCCCTCTCTCACACTCCCTCTCTCCCTCTGTCTGTCTCACTCACTCACACTGATTCTCTCCCTCTCTTGCACACACAAACTCACTTTCCCAATCTTCTCTCTTTTTAACTCAAAAGTACCTCTGCAATTTAGAAACAATTTTAACACCAACCAACCAACCAATCAATTTTCCCGTTCAAAACAACAAAATAAATTGCAGACAGCATAACACAGAAAACTATGTTGTTGTTGTTGATGTTGGTGGTGAAACTGCCCTCACAGGCCCTGTCAGTGTTTCCCACACTTAGCCAGTTGTGTGGAGTCTGGGGGACCCTGTGTGTCACACTCAGGGTAACCACTGTTTAATTGTCTGTCCCTCAGGGAAAGTTAGTCAGATAGACACCCAATCCCATCCCAAATCACCCCCAGAACAGCACTGGAGTCTGTCTCTCAACCTCTCTCAACACAGAGAGAGGGAGAGAGAGTGTGTGTGTGTGTGTTGGGGAGTCTGATGAGCTCCTGTAGTTCTGCGATTTTATCAAATATTTTGCTCAGGAATTTATGTATTTAATTAACCAATATTCACACCGTTTATCACTATTGAGCTCACAGAGTACACCCAGGTTCCTGTGAGGGGCCTTTGCCAGAGGTAGGACCCTGTATCAAATACAAGGATTATTATTAATAGGTATTATAATATGTATTAGTTGCTATTAATATTATTGTTAATATTTTCAATAGCAAAGCTTATTTATCAGACTGTCTGGTGGTGAAATGGACAAATGGTTAATTTCATTGCCTCCCGTATAACACAACCAGGGCAACAACATCAACACGGGAAATGAAGCAGTTATAATAATAATAATAATATAATATTAATCCTTGCATTTGATATAGCGCTTTTCACATCTTATCGACGTCCCAAAGCGCTTCACAGAATATACTGTAAAGTGAATTGACTGTATATATTTGTGGGTGAAACGTGGCAGCCAGCGTCCCACACACACAGTCGTGGATTGAAATGACCAATTTTAAAATTGTGTTTTTTTTTGGAGGGATTATTATTAGGCGTGTGTGCGGAGTAAGGAAACTTGCCCAAGGTTTTGCCCTGACCTGCCTGGATTCGAACACAGGTCTCCCCCAACTTGATCTCCCCAGCTTGCAAGACAAGTGCTCTAACCACTGAGCCACAAGGAGCTCCATGTTAGTTACAAAAGCCACCAAATCAAGTCAATCTCAAGGTAAAGGTGGGGCAAGAGGGAGGGGGGGAGGGAGATTTAAAAAGAGACATTAATTCTAAAACATGGAAAAATGAAAATCAAATGCAAATATTATTATTATTAGAAGGGGAATAGCTTCCCAGTGTAAATTAGCTGAATGTGAAGGCTGGGAGGGAAGGTGGGGGACAAATCTCTCCTGGATGAAAGGGTGGTGTTGGCTGAGGGGGTGGGGGGCTTAGGCTATTTACTAATAATAGTATTCATTTTACGAAAGAGTTCAAACAAAAAAGAACGATGCTGTCACCTAAACCCAGGGGCCAATTCCCTTTCCTTTCTCCATGGATGCTGCCTGACCTGCTGAGTTTCCCCAGCAACTTCTGATTCTGATGTAAAGTGAATTGACTGCATATTTGTGGGCGAATACTCATCTGGTTATATCTTTTGATAACAAGGCAATTATTCACTTAATCACATCGACCTTCAATCACATCTTGTCTATGTGATTAATATTTTATAAACCGAGTTTGTTATTTATTATCAGATAGAGATAACTGACCTGGCCAAATAAAATTGATCCCTCATTTCATGGCTGGTTGTGGGAGGTTCTGGTCAAATTCGTTGCTGCGTTTTTCACCGTATTTTCACCATATAGGCAAACGCATCGCAGAGCCATCGGGAGACTTGGGTTTGATTCCCGGCAGGGAGAAACCTTGGGCAAGGTTTCCTTACTCTACACTCTTGATAATAATCCCTCACGAAACCCAAATTATAAATTGGTCACTTCAATCCACAACTGTTCATGGGACGCTGCTGTGTGCAAATGGTTGCCGCGTATTATCCACAAATATACAGTCAATTCACGTTACAGAATATTCCGTGAAGTGCTTTGAGGAGTCTAGAAGACCTGATAAGGCGCTTATACCAAATGCAAGGTTAATGATGATTATTTTGTGAAGACTTTGAGATGTTTGTTTTGGCAGCGTTGATGTGGGAGCCTCGGGTAAGTTGCTTTGCGCAGTTTACTGAAGCCTTTAACCCGCACTCCCGACACTCGCTTTGAACATTGTGGCTTCTAACCGGGAATCCTGTCCCGGCAGCCAGCTGGCTCTCTGGGGGAATGGCCCCTTGCTGTTTCACTGGCACTTGCACTGAGCGCGATTGAATCAAAACAAAAGCTAATTTCCTAACAGCTCCGATCACAACCAAACAAGCGACAACAGCCCAGAAATTAATGATCATTATCATTGTTGTGTTTTTTTGTGTTTATTATTGTGACAACCTACTCACGTGATGGAGACCTCTCAAAGTGCTTCACAGGATATACTACTGCAAAGTGTAATGACCGTGTGTTTTTGTGGGCGAAACTCGGCAATCGGTCAGGACATCAGGAGAGAGAATCTCCCTTCTCTTTTTAAAAAGTGCCACGGGATCGTTAACATCCACTTGAAAATAACGTCTCACCTGAAGGACAGGAAAAGTCCAAAGGCTTATATTTAGCTATTTCCGCACCCCCCCCACACTCCGCCAACTCTCTTCTGATGTGGGAAAGGAGCCAGAGTGCAGATTAGAAGCAGCACAAATACAAACCAAAGCAGAGAGGTCTATAACTAATTGCACTCTGACAGTGAGATCACTTCAAGTTACACCCCGAAGTTCCACCTGGTCCGTGTCTAAGACCAATTTTGTCTTAATGATTAGGACTGTTTTATTTGGAAGTGACTTTTCTGTAGTTCTTTAAAACAAAATTAAATCCAGATTCCGGGTTCAGACTGAACTTTCGCATTTTGTGTGCAACTGGCTGCCAGGTTTTGCCCACAAAGTACTGTATATAATCAATCCACTTTAAGGTATATTCTGTGAAGCGCATTGAGACTTCTCAATGACGATCCAAGGTGCTGCAACAAACGCAAGGATTATTATTGTAAATTACGGCTGATCTTGAATCGCAAGAGAAAATGATCTTGAGGGCTGAGACCAGGTGGAATCTTAAGACGTGTAACTGTTTAAAGAGCAGGGAATGAAAAGGAAGTCAAATCCTGTACTGTATTACCGGGAGGAAAGAGGCTCTGGGAGCTTGTCAGTATATAAACGTATCTGACCATGGAGCTGGATTAAGGTGATGGTCTCTCTCTGAGTCCAGGACACAATCAGATCCCATTACTGAGCAGCAAAGCTGGTCAAATGACCTTTAAGTGTTTTAACAGAAACTCCACAGAAATGGTCCGATCCGTGCCTCACGAACGATGCCTAACCTCCTTAACTCAAGCACCTGCTAAATAAATTCATATAATTGTATTTGGGTTATGCCGTTTACAAGCAGTAATTTGATTTCACTCTCTCTCGCCGTGCGAGGGGCGAGGGGCGAGGGGTTGGTGGGGTATTTAATCGTTCCGCTAGTTTACAATATTAAGGCAATACATCTTTGCTTGTTTATTAATTACCCTAATTGAATGCAAATTGGTTAAGAAGGAGCAGCGTAGTTATCAATCTGCTTAGTTTTATCAGATGACAACATAAGCTTTGAGTGATCCTATTAACTGCAAATCTGCTAATGCTCTAGGCGCTGTGTCAGCTTACTGTGGCAACATGTCCCCATCAAGGCTTTGCTGCTTTTTTCAGTTCATTTAACGTCCGACTTAGAGAGAAGATGGCAGCGAATAGGAGCATAACAGCCCTTTCCTCTCCCATCTACTTTACGTAAAGCGGCTAAAATCTCCTAGGCTTTCCTACTGTGCGAGCTTCCCACTGCTCCTACACACTATAATAATGATAATAATACTAATCCTTTCACTTGATATAGCGATTTATCAGGTCTTCAAGATGTCTCAAAGTGCTTGAAACCATTACAGCCAATGTGACATTTCTTTTTGATAATATCACAATAGTCCTTCCATTTGGCACAGCCACTTTCACATCAGGAGGACATCTCAAAGCTCAAAGCTCTTCGCGGGATTTTGGAATACATAAATAAATAAAATGCTAATTTGGGCACTCAATCCACGACTGTTTGTGGAACACTGCTGCCTGCAACTGAGACGCCTCAACAAAGTGATCAGGTGCTATATCAAATGTAAGGATTATTATTTATTACTACTATTTACTGTGAAGTGAAGTGACTGTAGGTCAATGAGCCATCAGGAAAATCTCCCGAGTTTTCGAGTGAGTATTTTAATACCTTCACCTTATTTCAAGTCAATTGGATATATTTAAAAAAGTGTTTCCACTGGTATTTGCCTTTAAGTAAATATTGCCACATAAATACACATTGCTATTCATAATGTAATCAATCTATTTTCAATCCTTCCATCTTGTCCCCTCTTTCTCTGTCTTCAAATCATACCTAAAGTCCTCATACCATGGAGCCCTGCAGCTCAGTGGTTAGAGCACTCATCTTATAAGCGAGAGACCTGGGTTCGATTCCCTGCAGGGCGAAACCTTGGGCAAGTTTCCCTACTCTACACGCCTGATAATAATCCCTCCAAAAATATAACAATAAATTGGTCATTTTCAATCCACGCCTGCTTCTGGGACACTGTCTGTGCACAATTGGCTGCCGCATTTTGCCCACATGTATACAGTCAACTCACTTTACAGTATACAGTATCCTGTAGTGTGTTTTCAGACATCTAGAAGATGTGAAAAGTGCTATATCAAATGCAAGGATTATTATTATTATTATTAAAGACTTTCCTCTTTGACTGTGCCTTTGGTTACCTCCCCTCCCGTTCCAATTCGGCATCAAAACTACACCACTCTCTGAGATGTTCCCTGTATGAACGGGATCATATAAATGCAAGTTAAGAACATAAGAAATAGGAGCAGGAGTAAGCCATTCAGCCCATCGAGTCTGCCCCGCCATTCAATCATGGCTGATATTCTACTCTAACTCCAGCTACCTGCCTTATCCCCATACCCCCTAATCCCTTTATAAATGAAAAATCTATCTAACTCAGTCTTGAATATGTTCAAGGCCTGAGCATCAACAGCCCTTTGGGGTAAAGAATTCCATATATTCACCCCGCTCTGAATGAAGAAGTTTTTTTCTCAACTCAGTATGAAAGGGCTGACCCCTAACTTTAAGACTGTGACCCTTGGTTTTAGATTCTCCAACCAGGGGAAACAATCTCCTACTATCTACTTTGTCGTACCCCTTAATAATCTTATAGGTTTCTATAAGATCCCCTCTAATTCTTCTATATTCCAGAGAATATAGGCCCAATTTATCAACCTATTGTCATAACTCATCCCCTTCATTCCAGGTACTAACCTAGTAAACCTACTCTGCACAAGGCAAGTACATCCTTTCTTAAACAAGGAGACCAAAACTGCACACAGTATTCCAGGTGTGATCTCACCAGGGCCCTATACAGCTGCAGCAAGACTTCCCTACTCTTATACTCTAACCCTTTCATAATGAAAGCTAACATACAGTTAGCCTTCCTAATTGCCTGTTGCACCTGCTTACTAACTTTCTGTGTTTGGTGTACAAGGACACCCAAGTCCCTCTGCACGCTAACACTTTCCAATCTCTCCCCCTCTAAAACATAATCTGCTCTGAAGTTTTTGCGACCCAGGTGGATGACTTTGCACTTCCTTACATTATACTTCATCTGCCACCTACCTGCCCACTCACCTAATCTATCTATATCACGCTGCATTTTTTAAATGTCATCCTTGGTATTAACGCTTCCTCCTAGTTTCATATCATCAGCAAATTTAGATATATTAAGCTCGATGTCCTTGTCTAGATCACTGATGTAGATGGTAAATAGCTGAGGCCCAAGGACTGATTCCTGTGGCACTCCACTAGTCACATCCCGCCAATCTGAGAAAGGCCCATTTATCCCTACTGTTTGTTTCCTACCCATTAACCATTCCCGAATCCATATCAATATGTTCCCCCCAATTCCATATTCTTTTGGATCAACCTTTTGGATCAACCTTTTATGCGGCAACTTATCGAATGCCTTCTGGAAGTCCAAATAGACTACATCCACTGATTCACCCCTACTCGAAATATCCTCAAAAAATTCTATGAGATTTGTCAAACATGACTTTCCTTTTGTAAAGCCAGTGTTGACTTGGCCTAATTATATTCTGCTGCCCTAAATACCCCACTAAAACATCCTTAATCAAGGATTTTAAAATTTGTCCTATCACTGATGTCAGACTAACTGGCCTATAGTTCCCCATCTTTTCCTTTCCACCCTTTTTAAATAGTGGTGCGACATTTGCAATCTTCCAATCCATGGGGACTGTTCCAGAAGCCAAGGAATTTTGGAAGATCAGACACAAGGCCCCCACTATCTCATACGCTACCTCTTTTCAGATCCTTGGATGCAAGCCATCCGGACCAGGGGATTTATCTCTTTTTAGTGCTAACAGTTTCCCTAGCACCAATTCTCTGCTAATGAAGATTTCCCTAAGTTGCTCCCTGTCATTTACCTCTTGGTGTATCACTATTGTTGGCAGATTTGTTGTGCCTTCTAGGGTGAAGACAGACACAAAGTATTCATTTAGGGACTCCGCCATATCACTGTCCCCCATTACAACTTCTCTCGTCTTTGCCTGAAGTGGACCTACGTTTACTCTCACCAGCAAACTTGTCAACAAGTTGTTGACATAGTGCCTCACCACACCATTGATACATCTCGTTGATACAAAATGCTTCACAGGATTTATTGTAATGTGTATAATTTGTCAGCAAACTCGGCAGCCAAAGCGTGCACAGCAAAGTCCCACAATCAGCCAAATAGCTATGAAGTGAATGACCAACTTCATGTGGGGAATTGTTGGCGAGGACACTGGGAGAAGCCTCCTTGTTTTTTTGATTAGCATCTTTAATCTTCACCTGAACAGATACAGATGGAAGGGAGATTTACAGTATCATTCGAAAAACAGCACTGCATCGGGAGTGGGGCTAAGCCTACATGGGTTCCAAGTCCCGACAAGGGGGTTAAACCCATAGTCTTCTGACTCAGAGGCAACTAAGCCGGGCTAATGCTCTATATTTTATATCAGTGGTGGCCAAACTTAATCGTCGGCCAACAAAATAACTTTTCTTGATCGAAAATTCAATCAAGCAAAAACTGAAAACACACGACCGATCAAACATGGACTTATCTGGACTCTTGCAAGCAGTTGGTGCTGGGCAGGTGGGGGGATCTCAGGAACGACATTAAAAAAAGCTTGAGGAAGCACTCCATAATGATACCCTGTGTGAAAGGTGTTGTTAAATTCAAGTTGTTGTTGTTGTGAGGAGGTGCTGAAGGCCTGACCACCAATGGTAGCCTTTACCTTGCAACCTTTCAAAGGCCTGCAACCTTTGGAACTCTACCCCACAGTCCCTCTGCCTCGCTCCCTCCTTCAAGGCCCATCTCAAGACCCTCTTCCTCCACTGGTCTTACAGTCATCCTCCCTCCCCCTACCCTTCCCAGCCTATGCTCTTCCTGATCCCAACCACCAGTTTGGGTCCAAATCCCTGACTGACCAGTGCCTTGGGATGTCCACCCAATGTGAAAGGTGCTGTGTGAATTGTAATTTGTTGTTGTTGTTGCTGAGGGCAGGGAAGCTTGTCAGAGACTCGGTGCTTCTGGGCATAGCTCATAGACAGACACCGTTGTCTGGCCTCAAAGGCAACATTTGGTGTTTTCTTGCCGATTCATTCGCCCCCCAAAAATCAATCAAGTTGTATGTAAACAGGGTAATTTCACTAAACCGCTTATCCATCAGTAAATGCAATTTCTCCCAGAGAGAGAAAAAAATGTTCAAATAATCCCCAGAACTACCGAATACATTGTGTCATTAAACTGTACATTTCTTGTGTTTCTGCCTGATTATTTTTCTTATATCTCTGGATTACTGGAGAGGGGAAAAACTCAGCGAAGGGATTACAGGGATCAGGACTGAACCAGAATCTGAGGATAATTCTTATATGCGAATTACAAGTTGTATTGATTGTTTGGCCCTATGCTTGCACTTTTTAGTCTAAATATGGGAGGATGTTCAAAATGAGATGCTGTTCATTGACACAAGATAAACATTGTCTGCAATCCTGTGCCCTATCCTGGGTTCAAATCCAGCCCAGACCAATGGCCTGAATGACTCCCTGTGTCTGTTGGCTGTGAAAGACATGATACATGCGTGTGAGGATTTTGGGGCCAGTCTTTCTTTTTCCACCCTTTGGAACACCATCCCACAGTCCCTTCGCCTCGGCACCTCCCTTGCCTCCTTCAAGGCTCATCTCAAGACCCTGCTCTTCAAATGTGCCTTTGGATACCCTCCTCTTTTATCTCCCTTCTGATCCCAGCCCCAGCTCAAGTGGAAATTCTTGATTGTCCAGCATTTTGGGACCTTCTCCATACGTGAAAGGTGCTACACAAATACAATGTGTGTTGTTGTTGTTGTGATTGTTGTTGTTATCTGAGCCGAGGTTCCCAGTGAGTGTGGGGCTCACAGCATAAATTTGCCCTGAATTCAGCACCAAATTGTCCATTTCGCTTGGAGCTTGCTAAGGAGGAATGTCAGACTGGTGTAGTAGTGGGCGCTCTTCTGAGGATAATAATAATACTACTTGAATTTGATATAGCACTTTTCACGTCTTCTAGACGTCTCAAAGTGCTTCACAGAATACACTGTAAAGTGAATTGACTGTATATTTGTGGATGAAACGCAATGCATGGAACTTGGACCTGTGGTTGAGGAGCTTGAGGCAGGATGGTTTTGGGGAGGAGAGAGTAGGGGAGGGGGCGGAAAGGAATTAGAGCTCATGAAAACAGAAACAACAACAACTTCAATTTATATAGCGCCCTCCATGCTGGACGGCGTCTCAGAGCGTTTTACAATAGCGGGTCCCGGGACCGAGCCAGGGGCAGGGGTAGAAAGGTGACCAAAGGCACGGTCGAAGAGAAAGGTCTTCAGCTGGGACCTGAAACTGAGAAAAGAGGGGGCAAGACGAAGGTAGTGAGGAAGGGAGTTCCAGAGCCTCAGAGAATAGTGGCTGAAGGAACAACCGCCGAGGGTGGAGGGAAGGATTTGGGGGGCATGGAGGAGGCCAAACCCAGTGGAGCGAAGGCAACGGGAGCTGGTTTGAGGAGAGAGGAGGTCAGAGAGGTAGGGGGATGCAGAGGAGTGGAGGGATTTGAAAACAAGTGTGAGGATTTTGAAGTTGATCCTCTCGGGGATAGGGAGCCAGTGAAGTCTGGCTTCACTGTTTATTTTTTATTTATTGTTCATTGTTTATTTAAATTGCACCAAAGATTCAACCAAGAGATGACAGGAAAGGTTTAGATTGAAACGCAGCTCCAAATTTATGATACAAACGGCTGAAGCAGATAACAGGAAAAGATTGTGCCCAATGTAACTGTTGCTTAGAAGAAGATTTGGTCCCACATTTCGGAGATGTTCTCAGTGTAAGGTGCTTCCCTTTGTCTCTGTGCGGACAATCACACAACATCGCGCACGCAGACATGTTCCATTTCTCCCATCCAATCAGTGACAATGTTTTTTTTTAGTTGGTCAGTCGGTGTCTGGAAACCCATCACCGAGCACAAGAAAATCCAAACTCAACTGGGAATTCCATGCCTCCCACTTACATATCAAACCTAGTGATGGAATGTGTTCTCTCTCCCAGGAGGGACAACAACAACAACAACAACTTACACTTATATAGTTCCATTCACGTGGGGGAGCCTCCCGGAGTGCATCCTGCATCCCTCTCACCTGATCCTGGAATGTATTAGTCCAAGGTTGGCAACAGCCAAGGCTTGGGGACCTTAGTGTGTGCATTGGGGTAACTGCTGAGTCTAACACCAACAACCACAACAAAATTATGTTTATAGCGCGCCTTTCACAATGGGAGGATGTCCCAAGATATTGAACAGTCAGAGGTCGGGATCTCAGCATGGGGGAGGGACAGGGTAGGGGAGAAAGGAGGGGAGGGAGAGAGGTGGGAGGGCATGATCGAAAAGGAGGGTCTTGAGACCAGCCTTGAAAGAGGCAAGGGAGGAAGCAAGGCAAAGGGACTGTGGGATGGAGGTCCAGAGTGTGGGGTAGAGAGGTTGAAAGCCTATCCACCAATGCTAGTGCAGGACATGGAGCAGACTGAAGCCCGCTGAACGGAGGGGGTGGGCATGTTGGTAGGGAGTCAGCAGATCGGAAAGATAGGAAGGAGTGAGGCTATGAATGGCCTTGAAAGTGAGGATAAGGATCTTGAATTCGATCCTCTGGGTGATAATAATAATAATAGTTGCATTTGATACAGCGCTTTTCACATCTTCTAGACGTCTCAAAGCGCTTCACAGAATATACTGTAAAGTGAATTGATTGTATACTTGTGGGCGAAATGGGGAGCCAATGGAGCCGGACTAGTGTGGGAGTGATGAAGTCGCGGAGCTTAGTGTGGGAGAGGATACGAGCTGCAGAATTCTGGATGACTTGCAGCTTGTGAAGAGTAGAGCCGGGAAGGAGGAGGGAGATCCATAATCAAGCCTTATGGATGAGGAAGGCAGTTCTGGTCATGGCACAGATGTGGGGGAGGAAGGACAGTTCAGGGTCAAATATGCTGATGCTGTCAGCGCCTGAGTTGCGGAGGTACTGACACGAGCCGATCAGGACAGTCTCAGTGTTGCTGACGATCAACTGAAGAAAGTTGTTCTACATCCAGGACTTGATATAGACAGGCAATCAGGACACTGGTAGACCTGGAGTTGAGGGTGGAAGCCGAGAGGTAGAGTTGGGTATCATCTGCATACATGTGGAAATTTATCACATATCTGCAAATGATGTCACGGAGGAAAGAGCCCTGAGGAACACTGCACAGGACCACACAAGACCCTTCAGTGATCCCTTTTAATTCAATAAATGTATTAATCCTTGAATTTGATTCAGCTGTGATTTGCACCAGCACTGATGTGATGGGCCACGAGCGGGGGCTGGAGGAAAAGCCGCCAGCAACTACAAAGTGGAGGTGGTGTGAAAGATAAGATCTGAACCAGTCAAGGACAGAACCTTGAAGGTTGAGATGGGAGGAGAGGTGGTGGAGGAGGATTGAGTGGTCCACAATATCGAAGGTGGTGGATAGGTCAAGGAGGACGAGGAGGCAGAGGAAGCCCTGGTCGCAAATGGTTAGGGTATCATTTGTGACCTTGACCAGAGGAATGACATGAGCTGATTGTTTCATCCCATCTCCCCAAACCTTGTTGCATTCTTTCAGAGGAATATGTCTTGTTCTCTTTCAGAGAAATGAATATTCCTGGATATTTCAGGTATGATTTGCACCAGCACTGATGTGAAGGGATATTATGCGGCAGAGAATTCAACCTTCCCACCAATTTTTGGGGAAGGAGAGGGTTTAAAACCCTTCAATGATTCCTTTTAATTTAACCTATATTAATCCTTGTATTTGATGTAGCGCTTTATCATATTTTCTTGACTTCTAAAAGTGCTGCAAAGAATATACCGTAAAGTGAATTGACTATATATTTTGTGGGCAAAATATGGCAGAAAATTCAACACAGCAGTGTCCCACAAACAGTCATGGATTGAGTGACCAAATTTTTTAAAGGAATTATTATTCCTGGAAAAGCGATCGTCCAAGAAATGGGTGCTTACTCACTGCTAGGTAAACAGAGGCATGTGGAGTAAGGAAACTTGCCTAACATTTTGCCCTGCCAGGAATTGAACCCAGGTTTACTCACTTGCTAGGCGAGTGCTTTAACCACTGACCTATAGGACTCCACCATTTACGCCTCTGATTATTGCCTCGCCAACTAGTGGAAACAATCTATTACTGTTCACTCTATCATAACCCTTTATAATCCCCAAGTGTGTAAGGTTCACCAGTGATCTGGGATGTTAGTGTTGGGAGATGGAACTCTCTCATTTCACACCTCGTGGCCAGCACTCCCAGGTCATCGACAACATTGGTTAGAGATGTAGTAAAGCTCCCTTATACTGTCTGGCCACACTCCCAGGTCAATTGCTGCTAGAGTTAAATGTACAGTAAAGCTCCCTTACAAGGTCTCAATGTTGCATGTGGTATGTGAGTCTTGGCTGTTCCCCCATCTGTGACCACTACACCCCACCCCCCACACTCCCCCACCATCTCCTTGACCAAAGATGCTGAGTTTAATTCCAGAACCCCTCGTACTCCATGGTCTAAATCAAATTTTTTCCTTTTAAAAAAAAAGGAAAGCTCACTTTGAGGATCAATTTATTATGATCTTTTCATAAACGGCTAGATAAAGAATGACAAATTGGATTACTGGGTCATGATATTTTAGTAAAAAGACAAAGGATTGCCTTGAACAATAAATCTGCTTTTGTTCCAATTTTTTAAACGTAAATAATAATAATCCTTGCTATAGCGCTTATCCTTGATATAGTGCTTTTCATGTCTTCTAGACGTCTCAAAGCATCTCACAGAATATACCGGGAAGTGAATTGTTGTGGGTAAAACGCAGCAGCCAATTGCGCACAGCAGCGTCCCCACAAACCAACATGGAATGAAATGACCAATTAATTATTGGGGTTTTTTTGAGAGATTATAATTAGGTGTGTGGAGTAAGGAAACATGCCCAAGGTTTCGCCTTCCTTGACATTGAATCCTGGTCTCTCGCTTATAATGTGAGTAAATGGGTAAAGCGTGGATTATCTGAATGATGTTAAAGTGTACTGACCAGTGGAACAACCTATATCAAAAAGCATTCTATGTGAATATATTAAGATGGAATTATCCCATTGATTTAATGCGGGGCAAAACCTTAAGCAGGTTTCCTTATTCCACACACATTGTTTACCCAGCAGTAAGCAGGAATCCATTTGCTAGTCGATCGGCGAATCACTTTCCAAGGGTAATAACCCCTTTAAAAATAATACTGTAATAATAATTGTACTAATAATAATATATGTTTGTGGGATACTGCTGTGCACAATTGGCTGTTGTGAATTGCTCACTGCACTTTCCAATATATTCTGTGAAGCGCTCTGAGATGTCTCGACGATGTGATAAGGTGCTATATCAAATGCAAGGCTTATTGTTATTTAATCTTACCATGTATCTGTTAAATCCTGAGCTAAATCTGCAACAAACTACACAGCAGTGCGACAATGCAATGGGATGATTGGCAGCCCAGCTACCTTCCCAAATCGCTGCTATCCCATCCTGAAAATGGGGGCTGGGTGTGGGGGGGTGTCATTTGAGGCCATTGCTCTGCCTGCTTCAAGTGTCATCAGTGCTGACTTTGGGAGACAGAGAGTTCTGTTAAAAGAATCTCTTATCTGACATCTCTTTTCCTTGTGGTTTGCCCGTTATTCATCATTTATTCAGGTATTTCTATTTGAAATAAGATGATTATTGCATCTTATCAGGCTGTTGAGATGCCTCAACACGTTTTACAGTATTGTACTATAAAGCGCTTTGAAGTGACTGTGTATTTTGCAGACGATCGAGGCAGCCAATAGCCTTGTCCCACAAATAGCCATGAAGTGAATGACCGATTTTAGCTGCGTAGATGCCAAACACCTGCTCCATCATTCCCAGATGGGCCAACATTACTGAGGGGCCTTCGAGACAATGGTTGCCATCTACAAACCATCACTACGGTAAACCTCACATTAGCCGTACCAGTTAGGAGCATACATGACCTATGCAAAGTATGTGTTATGTGAAACTTGCATCAGTCAATATCATCCATGGCTTATGTAAAGTTATGTAAAAGTTGGATTTTATACGTCTTACACATATCAAGTACACAAGTGCTGAACTGGTTGGGGGCAATTAATGTCTGGTGGAAACAGATTCAATAACAACTTTCAAAAGTGAATTAGATAGGTACTGGAAAAGGGAATATTTACAAGGATATGGGGGAGACGTGGAGGAGTGGGACTAGTTGGTGGCTCCTCCAAAGAGCCAGTATAAGCATGAGCAGCCGAATGTGCTGTAATATTCTCGAATTTTACAGTTAAATAAGACAGGGTTTCTCTACTATGTTGCATGTTAAAGCTACGTTAGACCAGTGTTTCCCTGCAGGAGTGCTGGACTGTGCAGAAAAGGTACAATGCATGGCATAATCAAATAGGTTTCAAATCAGAATTGTTTTATTAGAATATAAACTCTTACAAAGAACTACAGTATTAACACTGTAGCTGAAATATCAATCACTTTTTAAGGAACTGTTAAGTCCTCAGTTCCATCAGCCTCATCTCCCCCCCTTTGGGATTTCTATTTGTAGCTGGGATGCATGGAAATCTCAGTTTGGTTTGGATATTCTGAAGCTTGGTGATGGGTTTGTGTTGGTGTGAGACAGCAGGCTGACCAAACAACCCCACTCTAATTTGTGTTTAGTTGGGGTATCTGCAATACCATGATGAGTGGTCAAACCCTCATTGTCTGTACTGTTCCCTGGTCTGTAAAGCATATATGGTCCTTCAGCGGATTTAAGTTTCTGCCATTGTCTCACATGGAGTCCTGTAGCTCAGTGGTTAGAGCACTCGCCTCGCAAGTGGGAGACCTGGGTGTGTTTCCTGGTAGGGTGAAATGTTTCCTTACACCGCACAACTCTGTTTACCTTGTAGTTTACCTTGCAGTAAGTAGGAACCCGGTTGTCAGTCGATTGGCGGATCGCATTTCCGGGGGTAATAATTGCTTCAGAAAAATCATAATAATTTGGTCACTCAAATAATTTGGTCACACACTGCTTCCGCTTTCTGCCCACAAAATATACAGTCAATTCGCTTTACAGGATATTCTGTGACACATTTTGAGATAACAACAGCAACAACAATTTGCACCTATTTAGCGCCATCCATGGCGGGTAGTGTCTCTGAGCACTTAACTGCCTCGAAGACGCGCTAAGGCGCTATATCAAAGGCAAAGATTATTATTATTGTGGAGCACTGCGTCTGCTGCGTATGTAGTGATGGGCCCCCGTCACTCTCCATGTGGTCAGACGTAGCTTGGTCAGGTTCCCTCTACGTGGTCAGGTTCCCTCTTTCCTCTCTCTGCCCTCCCACTCCCCCACATTCCCGAGCGCGATGACATTGATGTTGATGCCCTGGGTTTGGAGGGTGTGGAGAGGATTGGTTTGCGAATGTTCTGTGTTCCATTCGAGTAGGTTCGGGAAACACAGTATTGACCGGGCAGTATGTTCAGTAGAGGCAAGAGCAGTAATAATAATCATCCTAATGTTTAGAATAATAATCCTTGCGTTTGATATAGCACTTTTCACGTCTTCTAAACGTCTCAAAACGCTGCACAGAATTTACTGTAAAGTGAATCGACTGTACGTATGTGAGCAAAACACGGCAGCCAATTATGCACAAACAGTTGTGGATTGAAGTGTCCAATTTATTATTGGGGTTTTTTCTTGAGGGATTATTATCAGGCGTGTGGAATAAAGAAAGTTGCCCAAGGTTTTGCTCTGATGGGAATCAAACCCAGGTTTCTTACATGCGAGGCGAGTGCTCTAACCACTGAATAGCAGGGCTATGAGTTGTGTGATTGTTACTATGACTAGTGCAGATAAATGTAAGTGGATTTAATAATAACTTCAACCGGACTTGGGCAGATGTACGACTTAGATGAATGTATGATTCATGACAGATCAGATTTACGGGTGTTTTACCTGGAACTCAACGTTGGTGTTGAATAAGATCATTAGATTAATGATAAAAATAATCGATTCTCGTATTTGACAATAGGGCCTTTGGCATCAGGAGGACGTCTCAAAACGCTTGACAGGACTTTACTGTGAAGTGTAGTGACTGTGTGTTTTGCAGGTCAACGTGCTATTTATTACAGCAGGAAAATCAATGAATACTGTCCTAGACATTCACCTCAATCTGAACCCAATAACAATAAATAATCTCGTGTGATCACAGATCACCAACCATCGGGTTGCAAACCCCAGACCAGTGTTACATGACGGAGCACTTCTCCTCGGCTGATTGCTTGAGTTCAACAAAAGTATCTTGCGCTTTGTTTTTGAGCGTATCAAAGTCCATGTTTTGAATTGACCCCAGGAAGGAATCATTGGCCTCCTCCTCCTCTTCGTCTGCCTCCACCATCTTGGCCAAGTCCTCGGGCAGGTCCACATCACCTCCCACCATCTGAATCTGACTCTCGTCCTTTTCACTCTGATCAATAACAACAACAATGACAATAATAATAATGACAGTACTTGCAGTTGATACCACGACTTATCACGTCTTCTAGGCGTCTCCGAGAGCTTCACAGAATATCCTGTAAAGTGAATTGAACTGTATATTTTGTGTGCGAAGCATGGCAGCCAATTGTGCACAGCAGTGTCCCACAGACAGTCATGGATTGATTGACCAAATTATTATTATTTTTGTGCTTATTGCCCCTGGAGACCAACCCGACAGTTGACTAATAACCGGGTTCCCACTCACTACTATCACTTGATGTTTAAAGCGAACCTGGATACTTCACTCTCCTATATATTTGAACCACAAGAACCTGGATCCTTTGTGGACATATCTACAGTTTCACAATCATTTTAAACCCTTCCCTGGGTGTCGAAAAACAATGTATCTTCAAAGTTGAAGACTCGGGCTCAGGAACAATCGTACCTAAGAAGTTTGGATTGACCTGCCTACCTCATGTCCCCTTCTTTACCCACCTCACCAACAGGTGAACAGGTGAACTTTTAGCCATTCTGCCCCCACTCTTTGGAACTCCATCCTAAAGTCCCTCCAATTCGTTCCCTCCCTCCTCACATTGAAATCCCACTTCCTACTCCTCTGACCAAGCTTTCGGTCATCTTCCCCCCATTCCCCCACCTCCCATTTGTGCTCCCACCCCCAGTCCAGACAGCAGTGTGAAGCAGTATCAGATATGGGCACTTGTAAGATGGATTCTATTCTATTGATGTCAACCAGATGATGAGAAATTTAAATGAAGAAGACACTTTAGTCCATTTGATCTCATGCCTTGAGAATACCAAACCAACACTTGAGTGTATCATATTTGAGACATAAACCAGTGATAATCAGCGTCACACGGTACCTGGGGAATGCGGTACTTTCCCCTCATGTGCACTCTAAGCGTCGCTCTCTCTGCTTTCTTCTGTGCGAACGAATTGTCCCGTTCCATTCTGTAAAAGAAACAGAGATTTCATGCTGGATCTGTTTCTTACACTGATTTACTTTGCTACAAAGTGCTCTCCCCGAACCCTCCCACTTCCACCCCCTCCTTCCCTTCTTTTAGATCTCAACTGACAACCTTCCTCTTCGACCAAGTTTACAGTTACTTCCTTCCTCTCCCCCTCTGCTCCAGCCAGTCTTAAGTGTTCTGTGATGCTAACCCATGTGAGGGGCGTTATACAAATGCAAGTTATTGTTGTTGTTTCTGTTGTTGCCAACAGGGATGGCCGTGTGTGCATATTGGTGCAGAGACTGCGCTTGTGAAAGTCACAAATCATCTGTGACCAGGGATCCCTCCGCATCTTTGTCCTCCTGAACCTCTCCACCAGCTACGAAACAGTCAATCATGCCATCCTACTCCACCACCTGTCCTCCATCATCTACCTCAGTGGGACCGCACTCGCTTGGTTCAAGTCCTACCTCACAAACCGCCAGAAGTACATTTCTACAAATGGCTTTTCCTCTTGCTTCACCTGATCACCTATGGGTCCATCCTTGGCCCTTTCTCTTCCTTATCTATATGTTTCCTCTTGGTGATATCATCCGCAGACATAGGGTAAACTTCCACATGTATGCAGATGACACCCAACTCTACTTTTCCATCTTGAATTGTGACCCCCCTGTCCCCTGATGTTCTGTCAGCCTGTCTGTCAGACATCAAGAGCTGGATGAGCACAAACTTCCTGCAGCTACATGTCGATAAGACGGAAGCCATACTCTTTGGCTCTTGTCGACGTCTTCAGACCCACATCTCTCACCTTCTCCACATACCCGACCTCCCCCTAAAACTCTCCGCACCCATACACAACCCAGTCATCAGGTTCAACCCCCAAGTATATAAAGAGGAAGAGGCTTTCAAAGATAAATGTGGGTCTGTTACAGGCAGAGACAGGGGGAATTATAATAGGGGACATACACATGGCAGAGTCATTAAATAAGTACGTCTTCACCTTAGAAGACACGAAAACCCTACCAAGAATAGAGAGGAGCCAAGAAGACAATGTTAGAACTGATAAATCCCCTAGACCTGAAGGCCTACATCCTAGGGTTTTAAAAGAGGTGGCTACTGAGATAGTGGCTGGTTTGTCTTTGATCTTCCAAAATTCTCTGGAGTCTGGAACGGTTCCCAGTGATTGGAAGATTGCAAACGTAACACCACTATTTAAGAAGGGCGGGAGAGAAAAGATGGGGAATTATAGACCAGTTAGTCTGACATCAGTGTTAGGGAAAATTCTTGAATCGAAGAAGGCGAAAGGTTTAGAATACAAGAGAAGGGAAGTCTTGCTGCAACTGTATAGGGCTGTGATGAGACCGCACCTAGAGTATTGTGTGCAGTTTTGGTTTCTTTATTTAAAAAAGGATATATTTGCCTTAGAGCTGGTGCAACATAGATTCACTAGGTTAGTTCCTGGGATGAGGGGACTGACCTATGAGGATAGGTTGAATAAACTAGGGCTGTATTCTCTAGAGTACAGAAGAATTAGGGGGAATCTTATTGAAACATATAAGATTCTTAAAGAGCTAGATAAAGTAGACACTGAGGGACTGTTTCCCCTGAATGCCAATAGGTGAACACAAAGCCAGGGATAGTTCACACCTTGAGGCCCAATGTAAACTTGGGAGATATTTTGTCTTCAAATTTATGCTCGATCACAATTGTGGAAAATGTTCAAAATCAGTCATGATTTGTAAGATGAACAGCTGTGGAAAAACAACTGCTAAATAAGGACTAAATTGAAGAATTTTTCACCATTCTGTGCAATCTAAAGATTAATAATAATAATCCTTGCATTTGATACAGCGCTTTTCACATCTTCTAAACGTCTCAAAGTGCTTCACAGAATATACTCTAAATGTGGTCGAAATGTGGCAGCCAATTGCACACAGCAGTATCCCACAAACAGGTCATGGATTGAAACAACCAATTTATTATTTTTTTGAGGGATTATTATCAGGCGTGTGGAGTAAAGAAACTTACGCAAGGTTTTGCCGTGCCTGGAACTGAACCCAGGTCTCTCACTTGTGAGTGAGTGCTCCAACCACTGAGCTACAGGACTCATTGAGATTGAGTGAAAAGTGTAACTCCTCCACGACTCAAGTGGAAAGATAGTCTCTATGATAACTGCAGAGGAAGGTCTGATTAGAGACGTTGTACCTCAATACAGGGAGAACTCAGTCAAACTCAGCAAGATATTTATGAGATTTTTAGGAAGAATTTCTTAGCTTACAGATGGGTGAGAATGACACTTGTATAGCGCCTTTCACGTCAGGAAAGGCGCTATACAGGCGGGGGTCATGAAGCAGGTCGGAGCCTACTGAGTGGAGGGGGCGGGCAGATTGGTAGGGCGTTAGGAGGTCACAGAGGTAGGGTGGGGTGAGGCCATGGAGGGCTTTGAATGTGAGGAACAGGATTTTGAATTGGATCCTCTGTATGATGGGGAGCCAATGGAGTCGAGCGAGGATGGGGGAGATGGGGTCATGGATCTTGGTGCGGAAGAGGACATGGACTGCAGAAGTCCAGATTATCTACAACCTGTGGAAGGAGGAATTGGGATGGCCAACAAACAGAGCATTTGAGTAGTTGAGTCGGGATGTGATGAAGGCACGAATAAGGGTTTTAGCGGCCTTGCCGGGGGTGAGATAACGGTGGAGTCGGGCAATTTTGCGGAGGTGAGGGAAGGCAGAGTGAGCCATTGCTTGGATGTGGGGTAGGAAAGACAGTTGAGGATCGAACAAGACACTTAGGTTCCTAACTGGCTTGGTGAGGTTGAATGTGCAACCATGGAGGTTGATGCTGCCAAGTGCCTGGTGCGTGAAGGTACTGGCGCGAGCCAATCAGGAGGACCTCTCTCTTGTTGACATTCAACTGTAGAAAGTTAGCAAAGTTAGTGAAATGTGAAGTTGAGATCTATCCAGGGAGTTTGGGATTAGGTCCCTCAAAGACATAATGCAAAGTGAACGGCATTGATGGCTAATTTGCCAACAATTGGAAATGGAAATGGAGGTGAGTTGTGGATGGTGACTGGTTTCAGTGGGAAGCTGTGGTGTGCTCTCCCAAGGGAATCAGTCTCCTACTAGGCTCCTGCTGTTCAGATATCTTATCCTTGACCTTAATTAGATTATAAATGTCAGTGTAGGTCTGCAGATGCCACAGAGTATTATCTGTTGTGTTGGTTCTTAGCTAAACAGCGAATGAGGATTTTATTATGGGGGATGGGGAACAAACAGACTGTGAAGGTTTACCGAAGACATTGAAGGTCTCAGGCATTGAGGATGCACATAGATCCATTCAACTTGCACTTCCAGCACCAAAATGAGAGCATTCAACCCATTGTGGAGTCAGTCCCATGGGGTATTGGTTAGAGCATTTGCCTTGAAAGCGAGAGGACCCAGGTTCAATTCCTGGAAAGGGCAAAATTTTAGACCAGTTTCCTTACTTCACACGCCTCTGTTTACCAACAGTAATATATATTCTTGCATTTGATACAATAAAAATTATCCT
Source organism: Hydrolagus colliei (assembly GCA_035084275.1). Classification (NCBI taxonomy): domain Eukaryota; kingdom Metazoa; phylum Chordata; class Chondrichthyes; order Chimaeriformes; family Chimaeridae; genus Hydrolagus; species Hydrolagus colliei. Next base: position 7,294,380 of record CM068766.1, on the reverse strand, counting down.
TGCATTTGATATTGCACCTCATCACATCTTTGAGACATCTCCAAATGCTTCACAGAATACACTTTAAGTGAATTGACTATATTTTTGTGGGAGAAATGTAAGTCGGAAATTGGTTGTTAGATGATTGGTGATTCCACTACTCTTTGTGGAACACTGCTGTGCGCAATTGGCTGCCGTGTTTTACACAAAATATACAGTCAATTCACTTCACAATATATTTTGTGAAGCAATGTTAAACATCTCAATGGCGCGATAAGACATTATATCAAATGCAAGGAATCTTCTTTTTATTATTACCAAGCCTTTGCCTACGCTGGTGCTAGCTTCTTCACCTATCTACCTAACGTTCACTCAGTCTTGGCCTTGTCTGAAATATTTAAGATCGCCACGGAATTAATTAATAAAAATGACAAATTCCAGTCGTCATTTGGAAGTTGGCTCTTAAAAGGAAGCCACCTTCCTAATAAAAACTGTATTAAAACATTTTCCACGATTGCACTCGATCCTAGATTTTAAGATAAAAACTTTATTTTAAGATTATTAAGTCTATGCCTTGGAGAGTGGACTAGAGACCGCCACGGAGGTCTCTAGTCCACCGATAGTGTCCGCCGATTCGGACATTCTATCATCAAGCATATCACCTTGGAGCCAGTTCAGCTCCAGGTAGACTCTGCTTACCTCCCACTCTCCTTCCCTGCAGAGGAGAACTGGCCTGTTTTGAGCAGCGACACATGACTTCAGTTCCCCAGGTCCAAGTAGGGCAAAGACCAGTGAGGATTTACGCTCCCGATCGCTATCCCCACCAAACAGCATATAGTGAATAGTGAATATGAAGTGAGAAGAGGTTAATCTGGTTTGTGACCCCCTATGCCCCAATTCCCCCTCATAGCAAAACAAGCCACCAGCCTCTCCCTCTTTAAACTGGTAAGTGTTCTATGTCATAGATAAACCCTCTTCAAGCTGTTTCACCTAAGCTGCTGGTTTGAACATTTAGCCCACAAATCCAGGATTGCACTAGTTTCCTGGCTTCGTAAAGTGGAAGTCACTTAGGCTAGTTTGACAGGCCCATAAATACAAGGCCTAAATGGCTGGATTGACACAGATGTCACAAATGTCTTGAACTAATTTGTAATTAACAGCTGACATTGTGCCAGGCATAGGCAAAAGATGGAGCGGGAAGTTAATGGGATTTTGCTGTGTACTACACTAAATTAAACAGTCCTGCTTATACAGTTATCTAATCAGTTAATAACAGATTGACTGTTTAGTAGCTGAGAAACAAGTGTTAAATTATACGCAAATAGAATTCCCTGCGGATATCAGGGCTGAGCAGCGTTTCTTATTTATTTCACATAAACTGAGGCACAGGAAAAGATAACTGGCCTTTCTCACACCTCATCTTATCCCTTAATCCTCTCTTCTTTCTAAAGCACAAGCCGCTGTTTCCATTGGCCTCCTCTTAGTCCTTATCTTGATTCTTCCCTATTTAGTTTCAGTCTCCTCAATGTAACTGGATGCCTTCTGGACTTCTTCCCCCTATCCCGATACCCCACCCCCTCCTGCTCGGGTCCAGATCTAACTGTACAGTGCCTTGGGACGTCCTCCCAACGTCCTCTATAAGTGTAATTTTGTTGTTGTTGTTGTGTTCTGCTTGTTTGCCAGTGTCAACGGTGCATTGTGGGGACTTGAGTTTAAGATCTAACCTGACCAGTCTGTCTGTTTAGATTGAATGAGACCTTTGGAAAATAAGTTCCTCAGGTCTCTGGCCAGCAATTGGGATGGTAAGTTGGTCATTCTCCTCATGGCTGTTTGTGGGAACCTGCTGTTTTCAGCTGGTCTCCAGCATATTTCATTATCAGATCTCACTGCCTGACCTGGAGGTACATTAAACCATAGCCAGGCCAGCCTGCTCTAGTGGTTTAAATGGACTTTAGAAGAGAAGGAGTTTCTCCCAACATACTGGCTAAGATTTCTCCCTCCCTCCTCCCCTCCCTGAGGATAATTGGCCATTCGTCTTATTGCTGTTAATGTGGTTATGCGTTCAAGCTCCAAGTTGGGACTTTGAGCTCATGTGCTGTGTCTGGGGGAGAACACTGCAGTGTCAGATGTCTGAGGTCTTGTCTGTCTATTCAGCTGGATATTAAAGATACTATAGCGCTATTGAAAAAGAGAAGCTTCTCCTAGTGCCATGGGTAACAGTTCCCCAATGGCTGTTTGTGGAATATAATTTGCGCAAAACTGGATGCCGTTTTCGCCTACTAAATACAGTTCCTTGTACTTATGTACAATTGTACAATACACTGAGTACATTGTACAGTATATCTTGTGAAGTGCTTTGAGATGTTTCTATGACAAATAAGACTCTGTATCAAATGCAAGGATTATTATATTATATTATATTAATTATATATTATATATATTATAAAACAACAATAAATTGGTCACTCAATCCACAATTATTTGTGGGACACTGCTGTGTGCAATTGGCTGCCACATTTCACCCACAAATATACAGTCAATTCACTTTAAAGTCTGTGAAGCGCTTTGAGACATCTAGAAGATGTATTATGATTATAATATTTATTATTTTATTAATATTATGTAGGACAGCCCACATTAGCTGCTACATTAAATTCTCTTCAAAATGACTCGTGAGAAGAGCTTTGCGATGTTTTCAGCTAATATGGCACATGATCAAATGTGAGTTTAATTTATTTTCCGATGGATTTTTTTTGTTGGAAAGAAATCTCAGCCCAAATGAAGGAATAATCAACCTCCAGAGACCAAAGGACCCCAATGATATTCTCAACGACTAGTCTCACAAGCTGAACTCGCTCATGGCACTTGTAAAAAAAACACACGCATACACACACTTCATATCCACATCCTCCAGTGAAGGATGCGTTCTGCCTTTTGAAAACGACTTCTTAAAATATTAAATTGTCAAAAATAGCCATGCACAAAAATGTTTTGAATGTACAATCAGGAGCAAACTTTCAAAGCTACATCTCCTTAAAATTCCGATGCCACACCAAACTCGCACATTCAGCTGGTTCTCTTTCAACGTTGAAAGAATGGAGCAGATCGCGTGACTGACTGTGACCTCAGATTCTGAAAATTGAAAGTGGCTTACACTCAGCATGATTCTGTATAAGATTCACATCGGCTGGGAGTGTAGCTTAGCTCTCCTCACCCTAAATCATGTCAGGGTATTACAAGATGATATGAATTCGAAAAAGACACAAGATTTAACTCCATTCCACTCCAGCTTGCCACTCCAGAATTGTACTCAGCTGCTAAGCAATTGGTTAATAATAATAATACTAGTAATAATAATAATCCTTGTAACACAAACAGAAATTGCCGGGAACACTCAGCAGGTCAGGCAGCATCTATGGAGAAAGGAAAAGTGAGTCAACGTTTCAGGTCCACCACCCTTCGCCAGAACTGTTCCCAGCGATTTCCGTTTGTGTTTCAGATTACCAGCATCTGCAGTATTTTGCATTTTGGGAAATAATCCTTGCATTTGATATTGCGCCTATCACATTGTTGAGACGTCTCAAAGCGCTTCACAGGATATATTGTAAAGTAGATTGAATGTACTTTGTGGGTGCCAATTGGGCATAGCAGGTTCCCAATCTCTGTTTAAAATTGGACTGCTCCCTGCCCCCGGCCCCCTGGCCCGATCTGCTCTGTGCTGCCTGATCTCATCAGTTGGGGTTACTGCTTGTGGGTTGAGCTCACAAAGTCTTGGCTGACCTTCTATTGGTATAATCGGAGGAGGTGTCTTTAGAGATGAGATGTTAAATTGTGACCTAACTCCATTTGCCTGTTCGGGTGGACAGGTCCCGAGATCCCGAGATACTATCTGAGAAGAGGAAGACGCTCCCTGTGTCCCAGACAGCAAAATTTTGAATAAATTATCATTCACCTCATGGCTGATTGTAGGAAGTTATTGGCTCCTGTGTTCGCCCACAAAAACACAGTCACATTAAATGCGGTAATTACTTGTGAAGCAAGGTACAGATCAGCCATGATCTTAGAGAATGGCGGAACAGGCTCGAGGGGCTAAATGGCCTCCTATTTTTACGTTGTAACGTTTCTATGACACAATGACCTTTCTGTCTTGCAAATTAGTCACTGTGTGAGGAAGGGATGGGGCATTGTATAGCCTCTCACCCACATTGCCCAAACCCATAGATAATCAATGACCACGATAATAATATAAAATAAAATAATACTTGCATTTGATATAATAACAACAATAATCCTTGCATTTGATATAGCGTCTTATCATGTCTTGGAGACGTCTCAAAGCCTGTCACAGAATATACTGTAAAGTGAATTGACTGTATATATTGTGGGTAGAACACAGCAGCATAGCTGCATAGCTGTGACCCACAAACAGTCATGGAATGAGTAACCCAAATTAAAACAAATTATTATTACCCCTGAAAAGTGATTCGCCAATTGACTGACAACTGGATTCCTACCCACTGCAAGGTAACCAGAGTCTTGTGGAGCAAGGAAATTTGCCTAAGGTTTCATCCTGCCTGGGAATCAAACCCCGGAGTAAGGGACCAGAGAGTAACCATGGCTTTGTATCCCATCACCAGATAGATCTCGCAAACTGAAGAAAGAAAACAGGAACCAACTGACCATTGAACACTCCAAATCAATTCCCGTAAGAACTATGGTAAAGAAATTCTTACCATAATTCTGTAAGAAAGTGATGTACCAATTCCCATAAGAATTGAAACTAAACAAAGATGAGGAGCATCAATTAGACACAAAGGAAATTATTTTCACAATTGATGTGCACCGCAGCCCCCAAGGAAGGCTTTTAAAAAATACATACTGCTGCGTGTATAACTTTCGTTAAATTCTGGTTGTCAGAGATTCTGACGTGCGTGGGAGGTGCCGTGTGTTCGTTGCCTCTCTTCCACACGATGTTTAACCACTTGTTGCCAACAGAGGTCCAACACCGGCTCGCAGAGCATCCTTAACATCTGACAGGGAAGCTTTGCAACAAGAACAACACACAACAACAAATTGATGGAGCTTCATTCAATTACATTTAACATAGCATCGACTGAAGCCCTTTGAGAGGTTTTTGATGTGTGAAAAAGAACTGTATCAAATGCCAACATTGTTGTTGTTAGTTTGTGTCTTTCACGTTGTGGGGACGTCCCAAGGCCCTGGACAAGCAGAGGTTTGCACCCAGCAGCAGGTTGGGATCAAGAGGATTCTATTTTCTATTATTATTTGATTCTTTGTAGAATTTGTCTTCTAATCTGTGCTAGATCAATACTGAGAATCCAGAGCAAACGTTCTCTTGCCTTGTTCAAAGGATGTGAAGGTGTACACTGTAAATGTAACTGAATAAATGTATTTTAGAATATGGAGGTGTATAATGGAACGGAATGGAACATTTTCTGGTTCTGCTTTAAATATAAAATTCTCAACCTGCTCAGAACTTTGCCCCAGAGACTAACAGTATTTTAACATGTTCTATTAGATTCCAACATATTACTACCAGAATGTTTTCATTTTTTCATTATTACTTTGCGACCTAGGATTTGATGTGAGAAGAGATTCCAAACTTCAATTCTAAGTTTGACTTTAAATGCCAGCCATTGCCCCTCTCGTAAGCACTCACTTCTCCTCCACCAGCTGTCGCTGATATTCCTCGATCTCCTCCCTGGTCATTCCGGTTTTGGCCGGGGTCGAAGTCCCGTCCCCTGTCTCCTTCTTCTCCTCCTCTCCCCCGCCTCCGCTCAGGTTTTTCATTTTCTGGCTAATCATGTTCTTCAGCAGAAACGACATTTTGACGGAAACGGGTGCAATTAACAAGGAATGCAAGCGAGATGGCCTTTGCTGGAACAGAATGCGTTTGAAGGAGAAGATAAGCCCTTGGGTGTAATTGGCACACATGCTTCTAAACGGATTAAATCATTAGGAGATGCAAGTTTACACCATAGCAACCCAGGTCGCTCTGTACCTCTCAATATTCCCTTTCCAATTCATTCCGTCAATATCGATCAGAGAATTATAATGGAATAATAAATACACAATGGATATTGATAATTGATAAACCTTGCATTTGATATAGCGCCTTATTATGTAGTTGAGGCGTCTCAAAGTGCTTCGCAGAATATACCGTAAATGGAGTAACTGCGTATTCTGTGGGTGAAACGTGGCAGCCAATTACCCAACTGGTTTCTTTTCTGAGCAAGGAACTGGGTGAAGGTGTCGGGCCCAGAGTGAGGATAACGCCAAGGAGGAAGAATGAGCAGGAGAGAGCAAAATAAGAATCAGGAAATAGGGGTAATATTGGGGGTTTAAACGCCTGTCGTGTGTAGGAGGAAGGGAAGAGTGAGCGAGGGAGATGGAAGAACTGCCTAATTTTTCCTCAGTAAGATACCTGAACCCATTAATCTCAGAAGACCATCTTGATATGATAATAATAGTAATATAGCCCCTTATCGTGATGTTGAGACTTCTCAAAGCACTTCACAGCATGTAAAGGGGATTAATTAAAGGGGTATTTTGTGGGTGAAATGCAGCAGCGAATTGCACACAGCATTGTCCCACAAACAATCGTGGATTGAGTGACACATTTTTTAAACAAGGAATTTTTATCCCTGGAACAGCTGTCCACCAATCGACCAACAAACGGGTTCCTATTTACTGCTGGATAAACAGAGGCTGGTGGAGTAAGCAAACTTGCCCAAACTTGAAAAGTTTGCTAGAAATCACATCAAGCTCAGGTTAGAGCAATCGGTTGCGTGACAAATGCTCTAACCAACACAACAACAAAATTACATTTTTAAAACACATCTTTTAACACTAAAGGAATCCACAATTTGGTGCTGAATTCAGGCAGTTTAGTGCTGAGAGCCCCACATCCTCTGGGAACTGGGCTGCAAATGCAAGAGATTTTTTCATTTAAGCAGCAGTAATACAGTACCAGCTAATTGCCTGGCAATGTTTATAACTCTCCTCCTGGCAAAGACATTGAGCGTTTGCAACACTAACTTTTGCCTCGTGGCAATATCTAACCTCTCAACCAATTGACCAACTAGTTACCGCCCATTCCTTCCCATCATACACTCATTGCCCTTGCTCATATCCGCTTCATTCATCACAACACAAAACCCTAGTAACAATCAAATATGCAGATCTTTGCAACCCGTGGATAGCAGCCATACCACTGGCCTCAAAATAACCTTAGTCTTGTATTCAGTGTGTTAATGAACCGCAGTGATTTAAAAGGATTTAAAGGTAATATGCCTTGGGATTTCTTCATATTTAGGTCAAGAGAGTTTAATCTGCAGCTGCATCTCCAACACTAACACTACAGATATTGGAACTTCTGTGGTAGTTCATTAAGATCTGGAGCAAAAGTCTGCTAGTAACACAACAATGCAAAGGAGTTCCTGAGGTTAGGGTAAGAGAACTTGATGGTTCGTCCGCCGATGGTGGGGCAGGCCGGGCATGGCACACAGAGCAGGTCGGAGCCTGCTGAGTGGAGGGAGGGGACAAGTTGTTAGGACAGAAGGAGGCCGAATGCCCTCCTTTTGTGCTGTAAAATTCTATGATTCTCATGGATTCTATGACAAAGATTGCCTGACCTTGATTGAGGCAGGATTTATATTGGTTTTCTAAGAAAGAATGAGGTAAATCTCTGAAAAGGAAAAATATAAAAATATTGGAGAAGGAGGAGGAGAGATGACACTGGCACAATGGGCTGAATGTCCCCCTGCTATAAATGTTTATTGCTCTATAATAATAATATAATAATCCTTGCATTTATTACAGCACCTTATCACACCTTTGAGATGTCTCAAAGTGCTTCACAGAATATACTGTAATGTGTATACCACCAAATATATTGTAAAGTGGTTGTGTATTTTGCTGTGCACAATTGGGTGCCACATATCACCCACAAAATATACAGTCACTACTGTATATTTGGAGCTCCTGTAGCTCAGTGGCTAGAACACTCACCTTACAAGCGTGAGACCTGTGAATCCAGGCAGGTCAGGGCGAAACCTAGGACAAGTTTCCTTACTCCACACGCCTAATAATAATCTGTCCAAAAAAAAACACAATAAAAAAAATTGTTCATTTTCAAACCACAACTGTTTGTGGGACACTGCTGTGCGCAATTGGCTGCCGCATTTCGCCTACAAATATAGTCAATTCACTTTACAGTATATTCTGTGAAGCGCTTTGAGACGTCGATAAGATGTGAAAAGTGCTATATCAAATGCAAGGATTATTATTATTATTTTGAGGAGGAAACAACACAGACAATTTTCCTTGAAATATTAATGTTTTCTTCATTTCTGACTGAACCATGAGTATTGCAGCTCAGTGGCGACTGGAAGTTTAACCCTATGCTGGGAGTTTCAGCTCAGTTTAGGCTGACGTTCCAACTTCGTGCTGATGACATTGCAACAAGGTCAGAGGTGCCAGATACCGTCCTTCCACTGACGGGTTAAACTGAGGTCCCATTTTTGTCTGTTCAGGTGGACATTAAAGATGCTGTGACACTATTCGAAAATAGAAGTGAATTTCTCCCGATGTACTTGTCAACAATCTCCCAGATAAAATTGATGAGTTACTTTGTGGATGTTTAAGCGCTGCGAGACGCTATGTAGGGCTATATAAATGTAACTTGTTTATTCAATCAAATAATAATCCTTGCATTTGACACAGCACTTTATTACATCATCAAGACATCTCAAAGTGCTTCACAGGATATACTGGAAAGCGCATTGACTGTGTATTTTGGGGGAGAAACGCAGCAGCTAATTGTGCTGTCCCACTGTGGGTCCTCTTGGTTACAAGGCAAGCGCACAAACTACTACTCTACAGGATTCCACGTGTCACTCAAACTGGCAGGTTTCAGAGCTTGGCAATGCTGTACTTGGATCGTATATTGCCTCAGTTGGAGTTTCTGTGATTGCAAATAGCTGGAACGGAGCGCGAGTCTGCAGCCAAACTAGTCTAATGAGAGGAGGGAGTATTGCAAGGATTAGCACAAACTCAATCATCAATCAAATGTCTGGAACGAATGCAAGGCCTGATTGCACCCTAAGCTCTTATGCCAAGTAATCTCAGTACATAAAATATACAAGATTGTTTTCAATGAAAGGCCAGGATAGCTTATTTGTTCCTGCATATTATTTTTGCATCCGACTAGGTGCTCAGGATTGAAAGCTATATGTAAGCAATTTCAGATATAGTTATTAGAGGAATGTAATCTCACTCAAGTCCTCGTGAAAAAAATAAGTTTTATGGAGGATTATTTAATCATTAGACTCCAGGCTGCCCGAGGCTCAGTGGGAGGGGGGAACAGAGAGATTGTTCTATCATGCAGGATTTCAAATCAGAAATATAACTAAATACAACTTTCACAAACAACTAGTGAATCACTAGTCTTTCCTTCCTGGGACCTGCATTCCAATTCCAGTAGCTACTGAGCCGCGAGGCCCATGGTACAGCCATAAATGAAGAAAAATTAAATAAAGAAAAATGTAAATGAAAAATGACCATGAAGCTTTATTCAGTCTTCTAACCTGTGCTGTCACTGACCTGAGAGTGTGGACAGACAGTATAGAGGGAGCTTTACTCTAACCCATACTGTCACTGATCTGGGAGTGTGGCACTAAGGCACTGAAATGGGAAAATTTCCATTTCAATCTTTTTTTTTACCCATTGATAACTTGTCTGGCTCAACACAGTCCAATTGTTGCACTGGACCAAGAAGGTTTGACGAGGCTGTGATCAGGGTTTGGAACATGCTGGGGTTATAATTACTGGACCAGTCTACAGGAGCCAGGATGATTTTGTTTTCCTGTCTCAACCAATGATCCTGGAATTGTTTCAGTGGCAGATGAGTCAGACTGACACAAAGCCAATGCCTTCACCTGAGCCAAGCCAGTCTTCATTCCATCACTGGAGCTAATACTCTTTGCAAACCAGTTTGGTGTCTTCGACAACAACAAAATTACATTTTTATGGCACCTTTCACATTGGGAGGACATCCCTAGGTACTGGACAAATATTATTTCTGATGTGAGCTGGGGGTAGGGATTGGGGAAGGTGATGGGCATGGTTGGGGGGGAAGGTCGAAGACAAGGATCTTGAGGTGGGTCTTAAAGGAGGCAAGGGATGGGGTGAAGTGGCAGGATTGCGGGATGCAGTTCCAGATGGTGGGAGCAGAGTGGCTGAAAACCTGCCTGTCATTGGTGGGGATGGTGAAGTGAAGTGGGGGACGTAAAGCAGGCCGGAGTCTGCTGAGCGGAGTTATGGAGCCTAGTGCGGGAGAGGATCTGGATGATCTGCAGCCTGTGGAGGGAGGAGTTGAGACGGCTGACAAATGAGGAGTTTGCATAGTCAAGCCTGGATGTTATGATTGCCTGAGTGAGTGTTTCGGTGATCTGTGGTGTGTGGAGTGGGGAGCCGACAGTCAATGTTGTGGAGGTGGGGGGATGGCAGAGTGAGTGATGGCATGGATGCAAGGTAGAGAGGATAGTTGAGGGTCAAACAAGATGTCAAGTGAGTCTGTATCCATAGATGGTGATGCTGTTAGCACCTGAGATGTGCAGGTACTGATGGGAGCCAATGAGGAGGGCCTCAAGTCTTGTTGACATTCATCTGAAGAAAGTTAGCTTCATCCAGGATTTGAAGTTTGACAGCAGTGATCCTGGAGTCAAGGGTGGAGTTGGGTGTCTTCCATGTGGAAGTTGACCCCATGTCTGCGAATAATGTCATCAAGAGGGAGCAGATAGATGTGAAAAGGAGGGGACCAAGATCATAATACAAAACAGTGCAGGGTCTAGAGAAGAAACTGTTTGTGGAGATGAAGTGGAGGTGATGTGAGAGGTATAAACTGAACCATTGAAGGACAGAACCATGAAGGTTGAGGTGAGAGGAAAGGCGATGGATGAGGGTAGAGTGGTCAATGGTGTCAAAGACAGCAGAAGGATCAAGGAGGACGAGTAGGCAGAGGGAGCCCTGGTTGCAGATAGACAGAAGGACATTTGTCAGCGCGGAATCCTGATTGGAGAGGTTCATGAAGGGAGTAGCGGGTGAGGGAAGAATGAAGCTGGGAAAGAATGACTCATTCTAGGACCTTGGAGAGGAAAGATGGGTGTAGATGGGGTGGTAATTTGAGAGCAAGAGTAGGTCTTTTTTTAAGGATGAGAATTATGATGGCCGTTTGTAAAGGAGTGGGAATGGTGCCTGTGGATAGGGAGAGGTATATGATGTCTGTGAGTAGAGGGGCAAGGAAGTGGAGCTGGGGGGTAAGGAGAGAGCTGGGGGAGCAGGTGGTCAGTTTTATGTGGGCAGCGCCTTGGGACGTCCTCTCGACGTGAAAGGCGCTATATATAAATGTAAGTTTTGTTGTTGTTGTTGTTATAGTTTTGATGAGAGACGAGTGGGAGACAGGTTCAAAGGTGTGGAGAGAGGGATGGGTAGGGGCCGATGTGTGAGGGGGAGATGGGGAGAGGGGACTAGGTGGAAGGGCAGAGGCAGCTGAGTAGGTCCCCTCACTCCCTTGAGAGACCCCCCATCATTTCCATAATGATGGAAAGTTATCCTAAAGTGGTATCCTTCTGTAGTCAGGACTAGCCTTAATTTAGAGAGACAGAAAACATGAGCACAACTATTAATTAGAGGAATAGAGTTGCAACAATAGCAGATCATATCAACAGCTAAATTAAATAATCTTACGATCCCCATTTAATCAGATTGGATTAACCAGGGGGCAATTCATTCAAAACCAACAGCAACTAATACAATAGATTGCTGAGGATGAGCTAAAGATGATTAACTGAACTCCAATTAGACTGTAGTGATTGGAATTGAAAGCCAAGCAATGGCCAGTAATAGAGGACTCAGGTCGCATTCCAATTGGGAAGCAGACCCAGATGGAATGCCTGCAGGTCAGATGTGAAGTCACTGGATTTGATGGGATTGGAAAGAACTTTGATCCTGGTCGGAGCAGTCTCTCAGCCAGCTTTAAGGTGTCCTCCTGATGTGAAAGGTGCTGCATACAAATGTCATTTTGTTGCTGTTGTTGTTGTAAACTGTATTTCAACCAAAAAATCTTTTGGATCTGAATGTAAATTATATTGTATTCCCCGTACCATCCTAATTTTCCTCACAAACTCTCTTTCCTCCTGAAAAAAATGAGAATGGAGGAAGTCTATAATTTATGGTATTTGTAAGACTGCACATTGGAGTCCTGTAGTGTACTTGTTAGGCACACTCTCCTCACAAGCGAGAGGACCTGGGATCGATTCCTGGGCAGGGTGAAACTTTAGGCTAGTTTGCTTACTCCACGTACCTCTGTTTAGCTAGTAGTAATTAGGAACCCGCTTGTCAGTCGATTGACAGATGGTTTTCTTGAGGTAATAATCCCTTCATAAAAAAAATTTGTTTGCTCAATCCATGGCTGTTTGTGGGACACAGCTGTACGCAAAATATACAGTCAATTCACTTTACGGTATAATCTGTGAAGCTCTTTGAGACGTCTATATAAATGTAATTTTGTGGTGGTCTCAACGATGAGATGAAGCACTGTATCAAATGCCAGAATGATTACTATTATTGTAATTTCTGAAAACTGTACATTCAAAAGCCTGGAGAGTGAAACACTGTCCCCCTGACAGGCCGTGACGGGCAGGAGCAGAGGCTCAGCCTTGGATAGAGTTTGTTTTACAACATTTCTTTTTTTTTTTACATACTGTAAACCTGTCATCAGCAACCACTCAGGATCCAGACCTAATGGGCCTTGATGTAAGTTTGGCCTCTGAGTTGTTGGTGTGTGTGGAATAACTAACTGTGTAAGTACTGTACACCAAAAAATACAATGCACATACAAACCAATCAATCAAACTAGCTTTAATAAAGTAATAAATCAGTTACAAAGTACAAATTGTTCCTGTTTCCGCTGACTGGAATGTAGACCAACTATGCTCTTGCCAACTATGCCTTGAGCAGCCCAACTGACTAGATTTGGTTGCTGAAAAGGGTGTCTGTACAAGCAGCAGGTCTGAAAAAGGATGGCGACTGGTTGCCTTAAGACATATGGTTACTATATAAAGGTGGCTTATTATATACAAAATGAAACACACACATACAAAATTGTATTTATAGAGCACCTTTCATGTCGGGAGGACATCCCAGGGCGCTGAACATTATGGAGAATTGATCCAGACTTCAGATTGGTTGTTGTTGATGTGTTGGTAATATCCACACTGTTAGTGGTCATAACTCCATGGGTATATCTCCACTGACATTCCTTGGTGCCTCTGTGCTCCATGTGCTTGTTCACTTGCCATTGATTGATCTGTTGCTTTGGAGACCTGTAGTGAATTGGTTACAGAGCGTGCCTAGCAAGCGAGCGGACCCAGATTTGAATCCCGGACAGTACAAAACCGTGGGCAAGTTTCCTTACTTCACACATCCCATTATTTACCTAATAAGGTAGTAAGTAGGAACCTGGTTGTTAGTAGATTGGCGGATCGCTTTCCCAGGGTAATAAGCCCTCCCTATAAAGGAATAATAATTTGGTCTCTTAACCCACAACTATTTGTGGGACACTACTGTGCTCAATTCACTGCTGTGTTTCGCTATCAAAATATAGTCAATTCTCTTTACAAGGCGGGGATGCAATTGGGGACAGTGAGCAATGGGATTTGGGTTCTGAGTGTTATACAGTGTCACAGAATATTTTATTCATGGAGTTTGACTCATGATGCCGAGTGGGAATTGGATGCTGTAATGATGGTCAGGTGATCAGTGATTTGCTCGCTCGATAAACTCTGTTGGTAATGTGCTGAAGAGGGAGAGAGAAGCTCAAACCCTCAAATCTCACTGCGATGGGATTTACTCACTTTGATCACTCACCCAGCCTGGGTTGGAGCTCGGGCATCATGATCAGGATGGCTCCGGTACCTCACTCACACTTCATGCTGTGAGCCTGGTTAGTGGTGACTGACACAGCACAGTCCTCTACTCACTCAACACCAATGTGGGCGCTTCCCAGGGCAGCAATCTCTGGGTAGTGATCAGGGGCAGAAACCAGCAATTTTTGGTGAAAGGAAAGTGAGTCAACGTTTCGGGCCTCAGACCCTTCGTTAGAATTGGGCTATGCTGAGGCCTCTCCTTCCCAACATGCCCAAGTTCTGATGAAGGCTCATGGATCTGAAACGTTGACTCGCTTTCCTTTCTCCATAGATGCTCCCTGACCTGCTGAGTGTTCCCAACGATTTATTTTCTTGTTTCCAACATTAGCAGTATTTAGTATTTTTTTTAACCCAGCAATGTTTCCTCTCCTCCACGCACAGGTAATCAGCCCAATTGTGGCTCCAACAGTTGTCCCGATTGAGATATTGTATATTTTGCAGGTACACAGCAATAGCCCACAAACAGTTGTGAATTGAGTGCCAATTTTCTTTAAAAAAGCAATCTGTCAATTGACTAACAACCGGTTTCCTGCTTACTATGTACTAGGTAAATACAGTCATATAGAGCAAGGAAACTTGCCTGAAGATTCACCCTGCTGGGAATTAAACCTGGGTCTTCTCGTTTGCGAGGCGAGTGCTCTAACCATAGTACAGCCATAACAAAATTACATTTGTATGGCACCTTTCACACTGGGAGGACGTACCAGGGCCCTGGACAGATAGTATTCCGGACCCAAGCTGGGGATAGCAATTGGATAGGATGGAGGTCAGTGAAGGAAGAAGGTTGATCAAAAGCATGGTCAAAGTGGAGGGCCTTGAGGTGGGACTTGTAGGAGGCAAGGGATAGGGTGAGGGGGAGTGACTGCGACATGGAGTTCCAGAGTGTGGGGGCAGAATGACTGAAGGTCTGCCCTGCCAATGGTGGGGCGGGCGAGATGGGAGATGTGAAGCTGGCTGGAGCCCACTGAGCTGAGAGAGTGGATAGGTTGGTAGGGAGTTAGGAGCTTGCAGAGGTAGGAGGGAGCGAGGCCATGGAGAGCTTTGAAGGTGAGGACCAGAATCTTGAACTGTATCCTCTGTGTGATGGGAAGCGAGTGGAGTAGGGCGAGGGTGGGGGTGCAGAGTTCTGGATGATCTGCAGCTTGTGGAGAGAGGAGTTGGGGAGGCTGACAAGCAGGAGTTTGCATAGTCAAGTCTGGATGCTATGAATGAAATAGAGACTACAAGGGAAACAGCATGCAAATGAGTAAAATGTGGCCTGCTCTCAACCCCAATCCCCTCCTTCCCACACCCACTTCCCAACCCCCACCCGACCACCCACCTCACTCTGTGTAAAGATAGATTTGAACCTGTGCCCTGCTGGTTGAGAGCAGTGACTTTGTTCTGAGGAAGGGGAGGGAGCTCCGACTGCAGAACGCAGAATTGTGTTTCTGTGACTGGGTGTTCAGTGGTGGGGGGTGGGGGGGAGAAGTTATTGTTGGGAAATTCTATTAGCAGTGTAAGTTAATTTAATGAATTTAATAGCCAGTTCTCATTAACAGATGAACGTTTTGCAAAGTAAGTTAACATGGATTAGTGGCACAAAGCATTTCAGAATGGTTTTAAATACTGGAGCAGCTGTGGATCTCTGCTTTGCCTGAAAACGCTGAGATGTTTTCACTGTATCAACGAGAAACATCAAGAGGTGTCAGGGGGTTGTCTCTCGTCACACAGGAACCAGAGGAGCAGCAGAGGAATGTACAGCACGGAAACAGGCCATTCGGCCCAACCTGTCTGTACCAGTGTTCATACTCCGCATGTGTCTCTACCCATTCCTTACTGCCTCCCATACCCTCCTATTCCCTTTCTCCCTCATGTGAGCAACACGCAACTCCTGATACCTCGTCAAGCCAAGTGAAAGGGCTCACAGGAGCAAATTAGACATATGTGTAAATATATAAATAAACAAGGCCGGGATATTGACAGCATGACTTAAATAGCGATGACAAGTTAAACCAGGGATGAATTATCGGGATCTAGCTTCCTCTTAGGAGGCCTTTTGACCCACTCAGCAAAATCTCCCATTAGAGCTAATTACAGTAACCCCAAATCCTTGCTCTTATTCTGTGGCCTTTTCTAATCTTCCTCTTTGAATGTTTGCCAATTGCCTTTAAAGTTTACTTTACTGGTCACCCTAGTCATTGGTGGCAAAGTATTCCTTGCTTCAATAACTTCCGGTGTGGGATCTTCTTACAAACTTCCCGATAGCTTTTCCAGTGATGTCCCTCTGAGCTCATGGTCTCTTGTTCCCGATTCCCTGAGCAGCGGGAATGATCTCTCTTCCCCAAACCTCCCAGAATTCTCAAGCTCAAAGCTTAAACTGAGAGTTGATGATTCCAACCCACTGCATTCATCACCTGGGTTTTGCTCTGTGTAGAAATAATGGGATACAGTAAAAGCTTACTGCTAATAGACATTGCTCCTGATGTGCAATTAGAAAGTATGGCAATGTTAACAGTGACAACAACAAATTAAATGTGTCTAGCGCCTTTAACATCGGGAGGACTTCTCAAGAAACACGATAATAATTTACATTTATACAGTGCCTTTCACGTTGGGAGGATATCTCAAAGAGCTTCACATGACGGAGACTGGGAGACCAAGTTCCAAATCAATTGGCAGATGTTCTAGACTAACGGGGTAGCCCTCGGACCTCAAAAGCCAAGTCAAGGGTTTTAGTGCCCGGCAGAGGGAGGAAATGGAAACCTCAAAACTGGTTGGAACATCGCACTGGAGGACTGAAAGTTCTGTGTTGAAGACAATAGTTTTGTTGGGTAACAGTGTTACTCACACCCGGTGTTACCCCTCAGGCACGTTCTTAAAGGTGTGGGGGATGGGGGTGGTGGTGAGTGGGGGATCTCATCTGAAGATATTCCATTTGTTAACTTGACTCGGTGAGACGTAAACCTGGATGCCCTTTGTTCTGGGAGCGTTTGGGAGGACCACCCCACTCAGGCACTCTCAATCCGATGCCCTTCCTTCTCCATCTTTTCCTTGATTTTTTTGAAGGTTGGCCTCTTGCCCGCGTCCTGCTCCCAGCAGCATTTCATGGTCTCGTAGATGGCAGCCGGGCACTGCTCGGGCGGCTCCATTCGATAGCCCTTCGCTACCTTCTCTGTCACCTCTGTAAGGGACTGAAACAAAATGGGGTTAATGTCAATGTGCCGAGTCCCGGCTTAGTCACTGTGAAAACAGAGCTGTCAAACACCCTTCAAGACTCACAACAAAAATAGTAATAATCCTTGCATTTGATATAGCGTCTTATCACGTCCTCGAGTGCTTCACAGAATATACTGATAAGTGAAGGGAATTGACTGTATATATTGTGGACTTATAATAATAATAATAATTATCACTATTGCATTGGCTATTGAGGCGAAAACATGGAATCATCTCAAAGTCCAAGACAGGGAATTGCCGGCCAGTGTCACTGTCCGTTTGTAGGAAAACATGGCTGGCAGTTCGCACACGACAACATCCCACACACAGGCGAATAACTGATTTAAATGGAGGATTGTACGCCAGACACCATGAGAAACTCCCTTCTTGATTCCAATCTTAATGTCCACCTGAACAAGCAGTTTGGCAGTTTGGCAGTTGGCAATTCCTATCCCATCAAAGTGAATGTCTTTCGTTTCAGGGAGTCTTTTTAACTTCCTTTTAAGGTTAGGACCTTGCCTCACTGACTGTCTCGCCAGGGGAAATACCCTGCCTAGTACATGAAGCCCTTTGAGATGACACCTAAACACGGAAGACGCTGCGTAAATGTATATTGTGTTTGCACGTCTGTAGCGAGTGGAGGCTGCATTGGTGCCACCTGGAGGACATCCCGAGATGGGTTTCTCTCTGTACCAGATCCCTGTCAGGCTCCAAATGCTGGCGGCCTCTGAGTATGAGAGGAGGCGAGCATCACGTGAGGATAAAGTTAGAGGATAATGAGGATTACAGGCAGGAAGCTTTACTGCCATGTTAAGATAGCTGCCAAGGGCATCGGATATGAGAGAAGCTGGTGAAGACCTGGATGAAGGTCAACTGGTTCCAAATATTTTTAACCCTTCAGTGGATTGAAAAGAATTAACTTTTCCCCACTTTCTGGCCAGGATGGGAGTATTTTTTGATGAGGTAACGGAATGGGTGGTAATGGTAGCGCAGTTGATGTAGTTTACATGGACTTTCAAAAGGCATTTGACAAAGTGCCACATGAGAGACTTATTATGAAATTAAAGGCCCATGGCGTAAAAGGGACAGTGGCAGCGTGGATCCACAACTGGCTGCGAGACAGAAAGCAGAGAGTTGTAGTGAGCGGCTGTTTTTCAGATTGGAGGGAAGTGAGCAGTGGTGTGCCTCAGGGATCAGTTTTGGGACCATTGCTGTTTGTAATCTACATCAATGATCTGGACTTGGGTGTACGGAGTACAGTTTCCAAGTTTGCAGATGACACTAAGTTAGGGAGAATAGTAAACAGTGAGGAGGATAGTAGCCATCTGCAAGAGGATATAGACAAATTGGTAAAGTGGGCAGACACATGGCAGATGAAGTTTAATGCAGAGAAGTGTGAGGTGATGCATTTTGGGAGAAGAAATGAAGGGAGGCAATATAGGCTAGATAGTACAATTTTAAATGGTGTAAAGGAACAGAGAGACCTGGGGATTTGTGTTAGTGACTCGTTGAAGGTGGCAGGACAGGTAGACAAGGCTGTTAAGAAGGCATATGGGATACTAGGCTTTATAAATAGGGGTATAGAGTACAAAAGTCAGGAATTGCTGACTAACCTCTATAGGACTTTGGTGAGGCCTCAGCTGGAATACTGTGTTCAATTCTGGTCACCACACTACAGAAAGGATGTGAAGGCATTGGAAAGGGTACAACGAAGATTTACTAGGATGGTGCCAGGATTGAGGGACTTCAGCTATGAGGAGAGGCTAGATAGGCTAGGGTTATTCTCTCTGGAGCAGAGAAGATTGAGGGGAGACCTAATAGAGGTTTATAAGATCATGAGGGGTTTCGACAGGGCAAATAGAGAAAAACTATTTCCACTCGTGGGTGAATCTGTGACTCGTGGTCACAGATTTAAAATAGTTTCAAGGTGAAGTAGAGGGGAGCTGAGGAGAATTTTTTTCACTCAGCGAGTTGTTCGAATCTGGAATGCATTGCCTGAAAAGGTGGTGGAGGCTGATTCGATAACAACTTTTAAAAGGGAATTAGATCTTTATTTAGGGAGAACGGGTCTATTAGGCTATGGGGAGCGGGCAGGGCAGTGGGATTGAATCGCTCTTTTCAAAGAGCCGGCACAGACTAGATGGGCCGAATGGCCTCCTTTTGTGCCGTAAAATTCTATGATTCTATGATTCTATGATAAGTGTGGGCACTTTCTGGTTTGGGATAAATGGTTTAGGACATTTCAATATTCTTCAAAATTCCTCTCAAAAACCACAGGTGGTAGTGTCAGGCTGTCTCACCGTGAGCGACCAGCTAGACTGTCACCTTCCCTGCCCTGAACTTTCCAATTCCTTTCTTCACTCATCACCTTCACCTCATCATACTCATGTGCGAGGACAGTTCTTCCTCACATAACACACATGTTCTCACGTACACACATGCATAGACAGTACTTTCAAACAGGAGGTGATTGGGTAGTGCTCTTCCTGATGTGGAAGGGGCTATACAAGTGTAACTTTGTTGTTGTTTTGTTGTAGTGAATGGGGAGGGGAAGACTGGTTCCCCTCCCCATTCACTGGTTTTCACTGACTGGTTTTCACTGACCCAGAGTACCTGGGTTACTCAGTGTGGACATGATGTGTGGCTGGTGATGGATGATGGAGCTTGGCAGCTTGGTTGTGCTGTTGCTGGGATAGCCACGCCTGGAAGGGTGGGAACGTGTGAAAGCTCTGGGTGCTTATGGAGCTGCCTGACCAGCTCGGTCAAGATCTTTCAAATAATAATAAAAATAATAATATTAATAATAATCCTTGCATTTGATATCGGGCCTTAACATGTCTTTGAGATGTCTCAAAATGCTTCATAGAATACAACAAAAATAACAACAAAATTACACTTGTATAGCGCCTTTCACATCAGGAGGACATCCCAAGGTGCTGGACAGTCACTGCTTCAGACCTGAACTGATGACAGATGGGGGGAGGGAAAGGGTGGGGGGGGATTAGGAGTTGCCAATGGGTCCACCGAAGAGGAGAGGCTTGAGGCAAGACTTGAAGGAGACACTATGAAGTGAATTCACTGTACATTTTGTGGGCTAAATGCAGCAGCCAATTGCGTACAGCAGTGTCCCACAGACTGTTGTGAATTGAAGTGACCAAATCGTTTTTTTTAAAAGGACTTATTAACCCCAGAAAAGCAATTTGCCAAATGATTAACAACCAGGTTCCTAGTTACCACTATCTCAAACAGCTCAAAGGCTGTTGTAGGGCACCTGGATTTGGAAACGGAACTTCTCTCTGTTGTGCAATTGTCACAATTCCCGGTTGGCTTTCAGTGAATTAATGGTGCCGCCCATCCGATTCCTCCTTCCCACATCTCATAGGAACATAGGAATTGCTGACCAAAAATGACCAAGGTCCATCTTGTCTGCCTTCTGCCACCCTGGTAAAGGCATGCTACGATAATGGAAATGTTAATATCAATTAATTCTGGATGGATTAGCCTACCAACGGAGTGGAAAGCTTAGGGAACATTAGATCCAAAGTTAGCAGGTTCTTCCAAACCATACTATAGTATACATCATGTCTCTAATTACTCCCATATACCGTATCCCAAAATATTATTTTCTAAAGAAATCTAATTTGTATTTAACTGAATTGACACAATCTGCTTCCATCAACTCCCTCGGGAACGCATTGCAATCGCGCAATGTCAGCGCCTAATTTCAGATCACTGTTGTCTTGCTTGGAGAGTAATACGTCAATGTACCCTGGTCAGGGCACAGAATCGAGACTCACCATTTTTGGATAAGGTGCCCGTCCATAGGAAAACAGCTCCCACAACATTATTCCGTAGCTCCACACATCCGACTTGGTGGAGAATTTCTGGGGGGTGGTGGAAGGAATTAAAAGACTCATCAGTGCTCTCCAAAGCAATTACTCTGGTAATAATCTTAATTCACAGCAGCAAGAAATCACTAGGGCTCCTTTTCTCCCTCATTGAGCCAGCTACAGTCTCCCATTCATACAACACAGCCTCGGGGGAGAAAGGGGCCAGTTCTGTGGGAGGGGAAGATTGGGTTACTAGACGCCTGAGAACTGTCAAGGCAATTGGGGCTTGTCAAAGCACACAAGCTCTGTCTGCTCATAATGGTTAAATTGGCCACAGATTGGAGTGAATGGGCAGGTAACACAACAAGTATTAATGTCTAACGCTCTTCTGAGAATCAGAGGAAATCCCAGGTTAAGCCTTAAGAAAAATGAACCTGCCGATTTAAAGAGATTCAGATGAGTTTAGGTCTGGTTAGACCATCAGTGATTTCCCATCTTCCCACTTCCACTGATCTTCCATCACCATGTGAAGTTTCACACTGAGGTAGACACAGAGAAGGTCCTGGGTCCGTGCTGTGTGAGCCACGTGCTTATGATAATGTCTTATGTTGTTCAGAGGCAAAGGAGGCAATAGGGGGAACGAGGTGAAGGAACTGTGGGATGGAGTTCCAAAAGGCGGGCAGAGAGGCTGAAGGCCTGATCGGCAATGGTGGGGAGGGCAAGATGGGGGACTTGGAACAGGTTGGAGTCTGCTGAGCAGAGTGAATGGACATGTCTACATGGAGTTAGTGGTCACAGGAATAGGGAGGAGCAAGGCCATGGAGGAGTTTGAAGGCGAGGAGGAGATGGGCAGAGAGGCTTTGTGACATTGCCCTCACTTACATGCTGTTTGAGAGCCTCAGGTGCTGTCCACTTGATGGGGAGCTTGGCCTGGTCCTGTTTGTTGGACGCCCCTTTGGCCAGTCCAAAATCGCTGACTTTGGCCACGTTATGCTCAGAGATGAGGATGTTGCGAGCGGCTAAATCCCGGTGAACCAGTTTCTTGGACTCCAGATATTCCATTCCCTCACACACATCACTGCCAACAAAATTGCCCAGTATCACACCCTGCACTATCTCCTATCCTCATCTTTACAATTGTGAACCCACAATGTGCCACCACCTGTGGGGAGGGGGCAGGGGGTACGTATGTTTTCATGTGGGTGTGTGTGTGTTTTACGATGCGTGAGTGTTAGTACGTGTCTGGGTGTGTACGGGTAGGTGAGCGTGTGTGTGTGTTTGTGTGGTGGGGTGTATGTGAGTGTGTATTGGTACGTAAGTGTGTATGGGTGTGTGAGTGAGTGCATACAGGCTTGAGTGTGTGCAATGGTCAGGCTTGAGAGTGTGATTTGAGGTCATCCCTGGATGTTCACCATCAAAACTCAGGAAAGGGGCGAGGAAAGGAACGGGTTAAAGACGAGTTGACAATAACACAAATCAGGAAGGGAAGTAACCAGAGAGAATGGCAGACCCTGAGCTGGTCAGGCCAGCGTTACACACACACAGTCTCTGCCTCGCTTTACATTTGGCTGTTTTTAACCTGCCCGCCTCGGTGGTGGCCCAGGGCAGACTGTAACTGGGAAAGTAGATTGCAATAAAGGAATCATTAGTCTCTCATTAGCACTAATTGCCCGGAACAAGCGGAGGGTGAAGATAACTAAACAACAGCTGACAAGTGCTTGACGTCTCCGGCGCTGCCTATTCTCCTCACTCTTTAGCTAAGTTCGAAGCTGCTGATCCGGGAAGAATGGGACAGAGTTTGTCTCTTGTCTCTGATGGAGGGAGCTTCACATATTGATCTCCCCCGGGGGGATGTGGGGGTGGGGGTGGGGGGGGGGGGGGGGGGGGAGAGGAGCTGAGACCAGGCCCCACACAATGCTCCCTTTAGCAGACGGAGCGTAAACGGTGTGGGGTAGCGGAGTCGGTGCAGACTCCGGTCTGGGAGACCTCAAACGCTGGTGGGATTGGAGCCCGATGACCCATTGCTAATCCGCAACAATGAGGGACGAGAGCTTTGCAGGACTGGTCCAGCCAGTTAATTGGAGGGTCTCATTAAATGGATCAGATTTAATTAGTACCACGTGAATGCTCTTCACCACCCCCTCTCTACACACACACACACACACACGCACACACACCCGCTCCGGTTGGAATGGGGTCCACTTATTCGTTCATTCACTTAAAGGCCGGGTGGTGGGGACAGACTGTGTTTGACATGGAGCCAAGACTCAAGACACACAGAAGACATGGTGCTTAGAGACCTGGTGGCGTCTCACAGGATACACTGTAAAGTGACTTAACTGTATTTTGTGGGGGAAATACGGCAGCCAATTGCACCCAACAGTGTCCCACAAACAATAAAATAAATAGAAATATTCAGTGAATCACTGAGTTAGAGTTGAGGAAGGGGAGGAAGGGGTTAATGTCCACGGAAGAAGCCTGTGACTCACAGGCCAAACCGGATCAGATGCATCATTGTGACGACAAATCGACCCCGAGTTCTCAAATAGTTAACAAGATTTCCCTGGAAAACAAACAGAAAAGGAGGATGATCAGTCGCTCGTTTCTAATGCTCCTCAGTTGCCCAACTCTCTGTCCCCAAGTGATTGTCTGACAGCCCAGGACATCTCCCAGGGTCGAAATGCAAAAGGAAAAATGGGCAGATGGTGGTGGTTAGGGTGAGGCCAAGTTCAGGGTTTAAAAGCCTGGAGATAAAGGAGCATGTGAGGAGTCTCATAGACTGTAACCTCCTGCTGCTTTCCTAATTCTCTCCCTCCCAACTCTCTCCCTCCCCTCCCAACTCTCTCCCTCCCCTCCTAACTCTCTCCTGCCACTCCCACCTCCCCCACTTACGCTGCCCCTCTCTGCCCCTTGCTCGGGTCCTGACCTGACTGTTCAGCACCTTGGGACGTCTTACTGACGCGAAAGCCTCTCTATAAATGTAATTTTGTTTTTGTTGTTGCAGGAAGCAGGGAATGAACAGTGAAGGGGAGAGCGAGACAGAGAGAGCTGGAAGAAGGTAGCCTAAGTGAATGGCTGTCGGACCTTGCTCATAAACTCAGTGATGATGTGTAGTCCGTTGTCCACAATCACCCCCAGCAATGTCACAAGGTTTTTATGTTGCAGATTCCTGTGTTTAGAAGGAGAACAGGAGTCAGAGATAAGAACCATCCAGGTTGCCCACACAATATACAACAACAACAACAACAAAATTACATTTGTGTAACCCCTTTCATGTCGGGAGGACGTCCCAAGGCACTGGACAGACAATATTCCAGACCTGAACAGGGGGTCAGGATTGGGGAGCACGGAGGGGAAGGAGGTTAATTGACAGCACGGTCAAAGACAAGGGCTTTGAAGTGGGTCTTGAAGGAGGCAAGAGATGGGGCAAGGCAAAGGGACTGTGGCATGGAGTTCCAGAGGGTGGAGGCAGAATGGCTGAAGGCCTGCCCTCGAATGGTGGAGTGGGTGAGGCAGGGGACATGAAGCAGGCCGGAACCCGCCAAGCAGAGGGAGCAGGCAGGTTGGTAGGAGGTTGCAGAGGTAGGTGGGAGCGAGGCCCTAGAAGGCTTTAAAGCTGAAGACAGGATCTTGAACTGTATCCTCTTTGTGATGGGAAGTAATTGGAGAAGGTCACGGCACTGATGTGGGGTAGAAAGGATAGTTGAGGGCTGAACAAGACGCCAATGTTTCAGATGACTCAGTGAGATGGAGTGTGCATCCACGGATGGTGATACTATCAGTGAACGTGACAGCCAATTTGCTCAGAACAATGTCCCACAAACAGCTATGAGGTGAGTGACTGATTTCATTTTGGGGATTGTTGGCCAGGATTATGGGGAGAAAGCTGGTGATTGGGGTTAATGAAAGTGACTTGCTCGGTCAAAGAGCCGGCACAGACTCGATGGGCCAAATGGCCTCCTTCTGTGCCGTAACATTCTATGAACAGGGAAGTCAATGGGAACTGTTGACCTGCCAGTTCAACTCTCAATACAGTGAGTGTTTTAACATGGATTAGTGGGGTTACATTGCCACCTGGTGCACACACTGCAAACCTGCAGGTCCCCAGCATTCTGACTCTTCACAATCCTTTCGCCTTTTTTAAATCCTTGCATTTTGATATTGCATCTTATCCCAACATCTTAAAGTGCTTCACAGAATATACTGTAAAGTGAATTTACTGGGTTAGTGAGTGAAATGTGGCAGCCAATTGTGTCCCACAAAGAGTCGTGGATTGAGTGACTAAATTATTATTTATTTTTTCGAAGCGATTATTACCCCCACAGAAAAGCGATCCACCAATTGACTAACAATCAGGTTCCTACTCACTACTAGGTATACTGAGGTGTGCAGAGTAAGGAAATTTACTCAACATTTTGCCCAGTCGGGAATCAAACCCAGGTCCTCTTTTGCTTGTGAGGCAAATGCTCTAAACAATACACTACATGACTACCCACTATCATCCTCATTGCTCTCCTCTGCAGTGTCTCTGGGACCTGCACAGCCCCTTATGTCATGGTGACATACACATGGAAATCCCAGAGATAGATTGCTGGAATGGAGTGCGCTCTCTCTCCCTGGAGGGACACATCCCGCTTACCTAATTCTGGAAAGTATTATGCGCAGTGAGCAGTGATCTCTTTCATCTTCACCCATGGGAAACTCCATCCGATCCATGGAATACTTATGTTTTCCATTCTTGTCTCCTACATGTTGTACTTTATCTGTATTAAACTCCGATTTGATCACAACCACTTGACTCGGAGGTTCTAACTCAATTCTGAATCCACATCTTCAGTTCCCCCCACCACTTCCCCCCAACACAATCATAACTCCAGACACCCCCTGCCTCTCTGGTGCTTTGTTTGTTCTATCACCACTAAACACTCTTCTCCCCAGTTTCGTTTAAACCCACCCCCTTCTGTTTCTCCCCCTGAAGTCGTTTCCACATATTCAACCCATCAGTTAACACACTCTATTTTTCCTTTTCCTTTGTCTTCTTTGTCTCTTTCGTCTTCCATGTCCTGCCTCTCTCCCTTTAACGTCATTAAGAAACCTCTCCCTCCAAACAAGCCCCAGTTCTGACGAAGGGTTGTAGACCCGAAACGTTGACTCTTTTTCCTTTCTCCATGGATGTTGCCTGACCTGCTGAGTTTCTCCAGCAACTTTTGTTTTTGTTTCAGATTCCCAGCATCTGTAGTATTTTGTGTTCTGAATCCACATGTATTGTCTTGGTGTTGACACCCAGTGACCGTAGTTTGTGATGAAGTCTTTAAGTGGAACTTTGTCAAATTCTTTCAAAATTCTAGATATACTATATCAACATTCCTGGTAACATCTCTGTAAATTTATTCTGTGATCTCTCTAATGTACCTCCTACTTCTTATTTGCTGGTTAGACTCCAGCAGTATGTCAAATGACACTCCAGGGTCCCCAAAACCTTGGCTCTGGCCATCCTGAGCATAATACTTTCCTGAATTAGGTAAGGCAGGATGGGTCCCTCCAGGGAGAGGAGCGCATTCCATTCCAACCATCTTTCTCGGGGAATTCCATGTGTGGGTGGGATGCATGGAGTTCTCGGTTTAGTTTGGAGACTCTTAAGCATGGTGATGGGTTTTCGCATATGTCAGACACCCGGCTGAACAAAAAAAACACTTCCTATAATATGGTGACTGGAAATGTACACAGGACACCACAAATGCGGTCTAACCAAGATTTTCTGTCAATCTCACATGACTTCCTTACTTTTATACTCTTCCTTGGAACAAAAGTGCTGGGATTCTACTTATGTTTTGTATGGCTTTGCCCAGCTGAGCTAATATTTTTAAAGTCTTGTGAATCTGGATCACTAGACCTCTTTGCTCCTCTCCCCTCTCAGTTTCCTAGAGTCTAGTTGGCCTCTTTATTCTTCCTACCTCAGTAATCTTACACCGTTGTTACAGTAAGTGATGGTTCCAGGGTCTATCTCACATAAAGTGTGTCTTTTATTTAAAATGGGGGAACCAGCTTACGTGGCTCCATGGTGCACCTTCTGACTTAGGAGAGAAGAGAACTCCGTGACCACAGACACGGGGGTCAGCAAGCGACTGAAGAACCGACACTGAATTACTCACGTCATAACTGCCGTCTCCTCCAGGAAGGACTGAGCCATCACGTCGCACTTGATGTTTTTGACGGCCACCTTCTGCCCCATGTAGTCAGCCTCGAAAACATCTGGGGAGTGACGCAGAGTGTCAATACAGGGAGGTCACACACAGCTCTATCCTCAACAAGAACAACCTTCGCAGCGTCACCGAGCTTTGAGCGTCGCAGTGAAAGAATGAATGACACAGACAAGACTCGTGTGTCTGACCCACCCGGAAATCCATCACCCATCACCGTGCTTACAAGTATCCAAAACAGATTCCCTGCTTCCTACTACACATAGAAACTCCTGCGTTTGGAATGCACACTCTCTCCTTGGAGGGATGCACCCCGCTTACCTAATTGCGGAGATTATTAGGCACAGTTTGACAAGGCTAGGAGACCCTGGAGAGCAATGGGGAACTGATGAGGATTAACCAGCTAAAATTGCATAGCTCGTCGTTCAAAACATTGTCTGGCGAGCTTCTCACTGCTTGTCCAGCAAGGACCACACTCCCCGTTAAGACTTTGCTTTGTAGGATTAACCCAGTGTTTGAGTCTGCCTCTCCAAATCCTGCTGATGACGCAACAACAACAACTTGCGCATATGTAGCGCCCTCTACGTCAGGTAAGGTCTCACCAGTGGCTGGTTGGCACTGTGCTAGACTGAAGTACTGCAGCTCAGGCTGGCTCTGGCAACCAGGTAACATGGCTGCCACCCCCCACCCCCACCTCCCCATACTCTATTTCCTTTGTCGCTTTATTTTTTGAAGTGACTTTGATCAGTCAGAGCTCGGTGGGTGTTCTGTTACCCATAACATCAGAAGACACCACAATATGTTTGCGACACTCCCTTTCCTGTCCATTCTATCAAGCTGAAAATGATCATTGATCAACAGGCCCTTGAATATTCTGTCAGTGAAGCAGAACAGGTGTCTCACATTGAGATGTTTAGAGATATCGCGGTACAGGTAGACTTCGCTTAACGTTGCTTCGGTCAACGTTGTTTCATTATTACATCGCTGATACATATGGGAACATATATTTATTTAACGTCGCAACGTTCTCTATTACGTCATTCGCGCGGGTGGAAACAAATTACTTTGGGTAGCGTAGGCCTAACTAGGCATTGAACGTTCGGGATTCTTGCGCTGGTTCGCTTAATGTCCTTCCTCTGTAAAGTTGCACTTTTCGCGAACACAACTGTGACGTTGAGTGAGGACTAACTCTACTTTACCTCAATCACCAGCAGCTATCAGGCAGTGTGTGATGATGGTGCGTTTTTACAAAACTATGCTTTGTGTGTAACTTAAACAGCAAGTGTGAAAAACTAGATTGTGTAGAATTATTTCTTGGAAGGTGTTGTTGAGCAACTTCAGCTGATACTGAGAGCAATATTTTCCATTTCCAGATACTATTCTGGCTTGTTATGTGTCAAGCCTGGGTCGGTCTACAGGGCTCTCACCTCCGAGTCAGCGGGTTGTGGGTTAGACCTCTGTAGAAAGGACTTAGGTGTCAACTAGAGTTCAAAGTCCCCTAGTCTGTGCTGACACTCTCAGGGCAGTGCTGTGGTGGGGGAATGCTGGATTTCACAGAGAAGAGATGCTGTCCATCGGACATAACGACGCAGGTTGTCATTGCCTGTTCGTGTGGACGTTAAAGATCCTGCAGAGCTATTCAAAAAGAGGAGAGAGTGGCTCCAGGCATCCTGGCCAACAATCTCCAGGGCTCCCTGGTTGGGGTAGGGACAGGATCAGGCTCCACCAACCACTACCTTCCCCGGACTCCAGAAGCCATTTATTTGCCGGTCTGTCACCACCATTGCCCTAAAGTACTGGAGCCCAGCCCGGCTCAGCAACCAGGTAACGAGACTGACACGCTTTTGCAAGTGACTTTGATCAGTCGGAGCAAGGTGGGTGTTCAGTTGCCTAGAACATCAGAAGATACCACAGTGTGTTTGTGGCACTCTGTTTCCTGTCCCATCTATTCTTAGTTTAATATGATCATTGATCAAAAGCCCCTTTTAATATCCTGTAAGTAAAGCAGAACAAAGTGCTAACAAGGGACCCTCCTAATACCGGCCCAACCCCTCCCAGAAACTTTAGGTGGCTGTTTGTGGGTCACAACACTGCACAAGTGGCCACCACAGTTTCTACGCTTGACAGCAGTCGCCTGCCTGTGTCATATTTTGAGATGTTTAAACATTAAAAAACCCAATATCAAGGTGAAGATGATTGTTATTTATACAAAGCTGTGCAGGGGGGAGGGCTGCATTGTCGGAGGGGCCGTCCTTTAAATTAACCAAGGTTAGTGGGGAGGGATAGTCCGAAGGTTCGTTAGTCCGAAGGTTCATTAGTCCAAAGGATCATTAGTCCGAAGCTTCCCCTAACCCTAACCTTTGGACTAATGAACCTTCGGACTATCGCACCAAATGTTTGGATTAACAAATCTTATTTCATTGTCGGTTCGGACTATCAAGCGGTAACCACGGTAACCGCCCCGGGTATAGGAAATTTATGTGTTCGGACTATCGAACCTTCGGACTATCGAGTGCCCCCCGTGGGGAGGGGGCAACACAATCTCTAGGGTTTCCTGGCTGGAAGGTACGCTATGTGGATGTTGGGTTAAGGACAGGGTCTCCCAGACTCCCAAAGGTGTTTACTCACAGAAACCTTCAGAAAGGGAATCATTTTCCAAATGGTGCCTTGACCCAGTCATGGCATGAGTGACAATGGCCTCTCACTCTAACCCTCTGGCTGAGATCTATCGCCCTTTTCGAAAAACATTCATGGGCCGCACATGCAATACTCACCCCCAAACTCCCCTTTCCCAACCTTCTCTCCCAGCGTCAGCTTCTCCATACTGAGCAGCCAGCCAGCTGCAAGCAAATGGGAACAAGAGGAACTGGTGATACAGCCAGCAACACAGCGACAACATCAACCATTGATCATATTAGCAATAAAAACAAAACTACTGTATTACAAATAATATTCCTTGCATTTTCATATTGGGCCTCATCATGTCATTAAAATGTTTCAAACGTTTCACAGAATATATTGTAGAGAGAATTGACTGTATATTTTGTGGGCGAAACCCAGCAGCCAATTGCGCAATAATAATAATTATTTATTTTATTTTTTATTAAGGAATTATAATAATAGCTCCGGAAAAGCGATACAATAATGAACTCACAACCAGGTTCCTACTTACTGCCTGGCAATTTCAGCTTTCTCTGTGTGAAGAATGTCAGGTACACGGCTATGAGGTGTGGTAATTGATGTTCAGCCTAAACTATGACTGAATCTGTGGAGTCCTGTAGCTCAGTGGTTAGAGCACTCGCCTTACAAGCGAGAGACCAGGGTTCAATTCCAGGCAGGACGAAACCTTGGGCAAGTTTCCTTACTCCACATGCCTAATAATAATCCCTCAAAAAATAAAACTTGGTTATTTCAAATATACCATCAATTCACTTTACAGTATATGCTGTATATGCTACAGACGTGAAAAGCGCTATATTAAATGCAATGATTATTATTATGATTAGGCAAACTGAGGTGTGTGGACAGGATTGAAACTTTGCACTACACAGCGGGACTATAATAATGCTAATAGTAATATTTAAAATCATTATCGTAATAAATAAGAACTGAAATAATAATGGCAAAAATAATGATAATAATGAATAAGAATAAGAATATTGCATTTTTTTTAGTAGAAAATGAAATACTTAATTATCTCAAACTGCTTCACAGGAAGTAGCTATTGTTTGCAATTATTGTGTACATTTGTAGGCAAATGCACTGGTCAATTTACATACAACAATATGCCACAAATAACCTTGAGGTAAATTAAGCAAATTTTAATTATATCTGTGGAATTGTTGGCCAGGACACAAGGACACACTTTTCAACCGGAACTTTATCTTTGGAATTGAAAGGATCAGGAGAGGTACAGATCAGCCATGATCCAATTAAATGTCGGAACAGGCTCAAAGGGCTGAATGGCCTGCTCCTATTCCAATGTTTCTGTTCAACTGATGGCACCTCTGACAATGCAGTGCTTCCCCCAGCAATGCATTAGAGTGTCAGCCTGAACCGTGAGCTGAAGATCAACATGAACAACAACAACGAACAACAAAATTACGTTTATAGAGCTTTCACGTCAGGAGGACGTTCCAAGGCGTTGAACAGTTAGGTCAGGACCCGAGCGGGGGAAGGGGAAGGATCGGGGTAGGTCTTGAGGCCGGCCTTGAAGGAGGAAAGGGAGGAAGTGAGGTGATGGGATTGCGGGATGGAGTTCCAGAGTGTGGGGGCAGAGAGGCTGAAAGCCCGGCCACTGAAGATAGGGCGGTTCGGATGGGCAACATGGAGCAGAGCCCGCTGAACGGAGGGTGAGTGCGGGCTGATAGGGAGACAACAGGTTGGAGAGATAGGCGGGGGCAAGGCCGTGAATGGCCTTGAAAGTGAGGATGAGGATCTTGAATTCGATCCTCTGGGGGATGGGGAGCCAGTGAAGACGGGCGAGGGTGGGTGTGATGTGGTCGCAGGGCCTCGTGTGAAAGTTCTGAATAATCTACAGCCTGTGAAGGGAGGAGCTAGGAAGGCCGACGAGGAGAGAGTTCCCTTAGTTGAGCCTTGATGTGATGAATGTGTGGACAAGTGTTTCGGCAGCTTGGGGGGGGTGAGTCAGTAGCGGAGTCTGGCAATGTTGCGGAGGTGATGGCGCAGATTTGAGGGAGGAAAGACAGTTCAGGGTCGAACAAGAGTCGAAGTGGAAGCGGAAAGGTAGAGTTGGATGTCATCCGCATACATGTGGAAATCTACCCCATGTCTGCGGATGATTTCACCGAGGGGTGGGGGAGGGACAAGAACCCATGATCTTCTGACTCAGAGAACAAATTGTGAATGGCTGAGCCAGGCTGTCGTTAAATTACAGTGACATCTCGAAATGCGTGTGTTGGAAAAGTTTCAACATTTACTGGGTAAAATGTCTCGCAGAAAGGAAATATACTAAATGCAAAAGCTCAAAGCAGAACTGATGGGGGGAAAAATGGGATGTTTCAAAATAGATGTGGTGACATTTTTGTTGTGAAAGATTGAGATGGGCGTCCCAGCAAGCGTACGTTAAATTGAATTAAATGCAGTGGGAACGTTTGCAATACCGACGGCAAGCTATGTGGTGTTAGCTGGTCAGACTCCAGAGGTGACCCAACGCACACCAAGTCTTTGCGTTTGTTATAGTGACTGCAACATCGGAACGCCTCAAAACACTTCACAAAGGTAGTGATGGCATTCGTGGGTGAATCCGACAGACAATTTGTGTGCAGCAAAGTGAGTGAGCAATTTTATCTGGAGGATTGTTGTCCATGACACCAGACGATATTCCCATCTTGTTTCAAAGAGCACCGCGGGATCTCTAGTATCCAGCAGGATCTCAGTTTAACGTCGCATCTGAGACAATGTCTTGCCCAGCACTGCCCTGAAGTATCGGCCCAGGCGGTGAGCACATTATGGAGCTTGAGAGTCCTACCCACTGAGCTGGGATGCTATGAATCTGCCACCAGTGCACATCCATATGGCATTCAGTCAGAAACTGCCGTGCGCAATTGCCTGTCACGTTTCGCCCACAAAATGCAGTCAGTTCACTTCACAATACTTTATGTGAGGCGCTTTGAGATGTCTCAACCATGTGATAAGGCACTACATCAAATGTAAGGATTGTGAGAATTGTTCAACAAGAAGCCAATGTTTGGACAAAGAGGGAATGGCACATTTAATGCCAAGGAGATAATAAGTTTCTCTGTGAGAATAGCAGTTGCCCATCTCAGATTTGTGTCTTTACCTTTTGAGAGCTCCTCGGAGGCTGATTTTGCTCCTTCCTTATGTTTGGGCTTTGACAGCTTGGTGACCAGTTCAAAAGCATCTTTTCTGTAATGCTAAAGAGATGGGAGGAGAAGAGAGTTCTTTACTGTACGGACAATATGGAGTCCTGTAGCTCAGTGGTTAGAGCACTCGCCTTGCAAGGGAGAGACCTGGGTTCAATTCCAGGCAGGGCGAAACCTTGGGCAAGTTTCCTTATTCCACACGCCTATTAATAATCCCTTGAAAAAAAAATTGGTCATTTCAATCCACAATTGTTTGTGGTACACTGCCGTGTGAAATTGGTTACTGCATTTCACCCACAACATAAGCAGTCAATTAACTTTACAGTATATTCTGTGAAGTACTTTGAGACGTCTAGAAGAGTGAAAAGCCCTATATCAAATGTGAAGATGATTATTATTAATGGCTTTATGGAGGTTTGTGAAGAGTGGATCTGCTCTCCACATCGCACTGCTCTGCGCTTTGTTTCAACCTCAATCCATGACTGTTTGTGGAACACTTCTGTGCACAATTGGCTGTCATGTTTCGCCCACAAAATACAGTCAATTCACTTTACAGGATATTCTGCAAAGTGCTTTGAGACGTCTTGAGACGATGGGGTCTGTCTTGGTATCTTCTTACAAGTGTTCTGGGGCGGTACCCTACATGAGGATACTATATAATTGCAAGTTGTTGTTGTACAGTGTGTGATTCATGATAATAACTGAGCCTGCAGGTCACTGGAGGGTATGTCAGATCAGGCTCAATAAGTTCTTTCTATGAGAGAATTTGTGGGATGCCTGCGAAAAACATCATGGAGATATCAATGGAAACAGACGGAGTGGGAGTGGGAGTGTCTGAGGCTGAGCTGTAATTGACTCACACCCAGTTATCAGCAAAGCTCTAAATACAGAAGTATAACTTGACAGGAGATTATTGTGGTCACTCAGATGGAAATATCTGAGCCAACTGCTGTGTGATGAATGGAAACTACAGTTGTTACAAAGTTAGGTTGTAACTTGCCCTCTTTTTCCCCTGGCCCCATTTCTGCGACTGTTTGTGGGACACTGCTGTGGGCAATTTGGCTGCCGTGTTTCACCCACAAGTATACAGTCGGCTTTCCTGCTCTCCTTCCCCCTGCCCCGTCCCCTCCCCTTGCCATCTTTCCCCCCTTTTTCCCTTAATCCCACTTCCATGACTGTTTGTGGGACGCCGCTGTGCGCAATTTGGCTGCCGAATTTCGCCCACAAATATACAGTCAATTCTCCTGCTCTTCTTCCCCCGACCCCTCCCCCCTGCTCTTGTCCCCACCTTACTGTACAGCGCCTTGGGACGTCCTCTCGACGTGAAAGGCACTATATAAATGTAAGTTTTGATTGAGTTTTGATTGATATAAACAAAGATAATAGAAGCTATCCTATCGTGTTTTGCCCACAAAATATACAATTAACTTTACATTACATTCTGCAAAGTACTTTGGGACATCTAAAAGACATGAAAATTAATAATTACACTATATCAAGTGTAAGGATTATTATCACTGTATTATTATTAGTGCTATTGGTAGCTAAACTCAATTATTCTGATATCTCCCCTCCCTCTCTCCCTCCCTCCCTCTCTACCCTCTTTTGCACCATCTAACAATGCTTCATCTCCCCCCTTTCTCTTCCTTCATCCCTTTCCACTCTCCACCCCCCACCATTCTCATCTCCCCCACCTCTTCTCCTCTATATTTTCTCCCCCACTCAAGTTTAATGATTGCCTTTCATGTTGGGAGCGCGTCCACACACTAATAATAATAATAATAATCCTTGCATTTGATATAGCGCTTTTCACGTCTTATCGACGTCTCAAAACACTTCACAGAATATACTGTAAAGTGAATTGACTGTATATTTGTGGACAAAAAGCGACAGCCAATTGCGTATAGCAGTATCCCACAAACAGTCGTGGATTGAAATGACCAATTTTTATTGTGTTTTTTTTTAAGGGATTATTATTAGGCGTGTGTGTGGAGTTAGGAAACTTGCCCAAGGTTTCACCCTGATCTGCCGGCATTCGAACACAGGTCTCACACTTGTAAGATGAGTGCTCTAACCACTGAGCTGCAGGACTCCACAATACATTCTGTGAAGCGCTTTGAAATGTCTCAACAACATGATGAAGCCTTATATCAAATGCAAGTACTGTATTGCTATCATTATTTCAGTACGGTTTGGCACCTTCACCAGATTAACCATAAACAGAACTTTTTTTCTCTGATTTATACTTCTCTGCATTCTTGCTGCTCATTAAGTCTGGTTACTCTGAAACTTCCCCAATTGCTCGTGGTATTAAAGGCATTTTGCATAAAAACACTTCCCTTTTCTACCTTTTGCAGAACAATAAGTTTCCATCAGTACGTTAGGTGATAAAGCAACAATTTTCTTATCTAAATTTCCTGTCCCTTAGTCGTCTAAACAAATGTGTGTGTGGAGGGGGGGGTGGGAGGGTGATATATTTGAATAAATTCCATTTTTTGCTGAGGGGAAGTAATTAGGATATAATAAATAATGCTTACAGTGTTATGTCACGTCAAGAGGATATCTTAAAGCGCTTCACAGGACGCACTGAAAAGTGTAGTGACTATATGTTTTTGTGGGCGAACATGACAGCTAATTTGCACATGGCATGTCCTACAAACAGGGATAAAGTGACTGACTCATTTTATTTGGGAGATTGTTGGCCAGGACATCAGGACAATCTCCTACTCCCTTCTCTGCCATGGGATCTTTATCATCCTCCTGAACATATGGAAAGGGTCTTGGTTTAACTTCTTGGGATTTCCACATGTAGATACATAGTATGCATTCCATGCTTCCCATCTAATTGTGGAGGCAACTTTCCTACCCAGAGGCGAGTGTGATAGCAACTGAGCCAGGATGAGAAAGGAGCATCGAGTCCCCTCTCACTCAGGCTGACAAATCAATCAACAATTTTCCATTTGTTTCTTCCACATCCATACTGTCTCCTGTTACTACATATTCAAGTCCTTCCTGTTCAACCTCACCTTTGGTCACCATCCTACCCCTCCCCTCCCTGCCTTCCGCCCCTCCAGATTCCAACCCCCAGCTTGGGTGCAAATCCTTAACTGTCCAGCACCTTGAGATGCCTCTGGACAGATAAGCAAGTAACAGCCCCTTTGGCTCAAGAACCCTCCACCTCCCTTTGCCAGCCATGTCCCCCCTACGCCACGGCACAGCCAGAAAATGACCAATTCACCTCGATGAGTTCAATAAGATTGTAGAAGTAATGGTTCTCGTCGATGGTCAGCTTGTTGTCCTCGTAAATGACCCGATAGTGGACGATGTCGGAGTGGGAGCTGACACACAGCACGTAGTCTCCAGGGTGGCGAATGGATTCACGCACCAGGAAGAGCCCGTCCTCCCGGGGCTGGAGCAGCCGGACTGCCTCCTCACCAGAGATCTTCCCGTGAAACCATCTGATGATCAGAGATGCAGAAACACGGTTATAATAATAATAATTTTGATACAATGCTTTTCATATTTTCTAGACGTCTCAAAGCGCTTCACAGAATATACTGTAAAGTGAATTGACTGTATATTTGTAGGCGAAACGCGGCAGCCAATTGCGCACAGCAGCGTCCCCACAAACAGTCGAGGATTGAAATGGCCAATTTATTAGAGGTTTTTTTTGGACGGAATATTATTAGGCGTGTGGAGTAAAGAAACTTGCCCAAGGTTTCACCCTGAATTGTCTGGATTCGAAACACAGGTCTCACGTTTGTAAGGCTCTAACCACTGAGCTACAGGACTCCACATGCTCCACATTTAACACCCACCTACAGTACAGCTCTTTCCTGTCCGAGTATTGATGCCAGTGTCCCATCAAATGGACCCCTCCATCTACACATTAGATATATAGATATACAGACAGGAGTAGGCTTTTCAGCCCCTCAAGCCTGTTCCATCATTTTATAGGATCATGGCTGATCTGCATTTCAATTCCAATGACCGGCCCTTGCTCCATTTCCCTTAATATCCCGACCTAACAAATATTTATCTACTTCCATCTTGAAAATGTGAATGGATGAATTCACTTTTCTGATCTGCTTATCCTTTTCCAATCTGCATGTGGAAGGGGTAGACAAGCGCTCTGAGATGCCGTCCAGCATGGAGGGCGCTATATAAATCAAAGTTGTTGTTGTAGTAATCCAGAGATTACCAACTGCCTTGACCACCTACTTCCCCGTGAAGTGCTCATAAAATATTCCTCACATTCAGACACGGTTGTCCAGTCACTGTGTGGTAGGGGAGATGTGTGATATCGGGTGATGACAGAGTTGGAAATTTGCTAGTCCCATCCTATACCCAAAGGCATTCATGATCTCTTGTGTGAGGTTACAGCAGATGGTGGGGGTACATCACCCTACAGAGGTCAGCTCCTTCAGAAAAGGATACGGTGGGTGTCTGACACATGCCGAAACCTACCATGGTGCTCAAGAGCATCCAAACCGAACTGAGAATTTCATGCATCCCATTCACATGTGCAAATCCCAGAGATAGATTGTTGGAATTTGTTGCATATTTGCTTCAACAATATAATTGGCAAATGATTATGGATGATGCAAGTGTAATGGGATTCTGGGAAGAGTGACGTGCAGATTTGAAAGAGAGTGTGAAAGAGGTTAACATGAAAGAGGTTGTTTGTAAAGTTTGCATTATAGGACTGAGTGAATCTACATTGCGTTTTGTGGATTAAATAACATTACATGGTGTCAGAAGTGAAAACGGAACCTGGAGTGAAACTAACTACGAGAGGGAATACGGATTGAAAAGCAAAATGCAGAAAGTGCAGAATTAAATGCAGACACCAAGACCACTGAAACGGTTTAGAAGTCTACGGCACAATAGGCAACCGTTTGAAAGAGACTTTAACATTTTTGGACTGGCAGGAAACATAATAAAACTGCCACAGGAACAGCAGTCTGAGATATTTGTGAAGATAGCAGGAGAGGAAGTAAGGAAATATTTTGCAACCCTAGAAAGGGAGGTGGACATGCCATTGAATGAGATGATGAATGTTATGTTATGCTGTGGAAAAGATAATGTGATAATTGAGCGATTTAAGTTTGAAACAAGAAAGCAGGGACTCACAGAATCACTCAATCAGTGCCGTGCAGTACTGAGAACCCTAAGTAAAAATTGCAATTACGGAACCTTAAGAGACGAAATCATTTGTGACCAAATAATAGTTGGCATAAAGGATACAAAATTAAGAGGAAAACATTTGAAAAAAGGCGACCTGGCGTTAGAATCGGCAATGGAGATAAGGATTGAAGAGGTGACAAAAATAAATATGAGAGAAATGGAGAGAGAAACAGAAGTGGAAATAGATGAGCTAGCCAACAGGCAAAGTTGGGATCATACAGATGAAGGGTATGGAGTGTGGAGAATATACAGGACAAGAGGGAGGTCAGACAGAATGGACACATGTGGCAAGTGAGGATTAGAACATCATATGAGGAGAAGGAAAAGAATGCTATCAATGCAAGAGATGTGGGTATTATTATGCAAGATTATGCAGGAATAGACAAGAACATGTAGGGAGATACAGCAGATATGAAGCACAAGAAAAACATCAAACAGAAAGAAGAGCATACAAGGGATCAAATAACCTGAGGAGAACAAGAATTGGACAAATTAAATCGGGAGAATCTGAAAGGTCTGACAGCTCAGATACAGGATCCAGTGAAAATGAACAAGAAGATGAGCACCTCCTCATTAGCATACACACAAAAGAAAAAACAAGTGGATAGTATCTTTAGTGTGTGAAAAAAAAGTAAGGAACGTAAGTCAGTGTAAATTAGATACAGGAGCACAGGTCAGTGTAATGGCATGGGAAGAATATATAAAATTGGACCAAATAAGGAAAGATTGGAGAAAGGGAAAGGTAAACTAATGGTGTATCACAAAGGAAAAATGGAGACAGTGGGCACAGTAGGGATAGAAGTGATATACAAAGTGAGACAATAGAGAATAAAATGTTACATAGTGAAAGTGAAAGTGGATACTTCATTAGGATAAAGATATAATAAAAATGGGAATGTTAAAAAGAATTGGGAATGTGAAATTAGAGGAAAGGGGGAGACAGAAAAAATAGTAGGACAATATAAACATCTGCTCGGGTAGAAAGGAATCAGGAAAGAAAATATTGAGATCATAGGTACAGACGCAAAGTAATTGGAAGGAATGAGGGCAAGGTCCACAGAAAAAAAAAAACTTTCAAAAAGGAGAAGTCTTATGGCTTCAGAGGAAAAACCTAAAAAACGGAAGGCTGGGTCAAAGGGAAAATTTGGAGGGAGAGATAAGAACTCCAGATCTTATTGGGTAAAAGATGAAAAGGGAAAGATGTATAGATGAACATCATGGGAGCTCAAACAGAGAACAATAAAGAAACAACAGGAGAAAATGGAAAGAGCAGAAATGGTGAGAACAACCAGATGCGGAAGAGAAATAAAATGAGCACAAAACAATGATAGAACAAGATTGAAAAGAAAAGAAAGGAAAGAATAAAAGAATTTGTTGCATATTGCTTTAACGACACAAGTGGCAATTGATTGTGGATGGTGCAAGTATAAAAGGATTCTGGGAAGAGTGACTTGCAGATTTGAAAGAGAGTGTGAAAGAGGCTGAAACATGAAAGAGGCTGTTTGTAAAGTTTGCAGTAAAGGTTTGAGTGAATCTACATTGCGTTTTGTGGATTAAAGAACATTACAGAATTGGAATGCGCACTCTCTCTCCCTGGAGGGACGCATCGTACTTACCTAATTCCGGAATTGCATTAGGTACAGGTTGGCAAGAGCCGAGACGTGTGGTGGACCCCAGAGTGGATGTTGGGTTACTACTGGAACTAACCAGTTAAAACCACAAAGCAAACCATCGAGAGCACTGTCTGGCCAGCCTTCCCACCTCTTGTCCATCTAGGACCATCGGACCTCTTTAGGGCTTTGGCTTACATTGTTAACAGGAGCTGAGTGGGAGGACATCCTGCCCCCAGTGACTGATCTGTTCTTCCAAGGCCATAGCTGATGAACAGCCATCAGCTATGGCCTGAAATACTGTGGCTCGATTGTGACATTGCATTGCCAAACATTTCAGTTCAGCTCCAAGAAGACCCCGCTTACCTTCCCCCAAGACGACAGTCACCTTGTGGTCATTTGACAAGCGCAGGCTTGCAGGAGCAGCAACATTGGGAAATGTTTCATACTCACGGCATGAGACTGATGTTGGGATCAACTCTAATGGCCTCTCGTTCCCGCACGTTATTCCTGGCTATGAGACCTTCCTCGCCAGTCTTATTGTGTTTAGCTTTGTACACACCTTTCTCCTAGTTACAAAGGAAAATAATAATTCTTCAAGGCGCTGAACAGTCACTGCTTCAGACACGAGCTGAGGACCGGGAGGGGGGTGGGTGGGGAGGGAACGGGTGGGACTAGGAGTTACCGATGGGTCCATCAAAGAGGAAAGTCTTAAGGTGACATTTGAAGCAGGCAAGGGAGGGGAGGCGAGGTGGAAGGACTGCGGGATGGACTTCCAGATATTGGGCACAAAGCCCAAAATGAAAAGTGCAATTCAAAATTTAATTGAGGTGTTCAGAATTCTGAGAAATTTTGATGGAAGAGATTGGGAGAAAATGTTTCCTCTGACGGGTCGGTTGGTAATCAGGGACATAGATTTAAGATAATTGGATAACGAACCAGGGGGTGTTACATATTTTGCATTAAAGTCGCAATTGAATATGGATGGTGCAAGTATAAAAGGATTCTGGGAAGAGTGACTTGCCGTGAGTGAAAGTGAGCGTGAAAGAGGTTGATTCGAAAGAGGGCAACTTCTAACGTTTGAATTAAAGGACTGAGTTAATCTACACTGCATTTTGTGGATCAAATAACATTACCGAGGGGGAGATGTGAAGACATTTATTTACCCAGGGAGTCGTTGCGACCTGGAATGCACAGCCTGCGGTGGAGGCAGATTTCATAATAGCTTTCCAAAGGGAATTGAATAGGTACTGAAAAAGGAAGCATTTGCAGGGCTATGGGGCAGGAGCGGGGGAAATGGGACTAGTTGGTAGCTCTTTCAAACAGCTGGCACAGGCACAATGGGCCAATGGCATCCTTCTGGGCTCTAAAATTCTGTGATAAATGTGTTGTTGATCCTCTATTGTGTGTGTCTGTACCGATGTTCATTCTCCCCTGGGAACATTTCTTCTAGATAAAACTTGCATTTATAGAGAGCTATTAATGTCAAAATGGCTCAATCAGTGTCACTGTTGGATGCAGTCCCATTCCATTGGTCTCTCTCCTCAATATCTATTCATGTCTCAGCTATCTAAACACCTCAGAATGTATCGGCTGTTTAGTTTGGCTTTGTTACTGCCTTCAGTCTGTCCTTCCTCTCCTCTCCTCTCCTCTCCTCTCCTCTCCTGCTGAGGCCCAGTTACTCCCCCACTCTAAGTGGCACTATATAAATGCAAATTGCTGTTGTTGATTTTTCTTCATTCTATACACTGAGGCAGCGAGTGGTGTCAGGCTGTTTAACCACAGCCACGATCGCGGGGATGGCAGGGTTAATAATAATAATCATAATAATCCCTGCATTTGACACAGCGCCTTATCGTATCTTCTAGACATCGCAAAGGCTCTTGACAAAATATACTGCAAAGTAAATTG
This sequence comes from Hydrolagus colliei, assembly GCA_035084275.1. Taxonomy (NCBI): domain Eukaryota; kingdom Metazoa; phylum Chordata; class Chondrichthyes; order Chimaeriformes; family Chimaeridae; genus Hydrolagus; species Hydrolagus colliei. The sequence continues at coordinate 7,252,610 of CM068766.1, read as the reverse complement.
ACTGTATACTTTGTGGGTGAAATGGCAGCCAATTTCTTTCTATTTCTTGCTGGAGGCATGGGGAGTAAGGAAACTTAGTTAAGATTTTGCCCTATTGAACCCAGATACTCTTGCTGGCAAGGCGAGTGCTGTAACCACCAAGTTACTGGTCATCACAGTCCACACGGTCTCAGCGAACGGGAGCTTTGGTTGTCACTTGATAGTGATCTGTAGTAGAAAACGTGGTTGGTTTTACTACCCTCTAGCTCAGGGTCACTGAAGCCAACTGTAGTCCACCTAAGATTAACATGAACCAACTAACAACATGCGATTCCGAGGTGCAGATTGGCAAATGGCTTTTGCTGAGCCCTGGGCAGAAGAGGGGAGATGATAAGCAGGCTTTTTGGTCGACACATTGTTAGAGCGGAAAACACAGCCAACAATGACGGCGACAAAAGGCTTCTTCTGCCCAAAACCGGTAACTGGTGCAATCTTCTCATATCATGTCTTGGGAAAGGACACGTTCAAAACAACCTTGCTCAAGAGGAAGTCAGACAGGAGGAAGTGCGTTTCTCTGCAACATATTGCCTTTTACATACTCACATTCACAACCTCTGTGATAGTCAGGAGATCACCTTTGTGAAACGGCAGCTCATTTTTCTTGGAGGTTTTGTGATCACTCTTGGCCACGCACTGTGTGCCAGGTCCCCAGCCTTTCTGCACGAACGCAAGAAGCAATAAAAATGATTTATAAAAGATTCCTTACATTTGGTACAGCGCCTATTGAAAATAACAGTTCACACTCACTTGGTAAAATGTCGTGACTGTATATATGTAGGTGAACATGGCGTTCAATCTGTGCACAGCGATATTCCACAAAGAGCCATAAAGGTAAATCACTGAGAGGAGTGTTGGCTGGGTTATTGGCAAAAACTCTTATTTTCTTCACCAATAGTGCCATGGGACCTTTAACATCCATCTAAACAGACTCTGTTTAATGTCTTCTCTGAAGGACCTCTGACAATCCAGCACTTCCTCATCTCTGCTCAAAGTTCCAACACGCAATTGGACTTAAATGCAGAGATTTTTCAGAAAGACAGTTGCTGGCACGATGGGTCAGATGGCCTCCTTCTGGGCTGTGAGTTTCTACGGTTCTAACATTGAAGAAAAGTCATGAAAATTACCTCACTGAGAGCCCAGGTCAAGAGACCACAGGGTCACGGCAGACATCAGGAGAGGGTAATTAATGGTTGATTGTTACTCGAACGGTGACCAGGACTCTGGACTCGTTTAAGAAACAGCTTGATGAAATGGGGGTCTGGAAGAATGAAGTCAAATGGCCCAAAGTGCCTTCTTCATCCAAACTTCTTGTGATTACAACGAGGATTGATTTTAAGATCCTCTCACTCGTTATCAATTCCCTTCTTGCCCTCGCTCCTCTCTAACTATTCAATTTACAATTTACTTATCCCCCCATTATGCCCCCCCCACCCCACCCCCTCTACTCAGCTGGCTCCAGCTTCCTATTCCAGTGTCCTCGTCCCCTCCACTCCACCATCAGTGGCATTGCCTTTAGCCACTTCTGGCGCGCTGTCAGACTCCGTCACTGTCAAGCGCTCCAGGACTCTACCCTGCACGACAGGCGCTATAAATGCAAGTAGTTGTTGAGTTATATTAATAGTAATAATCCTTGCATGTCTTCTAGACGTCTCAAAGCGCTTCAGAGAATATACTGTAAAGTGAATTTGACTGTATATATGTGGGCAACATGCGGCAGCGAATTTTGCACAGCAGTGTCCCCACAAACAGTCGTGGATTGAAATGACCAATCTTTTTTTGAGGGATTATTATCAGGCGTGTGTATGGAGTAAGGAAACTTGCCCAAGGTTTCGCTGTAACCTGCCTGAAATTAGACCCAGGTCTCTTGCTTGTAAGGCGAGTGCCCTAACCACCGAGCTACACATTTGTTAGCTCATCTCACAGCGTTTAAGAGTAAGTAAACTTGCCTAAGGTTTCGTCCCATCCGGGAATCCTGTATTTAAAAATAATGTAAGATTTAACACAACCAATTTATGTCTGTCTGTGCATTGCTGAACTCACCCCTGCCATCAGCTGTTCATGTAATCCTCTCTCTCTCAGAGCGCCGAAGAGTGGAGGTGGAACAAGCCTGTGGAAGACCCTCTTTATCCAGCAGTGTTACAATCAGAGACGACGCGTTGACTAGCTATACGTTTTCCTTGACTGTGTTACAGCCTGTGGAGGATGATGAATTTCAAAACATGTTCTCAATAACTCAACACAAACATTCAAGAACCTTTTTCACAATAGCAATGCCTGGGACACGCCTGACTTGAGTTCACATTTCATGGTAAAACATCTAGTCATCTGGATTTTGGCCGAATTTAAGAAAGTCGAAACTTTCAAATTGATACGGATTACATCAGAACAACTTGCTGTGGCAAAATACCTTTGAAGTAGGATGAGGGTTTCAGAACACTTCAGAGACAATAGGCGGCAATGAGCATTGAGAAGAGGAAGGAGAATTTTAGGGTTTGGAACCAAACAACACTTTCTGATTCATTAATAAGGCACCCAAAGGTTTGTATCCAATGCATTGAATAGGGAATTTACACTATTAATAATATCATTGCATTTGATATATCATTGAGACTCCTCAAAGCGCTTCACACAATACATTGCAAAGTGAATTGACTGTATATTTTGTGTATTATTATTTGAGGGAACAAAAGAATGAGGAGGATAAATGCCAATGCATTGAGTAGGAAATTGTATAATAATATTAATTGTCCTTACATTTATTACAGCGCCTTTCACGTCAGGAGGATGTCTCAAAGGGTTTCAAGGGGTTTCATCGTAAAGTGTAGTGACTGTTTATATTGTAGGTGAAGATAGCAGCCTAGGTGCACACAGACATGAACTAACAGCCAATTTTATCCAGGGGATTGTTGGCCAAGAGAAACTCACAATTGAAAAGTGCCGTGGGATCCTTAACATCCACCTGGACAGGCCCAGCCAGGACTCAGATCAAGGTCTCATATGAAGGACAGCACCTCAACATGGTTCCACACTCCCACAGCACTGCATTGGCGTGTCAGTCTAGACTATACGAGTCCAAAGTCCTGATGTGGGGTTTCTGACTCAGAGGTGAGAGTGTTTCTCGCTACTCCACGTCCCCCGACCCACCCGCCCCCACCATTGTTGGGCGAGCCTTCAGCCACTCTGACCCCAACCCCTGGAACTCCGTGCAACGCGGCAGCCAATTGCGCAAAGCAGTGTCCCACAAACAGTCGTAGATTGAATTTACCAATTTATTTATTTATTTTGGAGGGATTATTATTGGGTGTGTGTAATAAGGAAACATGCCCACCCTGACCTGTCTGGATTTGAACATAGGTCTCACTCTTGTAAAATGAGTGCTCTAACCACTGAGATACAAAACTCCAATACCCTGCCTGGAATTGAGACCTGGATTCAATTCCAGGCAGGGTAAAACCTTGGGCAAGTAAATAAATAGGTAAATTCAATTTATGACTGTTTGTGGGGATACTGCTACATGCAATTTATTGGCTGTCGCGTTTTGCCCACAAATATACAGTCAATTCACTTTACAGTATATTCTGTGAAGCGCTTTGAGGCGTCTAGAAGACGTGAAAAGCGCTATATCAAATGCAAGGACTATTACTATTATTATTAATGTTATAAGACTCTATCAGATGCAAGGATTGTGATTATTATAAATAGTTGTTGAGCATTTTCTCTCCAGTCAGTTTGATGCTGCAGTAGAGGAAGTGGTGGAATGCTCACGTGCCACTGCAAATGATCAGAGTCAAAATAACAAACAGTGTATATAAGAGTTATTTGGGGGCTACAGGGACAGTGGCAGCATGGATCCACAACTGTCTGGGAGACAGAAAGCAGAGAGTTGTGATGAACGGTTGTTTTTCTGACTGGAGGGAAGTGTGCAGTGGTGTCCCCCAGGGATGGTATTGGGACCACTGCTCTTTTTAATATACACAAATGATCTGGACTTGGGTGTAGGGAGCATAATTTCCAAGTGTGCAGATGACACAAAGTTAGGAAAAGTAGTAAATAGTGAGGAGAATAGAAGCAGACTGCAAGAGGCAATAGACACAATGGTTAAAATGGACAGACACAGGGCAGATGAAGTTTAATGTGGAGAAAAGCAAGGTGATGCATTTTGCGAGGAAGAATGAGGAGAGGCAATATAGACTGATAGTACAATCTTAAGCGGGGTGAAGGAACAGAGAGACTTGGGGGTTCATGTAAGTAAATCTTTGAAGGTGTCAAGACAGGTAGATAAGGCTGTTAAAAATGCATATGGGACACCAAGTTTTATAACTAGGGACATAGAGTACAAAAGTCAGGAAGTTATGATTAATCTGTATAAAACTTTAGTTAGGCCTCAGCTGGAGTATTGTGTTCAATTCTGGGCACCACACTTCAGGAAGGATGTTATGGCATTGGAAAGGGTGCAGAGGAGATTTACCAGGATGGTACCAGGAATGAGGGACTTCAGCTATGAGGAAAGGCTGGAGAGGCTAGGATTATTCTCATTGGAGTAGAGAAGGTTACGAGGAGACCTAATAGAGGTTTTCAAAATCATGAGGGGATTCGATAGGGTAAACAGGGAAAAACTGTTTCCAATGGTAGGTGTGTCAGTGACTAGAAGTCATAGATTTAAAATAGTTTCTAAAAGAAGCAGAGGGGAAGTGAGGAGTATTTGTTTCACTCAGCGAGTTGTTCGAATATGGAATGCTTGAAAGGTTGGTGGAGGCCGATTCAATAACAACTTTTAAAAGAGAGGTGGATGGTTATTTGGGGAGGACGGGGTTGTGGGGAGAGAGAGAGAGCTGGGGAGTGGGATTCACTTTGAATAACTCTTTTCAAAGAGCCGGCACAGACTCGAATGGCCTCCGTATTGTGCTGAAACATTCTATGATTCTATGATCTCATGCACAGTGGGCAGAATTCACCAGCCTGAATTTAGACGCCATTTAGCTTAAAATAGAAAGGACAGCCCAGTATTGTAATTGCAACAATAAGATCAACATTTATATTTATAGAGCACCTTCCGCCCGCAGTGTCTCAGAGAGCTTCACAATGGCGGAGCCCAAGGCCGAGCCAGGGGGATATAGGGAAGGTGACCGCAGTCGAGGAGAAAGGTCTCCCTGCGCGACCTGAAGGTAGGAAAGCAGTGGGTTCAGCAAAGGTGGTCGAGGGAGGGAACTACAAAGCTGCAGCATAACAACAACATAGTACAGTATTATCACTGATCACAAACTCTGTGCTTAATGTGTCAGGTCACTCTTGCCTCTCATTCACGATGTGTAAGAATGGTGGTGCACTGTACTATATTGAATTAAATGCAAGGATTATTTTCAGTTCACGGTAATAAAACCTGCCTTTTGGAATTTCATATTTACATTTTGAGTTTGGCAATTATTTATTCGACCGGGAGAGAGGTTTATGCTGAGCTCGTTATCACAGTTTTGTAAATCAAGCTTCCTTTCAGAAGTGCAATTAAATGGGATCCTGTAGTTCAGTGGTTAGACCACTCACCTTACAAGCAAGAGACCTGGGTTCAATTCCAGGCAGGGCGAAGTTTCCTTACTCCACCGCCTAATAATAATCCCTCAAAAGAATCAATAATAAATTGGTCATTTCAATCCACGACTGTTTGCGGGACACTGCTGTGTGCAACTTGCTGCTGTGTTTCGCCCACGTATAAACAGGCAGTTCACTATACAGTATATTCTGTGAAGCGCTTTGAGACATCTAGAAGACGTGAAAAGCTCTATATCAAATGCAAGAATTAATTATTAGATTATGTGAGTTCAGGCTCTCACGTCAGGACTTTGAACCACAACAAATATAATAACAAAATTACATTTTACAACCTTGTACAACAAAATTACAACCTTTCACGTTGGGAGGACGTCCCAAGGCCCTGAACTCACGTAGTCTACGCTGACGTTCCAATGCAGTGTTGGGGGAGCCCTGCATAGTTAGAGGAGCAGTCCCTCAGATGAGACAAGACCCAGTCTGCCTGTTCTCACAGCACCCTTTGAAAACAGAAGGGATTTTCTCTCTCCCGCTGCCCTAGCCAACAATCCCCCAGATAAAATTGGTCCTTTGTTCCATGGCTGTTGCGAGACATCACTGTGTGCAAAATTGGCCGCTGTGTTCGCCCACAAAACACACAGTGACCACACTTTACAGTATATGCTGTGAAGCACTTGGGAAAAATGTTGCAATGAGAAAGGTGCTGTTCCAAGTAAAAAGATCATTAAAAATGCAAGGAATATTACCATTCCTGTTTAACTAATAATAATAAATAATAATCCTTGCATTTGATATAGTGCTTTTCACGTCTTCTAGAGTGCTTCACAGAATATACTTTAAAGCGAATTGACTTTATATTTGTGGGCGAAATGTGGCAGCTGATTATGCACAGCAGCGTCCCACAAACAGTCGTGGATTGAAGTGACCAATTTATTATTTTTTTTTTATCACGAGGGGTTATTGCCAGGTGTGTGAAGTAAAGACACTTTCCCAACATTTCGCCCCGACGGGAATCAAACTCCAGTTCTCTCACTTGCAAGGCGAGTGTTCTAACCACTGGGCAACCAAGAGTTAAAGTGGAGCTCTCTCTACACTGTCAGTGCACACTCCCAGATCAGCGCAGCGCAGGTTAGAAACAAAATCAATTTTCTCTTACGTTGTCTGTCCACCGCTTTCAGCAAAATTCAGAACAGACTCAGAAATGTGTGACCTCGTGGCCTTATGCTCCTCTATCTACGAGATCGTCTTGGCTTTCTTTGACATGTATTTGAAAGTTCCTTTCACAGCCACAAACAGCTCTAGTAAATTTGACCGGCCACCTTGTAGCTTACAACAACAACAACAACACTATTACATTTACAGAGCCTCTTTCATGTCGGGAGGACGTCCCAAGGCACTGAACAGTCAGGACCCGAGCAAGGGAGAGGGGCAGGGTACGGGGATGGGGCTTTAATCTGCTTAACCTGCACCGAGCTCTGCTCAGCTCTGAAGCTCTCTGTCTCGCGCCTGTTTTTTTTAGAAGTTAAGAAAATTAGCACATGGCACTTACAGTGTCCAAGGAGCAAAAAGCCAGAGCACTTTGGCTTGCTGTCAACCTCTCCACATGATAGATAGTCAGTGCTCACAGCTGTCTCTCCAACCTCACGCTAACAGGAAGTACAGCGCTGACTGCACACACACATACACAAGCCAATACCCGCGCTGGCCTCGTATAAAGTACAGTAGTGTAAGTCACTCGACTGTAAATGCAACAAATGTTCCTCAGTTAATAAATATTCCTGGTCACTCACAGCAGGTGTTTCCCCTGTTGAACCTTTATAATATAATTGCAGGATTTGTGGCGTCCTGTAGCTCAGTGGATAGAGCACTCAACAACAACAAAATACAGCAAAATAACATTTATAAAATAACATTTTTAATCACATTTAGAGCGCCTTTCGCGTCGGCAGGACGTCCACTCACCTTGCAAGTGAGAGACCCTGTTTTAATTCCCAACAGCGAAACGTGGTGCGAGTTTCCTTACTCCACACGCCTCTGTTTACCTAACAGTAGACAGGAACCTGAAAGGTGCAACACTAAAGGCAAGAATTATTATATTATGGTCAAAAAGTGGACTCGGTAATGAGTTAGAAAGCAGATGTGGTTATGAAGCCTTGTCGCGCTGCTGCCAATGGAGAGGAAAATATGTAGTAACAAACCAAAGAGGAAGTTTCAAATAAACGTTGTTCAAAAGCGTTTACCCTCCAGTGAATTGATGATCAGCGTGTCTCAGCATTTAAATGTGGAAATTGCAAGGTTTGCTCAAGTTAAAAAAGACTTGTGCAGCTAGAATTTCTTTCAAGAAAATGAAATTGAAAGGGAGAGACATAACACAGATTTTTGTTTCATTTCATCCCTCATCAATCTGGTTCTGATCTATATTATGAATCAACGGCAGCAACAACAACTTGGATTTATATAGCGCCCTCCACACCAGACGGCATCTCAGAGCGGTTCACAGAGCGAATCCTGGGGGAGAGCCAGTGGGGGAGCGGGAAAAAGGTGACCAAAAGCGCGGTCAAACAGAAAAGTCTTCAGGCGCAACCTGAAAGTAGGAAAAGAGGTGGGGGGGGCGAGGCAAAGGGATTGAAGGAGGGAGTTCCAGAGCCTCAGAGTGTAGTGGCTGAAGGCATGGTCGGCGATGGTGGAATGGAGGATTAAGGGGACAAGGAAGAGGCCAGACCCAGTAGAGCAAAGGCAATGGGGAGAGAGAAGAGAGGAGGTCAGAGAAGTAGGGGGTTGCAGAGGAGTGGAGGGATTTGAACACAAGAGTGATGATCTTGAGATCGATCGACTCTGAGACAACGAGCCAGTGAAGTCTGGCCAGGACTGGGGTAATCGGGGAGCAGAGTTTGGTTCCAGTGAGAATGCAGGTGTTGGAATTTTGAAGAAGCTGGATTTTGTGAATAGTGGCGGAGGGGAGACCGGCGAGGAGGGTATTGGAATTGTATAATCAGCTATAATGTGGAACAAATTCCCTAGGGAGACAGACGGCGGAAGCAGGAAGTGTTGATGCTTTCAAGAACAATCTAGATAGATTTCTGTTGGGAAATAATATTTGGGGATATAATACACAGTGTGTATCTAGGATGGTGGAAGGTTAACTGGATGGAACTTGGTCTTCTTTCATCCAGTAAACTCTTATGTTCTCATTGGAATCATGGCTGTAATACCTCGCCTAGAAAATCACTTTATATTTCCAGCACCTACCATCCTGTGGCCTCTCTGTGGAAACTGATAATTTGGCGCTGAATTCAGGGCAGGTTTGTGTTGTGATCCCCATACTCACTGGGATCTGATGAGTGAGTGGAGGATCAGATTTGCCTGTCCTATTGTCAACACTGTTGGAGGAACAATGTTTTAGAGGGCAGGGCACTGGTGCTCATGAAACTGAGAGCTCGTGAACGTTGTCAGGAAGAAGGAATATTTGGTGGTGTGGGTGGGTGGGTGGGTGGGGGGAGGGGGCGGCGGAAACAAAATGGAACACAAAGATTAACGAATTAATAAATTGTAGAATGGAACACACGGGGTTACGACTGAATAAATTGTAAATTGGGGCTGTCCACTAATAAACTCTATTAGATTCAAATAGTGTTTGCCTTGTCCTTGATATTATTAAGTTCATCCATCTTGTGGTACCTTGAGGTTTCCTGCCCAGGATTACTGTTCATTTCCTACTGTTATCAGCCATAGCAGGCAGCCTGAGCTTCAGTGCACTGCACCCCAGCCCAGGCCTGGAGATGCCATGCTTCATCAATGATCCGATGTTGCCTTCAAGCAAATGTTGCTAAATATGGTTAGTGAGATAACGCCAGCCAAACAGCACTGACACTGACTGTGAATTATAGTAGATGTTGAATTGTTTAAAAGGCATACGGGATACCAGGCTTTATAAACAGGGCATAGAGTACAAAAGTCAGGCAGTTCTGATCAACTTTTATAAAACATTGGTTAGGCCTCAGCTAGAATACAGTGTTCAGTTCTGGGCACCGCACTTTAGGAAGGATGTCAAGGCAATGGTGAGGGTGCGAAGGAGATTTACCAGGATGGTACCAGGAATGAGGGACTTCAGTTATCAGGAGAGGCTAGAGAAGCTAGGATTATTCTCCTCGGGGCAGAAAAGGTGAAGAGGAAACTTAATAGAAGTTTTCAAAATTATGAGGGGATTTGATAGGGTGAACAAGGAGAAACTATTCCCACTAGTGAGTGGGTCGGTAACCCGAGGTAACATAGTTGTTAAAGAAACAGAGGGAAAGTGAGGAGAAATTTTTTCACAGTGAGTTGTTCGGATCTGCAATGCATTGCCTGAAAGGGGGTGGATGCCAATTCATTAACAATTGGCTTTTCAAAGAGATGTGGGTCATTATTTGGGGAGGACAGGTTTGCAGGGCTATGGGGAGAGAACAAAGGGAATGATTTGGACAGCAAACAAAACACAAAATACTGCAGATGCTGGGAATCTGAAACAAAAACAAAGGTTGCTGGGGAAACTCAGCAGGTCAGGCAGCATCCATGGAGAGAGGAAAAAGAGTCAACATTTCGGATCTACAACCCTTCGCCAGGACTGGTTTGCACAGCTTTTTTCAAAGAGCTCTTTTCAAAGAGTCGGCACAGACACAACAGGCCGAATGGCCTCCTTCTGTATAATTCTATGAATTATATTGGAAATCCCATTGCTGCTTCACTGGCTGTGTTGGTGAAAGCAGCGTCTAATGGGGTATTTAGCCACAAGCTATACTGGGAGGCCCCAGGTTCGTCTGCGCTCAGGCCAGTGGCAGCCAAGTTGCTGCTAAGTGATCTACAGTCCATAACTCGAGTGAGGCCAGGCTTTCAGCCTCTCTGCTCCCACACTGTGGAACTCCATCCCGCAATCCCTTTGCCTCACCTCCTCCCTTTCCTCCTTCAAGGCCGGTCTCAAGACCTTCCTCTTCGACCGTGCCTCCTGCTCCCCTCCTAACTCTTCCCCCTCTCCCACTCTCTTTCTCTTTCCCCCTACCCCGACCCTTCCTCCCGTGCTCGGGTCCCGACCTAATTGTTCAGCGCCTTGGGACGTCCTCCTGATGTGAAAGATGCTCTAAAAATGCCAAACTAGTGGGACCAAAGGAACGAGAGCCAGTTTCCATTTTTACTGCACCATTCACGTCGGGACAAAGTCTCAAAGCGCTTCACGGAGCTGATTGGGTGGGTGAGGGACAGGCAAGTGGCCAAAAGCACAGTCAAAGGGATAGCTCTCAAGGTGGGCTTTAAATATGGGACAGAAATGAGTGGAGTGTGGTGGTAGGAGGGGAGACTCGGAGTGCTAGAGACTGGGGGCAGAATGGCTGAAAGCTCACCAGCTGTTGGTAGAGTGGGTTGGACGGAGTCTAGAAGCAGACTGTTGTTAGCTGAGTGGAGCCTGTGGCTGGGTGAGGTTGCAGGAGATTCCAGAGTTGGGTTATGGAGGGATTTTGTACGTGATTTGTACTTGAAATGGTTCCACCGGGGGAGCCAGTGAGGCTGAGCAAAAACACAGAGCCTTGAGGAGAGGACATGAGCTGCAGAGAGATAACAGCTAGAGAGATAAGGCCTGCTGGTTCCTTAATTCGATTTTTGCTATTTTCAGAGTGGCAACTTCAGGGACAACAGTCATGCTGTTGAGAGAAACGGGAAATAAGAGCTGTTCTCCCCACACCTTATCAACATAGATACTATCATCACTGACGTCACTATAAGAGAGTGTAACAAGAATACTATCTTTCATGACCCTGCCTATTGCAACGATGTGCATTAAACTAATGCAAAATTAAACATCTCTCTGCCTTATTGAGTAAACAAGATTTAAAATACAATAGATTCTAAGTGACTTTGTTTCTCCTGTGCGTGGGCTCCGAATGTAAATTTCTGGCAAAAGGAATACGCTGGCCCTTTCTGGCCACACCCTTGGTCTCAGATTACAACAGAGTTTGCTGCCAGTGCTAACCACACCTTGAAACCCAACATCTCTGATACCCATTGTCCACCAAGTGAACGCTGTATAGCAAATACTACGCAGCAATATGAAGCATCCTATTGGTGGCTGACAGTTGGTAAATGGCTGATGCGAAACTGAGTCCCGAGTACTCAGGACTCCGAACTCAGCTTCAATCCTTGTTATGTGCTGATCTCAGCTGGAGCCACGGTAGGGCTACAATTTGTCTCATTGACCCTGCGTTTAAGGACGGGAAAATAAAACCAAGTATCTCGGGCCCTGATCACTTCCTTGGGACGTCCTCCCGTCGTGAAAGGCACCGTAATAATAACAATAATAATAATCCTTGCATTTGATATAGCGCTTTTCACATCCTCTAGCCTTCAGCCACTACGCCCCGAGGCTCTGGAACTCCCTTCCTCACTCCCTTCGTCTCACCCCCTCTATTCCCAGTTTCAGGTCCCAGCTGAACACCTTTCTCTTCGACTGCGCCTTTGGTCACCTTTCTACCCCTGCCCTGGCTCAGTCCCGGGATCTGTTGTTGTAAAGCGTTTCTGAGACACCGTCCTGCGTGGAGGGCGCTATATAAATCAAAGTTGTTGTTGTTGTCTCAAAGCGCTTCACGGTATATACTGTAAAGTGAATTTGTGGGTGAAACGCGGCAGCCAATTGCACACAGCAGCGTCCCATAAACAGCCGTGGATTGAAATTACCAATTTTATTTGAGGGATTATTATTAATCCCTCAAATAAATGGTAGCGCAGTTGATGTAGTTTACATGGACTTTCAAAAGGCATTTGACAAAGTGCCACATGAGAGACTTATTAGGAAATTAAAGGCCCATGGCGTAAAAGGGACAGTGGCAGCGTGGATCCACAACTGGCTGCGAGACAGAAATTAGAGAGTTGTAGTGAGCGGCTGTTTTTCAGACTGGAGGGAAGTGAGCAGTGGTGTGCCACAGGGATCAGTTTTGGGACCATTGCTGTTTGTAATCTACATCAATGATCTGGACTTGGGTGTACGGAGTACAGTTTCCAAGTTTGCAGATGACACTAAGTTAGGGAGAATAGTAAATAGTGAGGAGGATAGTAACCATCTGCAAGAGGATATAGACAAATTGGTAAAGTGGGCAGACACATGGCAGATGAAGTTTAATGCAGAGAAGTGTGAGGTGATGCATTTTGGGAGAAGAAATGAAGGGAGGCAATATAGGCTAGATAGTACAATTTTAAATGGTGTGAAGGAACAGAGAGACCTGGGGATTTGTGTTAGTGACTCGTTGAAGGTGGCAGGACAGGTAGACAATGCTGTTAAGAAGGCATATGGGATACTAGGCTTTATAAATAGGGGTATAGAGTACAAAAGTCAGGAAGTGCTGACTAACCTCTATAAGACTTTGGTGAGGCCTCAGCTGGAATACTGTGTTCAATTCTGGTCACCACACTACAGAAAGGATGTGAAGACATTGGAAAGGGTACAACGAAGATTTACTAGGATGATGCCAGGATTGAGGGACTTCAGCTATGAGGAGAGGCTAGATAGGCTAGGGTTATTCTCTCTGGAGCAGAGAAGATTGAGGGGAGACCTAATAGAGGTTTATAAGATCATGAGGGGTTTCGACAGGGCAAATAGAGAAAAACTATTTCCACTCGTGGGCGAATCTGTGACTCGTGGTCACAGATTTAAAATAGTTTCAAGGCGAAGTAGAGGGGAGCTGAGGAGAAATGTTTTCACTCAGCGAGTTGTTCGAATCTGGAATGCATTGCCTGAAAAGGTGGTGGAGGCTGATTCGATAACAACTTTTAAAAGGGAATTAGATCTTTATTTAGGGAGAACGGGTCTATTAGGCTATGGGGAGCGGGCAGGACAGTGGGATTGAATCGCTCTTTTCAAAGACCCGGCACAGACTAGATGGGCCGAATGGCCTCCTTTTGTGCCGTAAAATTCTATTAATCTATGAATCTATTAGGAGTAAGGAAACTTGCCCAAGATTTTGTCCTGCCGGGAATTGAATCCAGGTCTCTCGCTTGTAAATCGAGTGCTCTAACCACTGAGACACACAACTCCATTTAAGAGGTGGGGAGGGGCGTAGCAATTAAACACAAGGATCAACTAATTAATGCATTTTGAACATTCAATTTAAAATGTGCTCAGTACGGAATACATGGGCTGGAGGGAAAGGGATTCCTATTCACTGGCTTTGACTGTGAGAGCTTAGTCTATAATATTATTAATAATACAGTACTTGCATTTGAGATAGTGTCTTATCACATCAAAGCATGTCACAGAATATACTATAAAGTGGATTGACTGTGTATTTTGTGGTTGAAATCTTCCCATCTCAGACATTACGTTAAATATGGAGTTTTCATGTGAGACGGACAAGAAAGGCAAAGCAAAATTCTTTTACACACTTGACAGAACTAGAGCAGGAATAGAACAGCAGCCAACGAGGAGAGGGGATAATAGAGAAAATATTTTTATGTCTACTCACTCAATCTCTGAGGCCTTACAGAACCAACAGAGTGTTCTGTATTGAGGTGTGGAGCACGACTAGGCTGTTCAGGGATATGCAGAGTGGCCAGTTACTCCAGCTCGGGAGCAGTCAATGCCTGATTTCATTTCCTCTTATACCTTATTTACGTTTATTTTCTTCACCTAACCACCATCCAAACCCAGGTCAATTTGAAACCCACCCTGGTTTTTCTATACTGTATGAACACAGGAATTTGCCAGTCGAATTTCACATCATTTGATTGATTTTCTGTCGATGTCTTCTGCGCTCAAAGTTCCTGCCAAATGACGTGTAAAGAACACAAGGAGTTCAGATTTTTGCTGCCTTCTCGCACAGAATCATACAATCTCAGCAGCACAAAAGGCGTTTCTGCCCATCGTGCCTGTGCCTTTGAAAGAACTACCAGATAGTCCCATTTCCCTGCTCTTACAACAATTTATATAATATAATAATATATAATAATATAATATAATAATAAAAATCCTTGCATTTGATATAGCGCTTTTCACATCTTATCAATGTCCCAAAGCGCTTCACAGAATATACTGTAAAGTGAATTGACTGTATATATTTGTGGGTGAATCGCGGCAGCCAATTGGGCACAGCAGTGTCCCACACACAGTCATGGATTGAAATGACCAATTTTATTATTGTGTTTTATTTTATAGGGATTATTATTAGGCGTGTGGAGTAAGGAAACTTGCCCAAGAAAAAGCCCTGACCTGCCTGGATTCGAACACAGGTCTCCCCAGCTTGCAAGACAAGTGCTCTAACCACTGAGCCAAAGGAGCTCCACATTTACACTAGTATCATTTACACTAAGCGCCCAATACGTCAAAAAGACCTCCCATAGCACTGCACAATCAGGGATTATGGACCCAAGCTGGGGTCAGGAGGGGTGAAGGGGAGGGGGAGGTGACCGAAGGCACTGTCGAAGAAGGTCTTCAGATGGGACTTGGATAATATAATGGGCCTGCTTGATAGGGTTCCAGAGTGTGGGAACAAAAGTTGAATGCCCGATCGCCAATGGTGCTGAGCAGAGGGAGCGGACAGGCTGATATATGGTTAGGAGGTCGCAGAGGTAGTGGGGAGCAAGACCTAGGAGAGGTTTGAAGGTGAGAACGAGGGTTTTAAATTTGATTACCTGGGGGATGGGGAGCCAGTGGAGCCACGTGATGGCGTGTGATCAGTTCTGAGCCTGGTGCAGGGGAGGACATGAACTGGTGAGTTCTGAATAATCTGCAGTTTACGGAGGGAAGCGTTGTAAGTCCAGCGAGCAGGCAGTTGCTGTAGTTAAGCCAGGACATGGTGAAAGCCTGGATAACCCATAGCCCTGCAATATTTTCCTTTTCAAGAACCTATCCAATTCCCTTTGGCGAGCTGTAAACGCAAGGATTATTATTTATTATTAGCAAATCTGTTTCCACCATCTTTTCAGGCAGCGCATTCCAGACCATTACAACTCTCTGGAAAAAAATGTCTCGTTAACCCCTCTGTTTCTTTCAGAAGAAGAACTGGGAAAACAAACAGGATACCTGCAATACCTCTCACCTCTTCCCAGACCACTGACCAAGACCCCATGCACAGTTGTGTGAGACAATGGTTTACATGTACTACCACCAATGTAGGATATTGCATCCGCTGCTCACGATGTGGTCTCCTCTCCATTGGGGAGACCAAACCAGATTTGACAAACGCCTCCATCCTGTCAGGAACTATAACCCTAACTCTCCTTCCCACTCCCAGTCCTGACCTCTCCATCCACAGTCTCCTGTGCTGTTCCAACAAACCGCAGCGCAAGCTTGAGGAACGGCACCTTATCCATCTGCTGGGGACCTTCCAGCCCTCTGGCCTTAATATTGATTTCAACAATTTCAGGCCATAATAGCTCACCTCCCCCCTCTTCTGTGACCATCTGATCTGCCTGTTCTTTGGAAATTTCAGCCCCACTTTGTTTGTTTTAATGTTATTAATACCTCTTCTCTGCAGTTTTGTTGCATCCCCCACCTTTTGTTTCACAACATTAACACCTCTTTTAACCCATCATCTCCTGCCCTCCACCCCATTTTCCCCTTTGCTCCCTTACCCTGCCTGTCCCCCTCTGTATGCGGATGAGACCCAACTCTACCTATCCGTGTCCACCCTCGATTCCAGGACTACTGGCGTTTTGACTACATGTCTGTCCAACAGTGAGTCCTGGACGAGGGCAAATTTCCTACAGCTCAATGTCAGCAAGACGGAAGCCCTCCTGATTGGCTCACGTCAGTGCCTCCGCACCTCAGGCGCTGACAGTATCAGCGTTCAAGGCTGCTCTCTCCACCTCTCGAAGCCAATCAGGAATCTGGGCGTCTTGTTCGACCCAGAGCTATCCTTCCTCCCGCACGTCCGCTCCATGACCGGCACAGCCTTCCATCACCTCCGCAATATTGCCAGACTCCGCCACTACTTCACCCCCCACGCCACCGAAACTCTCATCCCTCACGCCTTTATCACTTCCAGGCTCGACTACGGAAACTCTCTCCTCGTCGGCCTCCCCAGCTCCTCCTTTCACAGGCTGCAGATCATTCAGAACTCTGCAGCTCGTGTCTTCTCCCGCACCAGGCTTCGTGACCACATCACTCCCACCCTCACCCGTCTCCACTGGCTCCCCATCCCCCAAAGGATTGAATTCAAGATCCTCATCCTCACTTTCAAGGCCATTCACGCCCTTGCCCTCGCCTATCTCTCTGACCTACTGTCTCCCTATCAGCCTGTGCCCACACCCTCCATTCAGCAGACTCTGGCCTGCTCCGCGTCCACCGCCCTAACCCCCCCAACCATCGGTGGCCAGGCTCTCAGCCTCTCTGCTCCCACACTGTGGAACTCCATCCCGCAGCCCCTCCGCCTCGCCTCCTCCCTTTCCTCCTTCAAGGCCGGTCTCAAGATCTTCCTCTTCGATCATGCCTTCGGCTGCCCCCCTAACTCTTCCCCCTCTCCTTCCCCCTACCCCGACCCTCCCCCCCCACTCGGGTCCCGACCTGACTGATCAGCGCTTTGGGACTTCCTCCCGACATGAAAGGCGCAATATAAATGTAATTTTGTTGTTGTTAATCCTTAAAAGCCTCTCCCTCCCAACATACCCCAGTGCTGATGGAAGGGTTGTGGACCCGAAATATTGACTCACTTTCCTTTCTCCATAGATGCTGCCTGACCTGCTGAGTTTTCCCAGAACTTCTGTTTTCTCTTCGACCGCGCCTTTGGTCACCTTTCTACCCCTGCCCCAGGCTCGGTCCTGGGATCTGTTGTTATGAAGTGCTCTGAGACACACACACACACTGGAGGACGGGCCACATTCATCACATCTAGGCTCGACTATGGGAAGTCTCTCATCGGCCTTCCCAGCTTCCCCCAGAGGATCGAATTCAAGATCCACGGCCTTGCCCCTGCCTATCTCTCTGACCTGTTGTCTCTCTATAAGCCCGCCCATCCCATCCATTCAGCGGGCTCTGGCCTGCTCCATGTCCCCCGCCCAAACCATCCTACCATAGGTAGCCGTGCTTTCAGCCTCTCTGCCCCCACACTGTGGAATTCCAGAGATCAGAGTGAAGTTGTTTGGAGTTGGGGAACATAGAGTAGCTGTGTGAAGGTTGGATGAGTTCATTTACCGTCTGGGCGGTGCCTGCAAAGTTTGTCTAATCTGTAGGTGAAGTCGGTCGGTTCCATCCCTGGCGAGCCTGCCGACCCAGCGGCCAGCCGGCAGGGGCGGATCCGAGGACCCGAGTGTATGGAGCCGAGTGTGAAGGAGTGGGGGGCGCAACAAAAACGTTGCTGAGTTAGGTGGAGGCGCCGCTATTCAAAGTTTGGAAGCCACTGCCTTAGAGGGTGATTCGATTATCATAGAATCGTACAGCAGGACAGAAACACGTCGTTTCTGTCCTGCTTTTCAAGAACACATCCCTGACGTTAATTGAGGATCCCCAGTACCGTAAAGTGAATTGACTGTATATTTTGTGGGCGAAACGCGGCAGCCAATTGTGCACAGCAGTGCCCCACGTACACCTGTGGATTGAAATGACCAACTTAAAGAAAAACATTTTAAAATCCCAAGGTGTTGGCCTGTCTGAGAACTGAACCGAAGTCATTTTGCTTGCGAGGCGAGTGCTCTAACCAAAACTGAAAAATGCGTGAGGGGTGAAACAAGAGGACTAACACCATGAGGCTAGTTTTGTATTTACTGGTAATCTGTGTTCAGTGGTTACAGTACAGTATGTGTACAGTCTGGCTATTGCACTCATCAGCGGTGTGGAAGTCAAGATTGTACTGCGCCACACATAGTTGAAAAATAAAACCACTGAATTTCCTCCGAAACATGTATTTATAAGCATGTCTCACTCTATTTCAGTAAAGGTGACACCAAGAATGCAAAACTCAAAACATTATTAGTAAATATTAGCAGCGTAAAAGCAAAACAGGGTGATAGTTGACATTTGTTATTCTTGATCCATTTTTGGAAAATTTGGTGAAAACAAACTGCTATTAACTAATATCATTACCAATTGTCCAGTAATTCACAGTGCAGTCCTGTCGCCAAACGTTCAGGAAAGATCTGTATCGTCCTTTGATGAAAGAAATCGCAGAAAACGTCAGTTCAGAGATATCTCGATCTGAACACTGAAGAGAGTTTTGCTGTTAGCGAAACGTCTCTGTAACAGAATTATCTCAGACCCATGTTTTCTGTTGAAGTTAAGGTGACTGTGAGCTACAGCTAGAGGGAAACACAAGGTTACTACCAAGAGTAGCTGGAGCAATAGGAGACAAATCTATCTTAATTCTGGTGCCGTTTTTGAAAACATTGGCTGAGGTTGTTGTCCAGCGCCTTGGGATGTCCTCCCAACATGAAAGGCTCTATACAAATGTTAATTATTGTTGTTTTATTCACTACTTTCTTACTCTCCACCAGAAGAACTCGTTTTACCTTATTGCACTTCTCAAGAATTGTGACTTGCAAAACTCTGCAGTTTGCAGCAGTGAGATTGTTCACACCAATAAAGCTGACGTGATCTATATAGACGTGATCTGAAGTTTTTAAACTCGCTGCCTCAATCTCCCAGCCTTGCTCCCTCTTCATCAATCCTGAAATCCTCACCTGTCACACTATAGCTTGTCTCAAAACGCTTCAAATGATGTATTGCAAAGTAATGGCTGTAATTTGTAGGTGAACACTAACTTAATATCAATTAACTTAGGACAGAACGCTGTCTCAGACTCATTACAAAGAGAGGAAATCTGCGGTTGATCAGTCTGGTTGTATTCAAACCCAGAGCCTAGAAATAAAAGATAATTATTATCAACGCATCACCAAGTCACCCTCAATCCAAGCTATTAATTCACAATGCTGGTTGGGAGTTTGAATTAATCTGATTACATTTGATTAAAATAAAAGGACTGGCGGATCAGATATTCTGTATGCTTCTGGCGTTTGGGGTTTTTAACAGGAAGTGGCAGTAAAGTTAGTATAGTAGCCAAGCAATCACAGCAATGTTACATTATGATCTTTTGGTGCTGGCTCAGCCCATCAGAGTGAAGCCGAATTCACCAAGCATTGGATTGTTCACCGACTAACACGGACCTGGGTTTAGACCACTTTGGGATGGGTTAGTTTTACTCGATTTTTACTTGCAAAGTAAGTCTGTTGTTGCAATAATAATCCTGCTCAGGTAAAAACAGTAAAGATGTCAAGTCTACCAACAATCAGCAATGGCAGCTGCTGTTCGCCTGTGGTATTGTTCAGTTTCCTCCTGAAACTCGCTGTGGTGTGAGCTTTTACACCGAGTCACAGCTTGCAGGTGTGAGCACTTTTATAACCGTTCCTTAAAACATCACTGTTCTTCGGACGAGATGTTAAATCACAATCCTGTTGCATGTTCTGGCGGACATTACAGATCCCATGGCGTTATACAAAAAGAGGCGTTTCTCCAGGCCAAACTGGAATACAGGCTGAACAAATTATTCATTTTGAGGCATTAAAACAGGATTGATTTCAAATATACAAATGGCAGATCCAATATTCTGTCCTTTTGCCATGAGCAAAAACTCTTTTAAGATTGTAACATGTGTAGTTTAACTGAAGAGAACATTACAATAACAAAATTGTAGGATGTTACTGTAGACACCTTAATAATAATAACCCTTGCATTTTCATAAGTGTTTTTCTCATCTTCTAGACATCTCAAAGCGCTTCACAGAACACAGGTAGACCCCGCTTACCAAACGCCCGGTTACCGAAACTTCACTATAACGAAGGTTTGTATTTGTACCTCCTATGCGCTTAGTGAAGGCTGCGTTCGCGAGAGCGAAAGTTTAAATCTCGCGCGCTTCTCATCTCCCGGCCGCCCCCGCAACACACGCTTGGTCTCAGTCGACGAAGCGACATACACTTACTTCAGTATGGGCTAAACGGCCATTAGCGACATCGCCAACCCCATCGAACAAAAGGAAGTCCATCATGTTGGAAATGAAGATGGATCGAAGACCAGAACGAACGCCATTGCCCCTTCTCCACTAGTATAATCCAAGAGAAGGCCCGTGCAGTATAAGAGGAACTTAAGTGGCAGGATGCTAGGCAACCACATGATGCTACTCAGAAAATGCCAGCGGAAACTTTTGCTGCCAGCAATGGGTGATTGATCGTTTTTGAAAGCGACACAAGGTACATTTATCAAGATGTGCGGGGAAACTGCTGGCGCGGATGTTGCTGCTGTCGAACATTATCCAGATAAACTTAGAAAAATTATCAATGAGGGAGGTTGTACACCGCAACAAATTTTCAACTTGGATGAAACAGGGATTAATTGGAAGAAGTTACCTGAGTAGACCTACATCTCCATCAATGAGAAATCGGCCCCTGGAAAGCTTACAACTGAAGAAATTCAGCATTTGATGAAGGAACAGAGAGCTGAGGCTGATGATTTATGTGAGGAGCCTAAAATTCTTAGTTTGAACATTTTGAAAGCTTTTATTTCGAAAATAGACGAAGCAATTGATATTTGCAAAGACAACAATCCTGAAATGGATCGTAGCATTAAGATTGCCCGTGGCTCAAGCAAACTATTAGTTGTTGCCAAGAATTGTTTGAATAAAAGAAGAAAAACTGTCGACAGTCTTCTATCGACAGTTTCTTTAAGCCAACATCGTCCAAAGAACCAGTACCAAGTACGTCCGCTGACTATACAGAATCTATTGCTTTCTCATCAGATTCTCCCGATTCTCCAGCCTCTTCCTCCCCCTCCTCCTCCAGCAACAATTAAAACGAAGACCTCCTCCCTACTCCTCACCTCATCTTACTATGGGAAGTACGGGAACTTTCGTTCCGTTACTTTCGTTACTGTATTGTGTTAAAAATTTACTAAATAAAATACTGTTCAGGTAAACAAACATTTTCATCTTGTATTTTTTCATCTTGTAATTAAAGTATTGCAGCCTTCAATAGCAGTTCTACCTACCTTATGCCTTCGTTGTTACACCGCAAATGTTAGCGCTAGGCACCGCTGGGAATGAAACAGATTTTTTTCACATACGGAAACACAACCGCTTAACGAAATTCCCGCTTTACGAGGAATTTCCAAGTCCCTAACCCCTTCGTTAAGCGGGGTCTACCTGTGTACAGTAAAGTGAATTGACTGTATATTTGTGGCAGCCAATTGCGTACAGCAGAGTCCCACAAATCATCCCTCTCTTCCCCCTTTCTCCCCTCTTTTCCTCCCTAACCCTAACCCATCCCACCTTTCCCTCCCTCTCCCCCCTTACCCTCTTTTCCCCCTTTCTCCCCTGGCCCCATTTTCGCGATTGTTTGTGGGGACACTGCTGTGCACAATTTGGCTGCCGCGTTTCGCCCACAAGTATACAGTCGACTTTCCTGCTTTTCTTCCCCCTGCCTCGACCCCTCCCCTTTTGCCCCTAGTCCCACTTCCGTGACTGATTGTGGGACACTGCTGTGCGCAATTTGGCTGCCGCGTTTCGCCCACTAATATATAGTTACTTTTCCTACTATGCTTTATCCTGCCCTGATCCTTCCCACCCTGCTCTTGTCCTACCTGACTGTACAGCGCCTTGGGATGTCCTCTTGACGTGAAAGGCGCTATATAAATGTAAGTTTTGTTTGTTTTGTTTGTTTGTTAGGGCTTGTAATTCATCAGCACCATTCAGATAGTTTTCTTTTAAATTATAGTAACTCTCCCTAGGCTAGCAACTAGATGAACTAACACTATCAAGTTAAAAGATTACCTTGGATCACTTCCGCCATTTTAAGAGAATTTTTGTTTTGAAACACTAAATAAAGTAAAGAAACAGTAAACTTCTATATCATCTTGAAAATAGTTTCTAGGTTACAGTCCCTCAGCAGAATTCCAGTCATCCTTCGCACACAGCCAAACAGAAAAAAGAAACAAGGCAGAAATCTTCAATGAAGCTACTTAATTAATTGATCAATTAATTAATTCAAGCACAAATTTTGAATTTAAAAAATGCCTTGTATCTCGGTTTAACCCAAAGGTGTAACTTTGTTGTCAATCACTATCAAAGTCACACTCTTATCAACTAGTAGAGACGTTTCCTCCGTTCAGCAGGACTTGGCCTGCTCCAAGCCCCCCGCCCGAACCGTCCCACCATCGGAGGCCGGGCCTTCAGTTTCTCCGCTCCCACCCTGTGGAATTCCATCCCCCAATCCCTCCGCCTTGTTTCCTCCCTTTCCTCTTTCAAGGCCGGTTTGAAGACTTTCCTCTTCGACCGTGCCTTTTGTTCCCCCCCGAATTTTTCGACCTCCCCTACGTGTTTCACCCCTTCCCGAACACTCCCCTCCCAGCTCAGGTCACATGCCTCCTGTGCAGCGCCTTGGGACGTCCTCCCGACGTGAAAGGCGCTTTATAAGTTTTAAGTTGTTGTTGTTTCTGAAACCGTTGGTGCAAACTGCTGATATACTTACTGTGTTTGGGGGGGTGGGCGGAATTGTTATGGTCAGCATTCACAGTAGCAATCAACTAAATAACACAATCTGTTAGTCTCATCAGATTAATACATTGTGTGAATTCTATGAACTCCTCTTAAAATCTGGTATTAAACATGTACAGAGAGAATCTTTGAGTGCATCAATGAGATCTAAAATTAACTAGTTAAATAATTTATCACCACAAAGTGATTAGATCACCAGGCCTCTTCCTGTGACTCTTATTCTATGAAATAATTTCCTGCAAGCAACTAACTGGAGGTTCACTGGATAGTGGAGACAATTTCAGTAAAGTTTCTGATAAAGAACATTTGGTATGTACCATTTCACGTTGGGTGGGTGTGGTGTACATCTCAATGAGCTTCACAGGATGAGCTGTATAGTGACTGGGTTTTTTGTAACTAGTTTCATTTATGTATGTATTATTTCCTCTCCAATAAGTTAATTTATATAAAGCAGACCGTTTTTCATCCCGAGAAACCCAACAGGTACATTGCTTAAATCTGAAAAGTTTGTATCTTAAAACATAACAGGTGAAGGGTTAAAACAGTACATTTTGTTTAGTCACTCAGACCCATCTTCTGAAATGATACGTCAATCACGCAACAGCTCAGATAAGGTTTAAAACAGAAGGTTTTGAAATCTACACTTCAGGAGTGATTCAACATTTCCCAAACTGTAATTGCAGGATTAATTTCATGGTTCGTGTAAACCTAATTAATGTTTTCTGTTGTTGCATGGAGTTGGACTGATATCAAAAGCAGCCAAGAAGGGATAGAATGAACATAATAATAATGATCCTTGAATTTAATACAGCGCCTTATCGCCCTCCCAATGTGAAAGGCGCTATATAAATGTAATTATGATATTGTTGCTGTTGTTATCGCACCTTCAAGACTCCTAAAGGCACTTCACAAAGTATACTGTGGACTGAGTGACCAATGTTTTAAATTTTTTTATCTTTTGAAAGGGATTATTACCCCAGAAAAGCGATCTACCAATTGACTTAAAAACTGGGTTCCTAATTACCGCTACGTAAACAGAGGCGTGTGGAGCAAGGAGACTTGCTTAAGGTTTTTTCCCAGTCTAGGAATCAAACCAATAGGCGAGCGCTCGAACCAATTTGTTACAGGGCTCCACATCTAGGAGTGAGAGGCAGATCAACCATGCAAAAGTCATACAAGTGAAAAGCCTATCCTCTCCATCCAACCACTGTGTGGAGTAATCCACAAATTTGCAGAGGGTAATGAATGAACACACAGATAACTTTAGTAAATAGATACCACATTGAAGAAACTTTATTCACTTACCAAAGTAGGTCTTGCAAAACAAAATCCATTATCTCACTGAAAATCTCAGTAGGAGTGAAGTTCAAACATATTTACAGATTTCTAGATGCAACAAAAGCACTGTCAGAACATGCAATCTTTCATGAAGAGTTTTATTTCCAATTAATCTTTTATAGAGTTGCAGTGTGTCAACAGCTATCGTAAAGCATAAAAAGGACCTGAACTACACAACGATCCTCTACATTGCTTTTCTTTTATAGCACTTTTACTCTAGCTCAGTAATACACAGCTGACAAAAGTTGAATACACGTTTTTAAATACCACAGAGCTCATGACAAAGCCACATTTCGATTGAAATAACACTTAAGTAGGTGAATCTGAATCGGATACTCTTATACAGGGGAAGATTATTCCCCAGTTATACAAACTCTAAGAGTTTAAATTAACTAAACCAGACATTAAAAAAGGGAGTTACCTACAGATGTCAGTATTTATTTTTGCATAAAATGCCCCGAGCTTGATATCGGAGATCATACATAACAGCTGTGCTGTGTTGAACCACCAAACAGCTCAGCGCAGAGAAATTTGAGGCAAAGGAACAGGTGCTCAAAAGATCCATTGAGCTAGCAATAGGTACCACAGAGGCAGGAAACAGACTGAGTTTTGCAAAAATATCTATGTTCGGTGAGCAAACATCTCTGTGATTTTGTGGCACATAATCCTGACAGACGTAAACCCCAAATATACAATCTCTTACCTACCTGACACTGAATCCTAAAAGTGTACAAAGAATTAGAAAAGAAAATTTAAGTCTTCAAACTATGAATAACCAACAACATCTTTGAGTGAAACCAGAGAACCTAACAGAACCAGATTTATCAGTGCAACGACAACTTAAAAACACGATAGTAAATGTTTTACTGAATTGTGGATGATGTGCTATTTATTGTGCAATTCTATTGCAGAAACTTAACTCAGGCTTAGAGTATGCTCAGGTGGTTCTCAGACATGAGAAAATGGGTTTCAAAACAATTTAATTCAATTAACTTATGACTAGAAGTTTGCAGATAGTTCACAGAAACCTTGCAATAGTCCGAGAGATATTCTGATCAAATGGAACCACTGCCAGACAGATAGTGGTGTGGGGAAGGGGGGAGTGGAAAGAGGAGACAGGTGCAAGGAGATATCGCACACAAGACAATCCATGCAAAAGAGGTCTGAATTTTTTTTTATTGGGCAGCACTACAAACATTTCGTAACAAGCCAGTTACAGGCTGTCCTGTCAAATAACACAAACCCAGAAAAAAACCCAGTTGCAAGAGACCCCGATTTTTGATGCCGTCAAAATACTAAACGTATTGGAAATGGGCAGCTTCAAGCCATAGCGGAAAAGCTCCACACGTCACAGGTTAGCCCAGACTATAACGGTCCTTTCCTGAAATAACTTGCTCTGTTCAAATCTGCAGTAAACTGCACTGTAGTGTAAAGGGTGCACGTCAGTCATGCCGAGGTCAGTGGAGAGGACTTTGCTCTCCGCTCCTCTCCCAACCTTAGCCAGCACCTCCCTAGTGCATGTCAAACAAACCCAGAGGCTGTGGCTGACGTTGCATAGCTTTTGAATTGGGCCCAGGTATCAACGTATTTAGTTGGAAGGTGTCCGTAGAGTGAAGTGCAAATGGATCTGCATCCAGCTAATCCGTGTGAACTATACAATTCATTCTTCCTGCAGAAACACATTTCGATGCTCCCTTTTTAAAATAAAAATGTGACCCATCTTTGACTGAATGCAGTGCAATTTTTTTTCAACCCAATGTTAATGTGTTTAGATGAAAAAGTCACTTCATGCTGATCAGGGAAGCAAGCCATACTTTGGTTTAACTTATTTTTAAATGCCTTTCTGGACTGAACCAACTGATTTAGCGGAGTTTATTTTTTGTTGGGGGGGTGGGGGGTGCGCGGAGGGGCAAAGTTGTTGCCATAGGCAACATGATCTTTATGGAATGATGCAATTCTTACTGATGAAGCACAATTTAAAACAGATCTACAGTACACTGTTATTCAAGTGAAACACTAAAATTGCCAATGTTTTAGACTAGACAGCAACTCATAAAAAAAACTGAAATGAAAATTTTGCATCACAAGGACAAACTCAGCCATCTCCAGCATCACTGTCCTTTTTGTCTTTCTTTCCTTCACCTTCTCCCTCTGCGATCTCGCTGGTGTCTCGTCTCCGCTTGCGGTTGCGCACGTTAAACCGAGGCTTTGCCTGTGGCAAGGGGTCCATGCCGAGAACTTTGTGGATCTGTCTAAATGCCAACAGCCTCAGCGCGTGCTGAGAAGGCAAGAGAGAGGAGGAGGAGGCAGTTACACACTCGGCAATGAGCAGAGCCCTACATCACCCTAGAAACAAGTGTTACATTCACGAGATTTTGCCAGATACAATTTACTTAAGTGACATATATTCAGGCTATGTTCACAGATGTTGAAGACAATTAAATGCTGGTTCACAGTACTCACTTGGGATGGCAGGTTCACAACTAAGCTGCAGTTTCAGCGCATAGTTTGAAAGCAATCGAACAGGAAGTTAAATGGCCACTTGCCAGCTACAGCAACTAAATTACGTTTATGGAGCTCCTTTCACGTTGGGAGGAAGTCCCAAGGTGCTGAAAAAAACTGGTTCCAAAACAAGAAAATCTGTTTATTCCAGACAATGTGTGGAGAACTGCTGCTTGATCAGAACTGGTCTTGTCAAGAAAAAATGCTTTATTCTGACAAACACGCAACAATTACTTCAATAGTACTGCTGAGCTTATCTTAGGAACAGGAGGAAATTTATCATGAGACAGTCTCTGCCATCTCCTGTATCAATGTCTGTTTTGTTTCCACAGTATCACAACTTTCTGAGTAAGGAAATGTCTTCGGATTCCACTTCAAACAGGTCTCGTTCTCATTTCTAGAACTACATCAACTTAGTTTGGGTTCTGCACCATACAAAATAGTCTCTCGGTCAATTCCCTTGACTACCGTAAACACTTTGATCGGATCATCTCTCAATCTTCTCTTCCAAGGAATATAGCCCGGTTTGCCCATTCTGTCACTACAATTAAGCAGCTTTAATCCAATAACAACTTGCATTTATACAGGGACCCTCAGGCAGGGTAGCATCCCTGAGCAGTGGTGGAAACTGATCAGATATCATTCTGGTGAATGCATATTACAGGACCTACAAGTCCAATCTCTCTGTGTGGTGCATTTGCACCTAGTACCCAAATGAGGTCTCATTTGTTTGCACCTTATCCTTAAAATAATAAGTAAAAATTAGTTGTGTTCGTTAATGGCCTCCTTGTTTTATTTATCATAAAGAACAAATGAGATTTAATATTTTATCTGAAATCTAGATACTTAAATCATTTACAAGGAGCCCAGTGGTTGTACGGTGGAAGCCACTGAAGGAAAATTTTCAGTGTTGACAGCATTGGGAGTTTTATATTAGGCTCTTGCCAAACTGAGCCTAACACTTCCCGGTATTAGGTAAGCAGGATGTATCCCCTCAGAGAGAGAGAGCGAGAGTATTCCATCCAACAATCTATCTCTGGGATTTTCATGTATTGGTGGGATGCGTGGAATTCTCAGGTTGGTTTGGTGATAGGTTTTTGAATGTGTCTGACAAAAGAAGTATTGTAGAATGCACACACTATTTAAGCAGCATATCACAGGGGAAGCCTGGTGTCTGCTCAAGATACATTACCTGTGCACTGGCTGTTATATCTTCTCGCTGCTGATCTGTCATGCAGGACAAAGCATCCGATTGGTCTTTTTCACAAGGATCCAGGAGGCCAGGGCCATCTGTAGGTGATCATTATTATTTGTCAACGTAACACAATAAACCACAAAAACACACAAGTTCTGCAAGCCCACATATACGGTGTTTACTATTAGTAGTGTTTACTATAATCGTAGTGTTTACTACTATTTAGCGATGTCCCTCATTTAACTTTCCAGGTAATCATTGTTCGTTCTAAATGTTCTAAACCTATTGTCCATGAAATGTCAAAGAAACCATTATTATGTACATTCAGTACGGGTGAGTTGGCAGATTCTGAGCAACATTTATAATAGCAATCTTTGTACTTGGGATGTGATTCCTCTAACCATGGGCTGCAGGACTCCCACAATATTTATAAAGCTTCATAAAGACGACAATTATTTTATTTTTATACAAATATGGTGGGTGGGGCGAGGTATTAAGATCGTCACGGGGATAATAATCTTTCTATTTTATAAAGCACCTGATGTCGTTTGGTCATCTCAAATCGCTTGCCAGAATATACTGCAAAGGGAATTGACTGTATATTTTGTGGGTAAAACGCAGTAGCCAGTTGCGCACAGCAGAGTCCCAGGAGCAGAGTGACCAAATGATTATTATTGTTATATATAAGGAAACCTGCCCAACATTTCGCCAAGCTGGGAATCAAACCCAGATCCTCTTGCTTATGGGACTAAGCCACAGGACTCGACAGGATGGTGAGGTTGTTGCAGTGCTGGGGGGGGGGGGGGGAACGGGACGGGACGGGACAGTTGCTGATTGCTGTTGGGAGTGATGGGTAGCTGAGAGTATCACTATGGGGAGTGATGAGATTGAAATCAGAGGGTTTGAAACACTGCAGCAATATCAGTATTTATTTAGGGAAAAATATATATTTTTAAAAACTTAAAAGGATCAAATCAAGATGTGAATGGTGATTGAAAAGGGACAGAAGAAGAAACATTGTTCAGATTTACCATTTTTGAAGCTCCCAGTTCACAAAATGATAACCTATTTATATAGATTCGATATAGGTCCTATATTAAACCTATATAAATAGATGTTGCTTAGACTCTGGATGGGGTTAAGGAGTGGAAAGCAACATGTATTTACAGTAGAAGCCCGTTTATCCAGCACCTATGGGGCCTGGCCAATGTCGGTTAAAGCACCTGCCGGATATTCTGTTGGCAGAGTATTGTATTGGTGCTTGTTGTTGGGGCTGCTTTCTTGCCCTTCTCACCTTTACTGATTGGGGTTTGCAGTCCAGCGATTCTTTTTTGAATTGGGGGTGCCAGGCGGGTGAAAAAAACGGCAGCACAATTTTAAAGTCGCGCGACTTTACTGGCTGCAAGCCGAAGCCCTAGACTTTACTAGCAGCAAACCAAAATACTGCACCTGAGCGATAATGTGGGTTATCGGCTAGTGTTATTGGCTTGCCGCAAGTATAACTTTGAAGTCATACACGCTCCGTTTCTTTCACCCGCCTGGGTGCCCCATTCCCAAAAAATCGCTGGACTACAAACCTCAACCGCAGCATCATGGCTTCAAGCGCAGCATCTACCAGCAAAGGTGAGAAGCGCAAGAGAGCAGCTCCAACAACAAGCACCAATACAATATTCCGTCACTATGCTATTATTTATGCTCCATAGCTATTGTTCCGGATAAGTTCTGGTTTATCGAATGGGGACTTTTTTTTTGGCGTGCCGGTTATACGGAAGTGCATCGAGTCACGGATAAACGGGCTTCTACTGTATATAGGTTCATTGGAAAACAGTAAATCTCGGGCACTGGTCACAACAAACAATGCTGTAATATCTACTCTAATATCTTTCCCCAATTACAGAAAGCATGTTCAAACCTCTAGTTCAAACGAATATGGCTGTCATCTCAGTAAAGTACACACTGCCTAAAAATGTGTCCACTTCCAGAGTGGAGAGAGACTAACCTGGAAGGAGAACTCCCGAAGCAACACATTCCAGTACTCGACGCATTGCATCGCCAGGACTTAATGGACCTGTTGAACTGCTTATTGCTTTCTCTACCAGTAATTCCATCGCCTGAGAGTGAAGAACAAACCAGTTCATGTCAAAACCTTATATACATTTTGGTGCACATTTAATTTTCATGACGTCTTCCAGTATATTCAACAAAAATTGACTGAAATCTATTACTGGCTGGGATTTACCTTCCCTCTTATTTAGAAATTGAGAAAATTCAACCCCTGCAATTGTAACTGTAGCTCCTACTGAGATTATGGCTTGTAGGCAACAGACTAGAGATTGACTTCTAATGTTTTTTCATTCTTCAATCCCCCAACTCCTGCAGCTCGGGTGTCCAGCCAGCAGAGTAAAGCACTTTGAGATGTTCTTCTGATGCGAAAGGGCTGAATGAATGTAAATTGTATTTCAGCTATTTATCCAATTAGCTGTCTGGAAACTGGAATATTTGTTCTCACAGATTTACCAGATGCACTCACCCAATCTGGCAAAGCTCCCCAGGTTGGCACTCTCTGGCACAGATCCCGAAGGATTCGAATGATGATCACACAGGACTGCAAACCATTAGCCCTCGCCTTCAGAGTTTATGCAGACAGAAGGAGAATGAACAACATATAATTTAACTCTGATAACTCGATGCAAATATGATGTCATGAGCATCAACAGGCAAGATTGTCTGGAGCTCAGAAATGAAAGATTGCAATGGGATCCGCTACTCTTAACAATTATGATTCATTGATTTACAATTACAATTTGGGGATATTAAAATAGCGGCTAGATCTAGAAGGAGTTGAGGATTGACAGATGCTGGTGAGAATGTAGAACTCACCGCCTGAAGCTGTGTTTGAAACCAATGGGATCAATGTACTTAAAAGGAAACTCAATGCATATATGAGAGAGTAGAAATAGAGAGATTTAGGGTAAGTGGGAGAAGAAGTATAAATACCGCCGTGGGTAACATGGGTGAATGATCTCTTTCTATATTTGTTCTATAATTAAGCATATTTATCAAGTTATGCACACGTGGAAAATAATGTTTCAACCAGTCAAATCTCCATTGTGATGATGTAAGTTAAAAAACAAGGAGACTTGTGTACAATTGAAGCGTTAAAATGAGTTGAGGTATTTTGTTAAAAACAAAGGATGGTGAAGGATATAAGCCTAATGGAGGGGCAGGGTCACTCCCATTCCCACATGATACATTCTAAAATTGTTACAATACCATTTTTACCTGGAACCACTTAGCATGACGAAGGGCAGCCAGAGCATCGAGACATTTTTGTTTGTTCAACATATCCGGGGGATCTTGCACTGGCACAGGGGTCTCATCTTCTTAAACATAAAAGAGGATATTTGCATAGCAGTTGTTAGTAATTAGCAGTGATGTGCAAAGCAGAATTGTAATACTGCCATAAAGGTAATGCGTTACCTGCAGCTTTAAACTGAGAAACTGTGATTTTAGCAGGACTCTCTTTTTGGGGAGTGGGGGGAAAGGGGAGAGGAGAGAGAACAGCATTAACGAACATTGAAAATAAGATCAATAAAAGGTAAGTATGTGCTGTTTGCACAACAGCAAACCGTTATATTTGCCACCACTCCATTATATGTTCTTATAAAATTTGTAGCCAGTCTCCATTCTAGGCCAGTGATTCAGGTAAGTGCCTGTGTTGATACAATCAGGCTCGCTTTGCACTGTTCCGGAGAACCTCACCTTTGTCCTTCACAGCATCATCTCGCATGACTGGCGATGTAACTGAAATTGTGACCTGCATCTTGGGCTCTTTATTTGTAGAGAGTACAATGCTGGAGTCTTGAGGGCAGCTTTTCACTTCATACATTTCCTCTGTTACCGTCTGCAAAGCAACAGTTCAGTGTTAAATTTGAAGCTAACGGAGACCTAATAACCACTTCATAAAACAATCAGGTCCATTTTAAAATTAGACGTTGATTTCTGTGATACAAACATAAGAATGAACTAGGTTATAGAATCTTGTGGACTCATTCCACATGCGTTACACAACTTACTACAAGTCAGGTATTGGAATTATGAATTCTTGCATTTGATATAGCGCTTTTCATGTCTTCTAGACGTCTCAAAGTGCTTTACAGAATATACTGTAAAGTGAATTGACTATATTTGAGGGCTAAACACGGCAGCCAATTGTTCCCAGCAGTGTCCCACAAACATTCGTGGATTGAAATGACCAATTTATTATTGATTTTTGGAGAGATTATTATTAGGCGTGTGGCATAAGGAAACTTGCCCAAGGTTACACCCTGACTTGCCTGGATTTGAATACAAGTCTCATGCGTGTAAGGCAAGGTCTCCAAACACTGAGCTAAAGGACTCCACAATTAAAGATGCAATTTAAATTTTCCAGTATCCATAGTTTCACACAGTATTACACAGCAGAAATTCAGTACAGCAGTGTTACCGAGAGTTGTTTGGGGAGGTTAGTTGTAATTCTCTCCAAGAGGACTTTCGTTGGTTTCTGGGCAGAGAGCAGGATAAGGTTAACACTTCGGTCTCCACGTAGAAGCAATCCTTTCGCCAACACTCCCACACGCATGACTCCTTTCAGCACACGTGTTCCAGAGTCACCTTTTCTGTAAGAATATAACAGCTTCTTAACCACCATCAAGAACAATGGGTAACATGATTCTCAGTGCAGGTAACACCCGCAAAGATTAAAGTAACTTTGTAACTAACAGTTCTTAATATAGATTAAAATACAAAAACAAATAAAGATCTAGTCATCTATTATTAACAGAATAGATCAGTGAACTAGGATAAAGTCCAGTGATGCAACGCAGAAGCAAAGTCAGATTTGCAGGCTTTCTCCTGTACCACTTGGTTACTACCAGTAGAGGGCAGGGCAAACAAGGAGGAGGCTTGGAGTGTGCTGAAACAATTCAATATTGTGCAGGCTGCTTATATTAAAATATAGCTTTCAGTCAATTCTCATTCTCACACATGGAGACCATACGTTTTTCCAGTAAAAAATGCCTGCTCTAGCAACTAAAAAAAAATCACAGGACTCCAGAACTACAACGCAAGCCTGTGGCCACAGGGGCAGAGAGAGAGACCCTGGCACTAGTTCTCAACTCCAATTACAAACATTGCATGGAAGAAACTTAAGACAAATTATTGGCTGGAGTTTGTTGCAATGCTCTCATAGCTTAAGATGTTGTTATAGTGTTCCCCCCACTGCTCTTTTGACTAGAGTGTTACAGATTGTAACACTGCACTGGCTATCCACGAATAAAGGCATCAATATTAATTGAACCAACACAAGACCCCGAGAGGCAACTGAATCAACCAAGGGTAGTAACAGGGAGCAATGATGTGCAACTCAGAGAACAAGGGGATACCAGCATGCAGTGAGATTGTATGCCTACTGCCAACCCCTATCCCATCCAACTGCAGACTGGTCCAGACCAGACACAGGCAACAAGAGCCTATCGAGCGAGCATGAATGCAAGGGAGATAGGGACAACCCTGGCAGAGCCTGCCAAGCATGCCCAGAACCCACACATGCAGTGGATGAAGGCCTGGCCAAACCCACACCTCTTCAGGCCAAAGATAAGAGGCTGAAACCTCACCAAAGGCTTTTCTCTACATGGAGGGGATACGGCAACAGTGGCAGGACATCCAAGCTCCCTGCATGCCGTAATTTGGAAACAAACGATTGTGTTGTCAGCCACTAATCTCTTCTGGATGAAGCCTACCTGGTCCAGATGAATCAGGTCTGAGATCACCCTGGAGACGAGACGCAAAAATCTTGTAATCCGAAAATCCGAATGGATGAGGGAGACGGGCCGAGACTTAGCACAATCCACTGGATCCCGCCCTTCTTAGGGATAGAAGAACCCATGGCCAGGCTGAAAGATTCAGGGAAACCACCCCATCTCAGCAATGGTTTGAAGCAGAAAAAAGGTGGAAGCAAATCTCTAAAGGTCTTATAAAATCCAGTCAAAAGCTGTCAGCCCCAGTGGCTTTCCCAGAACAGCCTTTTTATTTAATTCCCTCAAGATGAAAATCTCTCAGTCAAGGCTGTGGCTTTTGGCTTGATAACCTAGACAGATCGACCTCAGAGAAAAACTCCTCCAACTCTGAGGCGGGGTAGGGGGGAGGGAGGGAGGAGAAATAATCTTTTAACTACAAAATGGTGACAAAGGGGTAAACGGTAGACACCAGAACATTGTCTGCCGATTTACCCCTGTCAAAGTCTAGATCACCAGAGGGTGATCCAATGGCCCCATCACTGACATTCCACATTGCCTTACACGAACAGTACAAAGGTGTCCAGCTTTGCTGCCCTGCCCACAGCTATGAGATTGAAGAGAGTTCCAACTAGTCAGGTTACTTGACTGTTTAGAGCAGAGAATAACTTGGAGCAGAGGAGCTAAAAGAGGGTTTAGCTCCCCCTCATTTATTATTTAACCTCACACTCAGGCCTGTTGATCTCCAGCCATGTTTGAGGTTTACAATGCTCGTAATCTTATTGCATTCCACCTCTCTCTTCTTCCCCCTCCCACTGCATTGGTCCATGAGAAATAAGAATTTCTCTGGAAAAAGAAGAAGGCAGACATGACTGCAAGATATTCACCAGTATATTTGGACAATTTCAACAGATTGATTTGGAATAGGGAGGGGGTGAACTCATTTAAATTTATTTTTCTGGGCAGCTGGGTTTTGAGAAGCAAATAAAATCCGGAGCATGGCTGGATTCATCATATTCATGTTGGCTATGTTTAACAAGGCAGCTGGAGATCAGCACATTGTCCATTTGGGAGCAACGATTGTGAACAAGAAAGTCTTCAACACATAGCTAAACTGGAATCAAATCCCAATCTCCCCGTCAAGTGGCAAGAGGGCTGATGCGTTTGCCCTAACAGGACTACTTCAAGGAGAATCTGAAACAGCAGAACTCACTGTTCCTCTCCAAGAAAATGGTGCACGGATGTCAATAATACTCTAGTCTTTTTTGTTTCATCACCCCCCA